>CM055833.1:15849102-15885490 GCA_029582265.1 Zoroaster sp. YZ-2022 | reverse complement strand
GTTGAAAGTTAAAGTGCATTTGATGTTTTTTTTTCAATTACAGTTACCAGATAAAATTAGCTAGTCAGATTTTATCAATTTGTTTATCGGCGTGTCGCGCCAACTACTTTTGGTATTATAATATTAGTAAATATCTATAAAAATGCAATAAAAATATTTGTTTGTTAACTATTTCAGTCGTAATATCGCTTAAGCCTTGTTTTAATAATAAAATACAAGTTTATAAAAAACAAAATTCCCCTTTATTGACATCACAACATCCTTACAAACCTACAAGATGTTAAACAATCATTTCAAAATATGATGTCCAACTCTTTCAACTATGTGAAACATGTTCGTTAAGGTATTGAAACCAAAACAACTAGATGGCAGTGTTTGTGATAATACAAACACATAGGTGTTCGAGTTTTGTCAGGGCAGTGATGACGACGTCAGAATGTTTTTAAAAGAAACTTTGCATCATTATTTGTTTTAATATTAAACTTTGACTTCCGGTTTAGACAGTAAGTAAAGGTCAAATTGGGTCATGTTTTTGTAAACATTTTTGACAATTAACAATCTGTACAATAGTGGAAAGATTGTGAATTTACCCTTGTGGTTGTTGATATGAATTTTAAAATATTAAACTTTAACTTCCGGTTTGGACAGGAAGTAAGGTCAAATTAGTCACCTTTGTGTGATATTTTTCGACAATTACAGTCTATACAATGGTACAAAAATGTCAATTTACCTCTTATTGGTTGTTGAGATATGATTTTTAATATTAAACTTTGACTTCCGGTTTGGACAGGAAGTAAGGTCAAATTGGGGTCACCTTTTGTAAATATTGTTTGACAATTAACGATCTGTACAATGGTACAACAATTGTGAATTTACCTCTTGTGGTTGTTGAGATATGATTTTTTTAAATGTTAAACTTTGACTTCCGGTTTGGACAGGAAGTATGGTCAAATTGGAGTCATGTTTTTGTAAATATTTTTCGACAATTAACAATCTATACAATAGTGCAAAAAATGTCCATTTACCTGTTGTGGTTGTTGAGATATGATTTTTTTAAATATTAAACTTTGACTTCCGGTTTGGACAGGAAGTAAGGTCAAATCGGGGTCACTCACAACTCGAGTTCCATCTACTTGTTAAGTTCTAAGTACATGCCAAGTTTCAAGTTCATGTGAAGTTTGCAAGTATGTGTTTGTTACCGGACAGTCGCGGGGGAGAAGAAGAAGTAAAAAAAAAAAAACGTACAAAAACAATAGGTGTTTCGGGTACATACCCGAACACCTAAATAACTAGAGCTTAAGTGTTTGTTAGAACAAACACTAGGTGTTCAGGGAGGAGCAAGGTAATGAAGCATCTCCTTGTTGACATGTCTTATAAACTGTCTGTTTTCAATTTATACTGCAAACACTTTAAAAATAATTTATAAAATTTGAAAACAAATTCTACATTAATTTTTACATTTTCAAGGTTGTACATGATTGGCAAATGTCTGTAGCTGCATCCATATTACAGAATTACAACCTAAATATCAGATGCCATTTTACATAAATTGTTAGACATTGAAATAATTAAAGAGTTGTATGGGTGCTTGTAAATTTTAACTGTCTGTTGGGTTTCATGACTTGACTTTTGTTGTTGCACACTTGATCCCACACCCCCAATCGATTGAAACCACTTTGTTGACCTGTTTAACCTACTTGTAACCAATCTAGAAATTAGTGTACATGGTCTTACGCATGTAATTTTGGAATAAAATGTCTGCTCCTCCCCAAGTTCTTGGTGATGGCATACTGCCACTGGTGATGAACCAACACATTTGTTTTCTAAAATTCTTTGGTCTATCATTGCAGCACTATAGAATCCAAGAACTAGGGAAGGGGAGAGGCAAACAAGCAATAAAAGTATAAGGGGCCCAAATTACCAATTCCATTGACTGACGACTGGTGCTTCATTATGTCAAAAATCACACCCAGCATCAATTCTGCATATCTTAAGTTGCAAGATGTTGAAAATAGGGTAAGGGCTTAGATTTAAATAAATGTTTAACTGACATGGATTGAAAGGTACACCCTTCTCTTGGACTGAAATGCCAGTACTGCTATAGCAAAAATAATAACAAATTATACTAAACCTTCATTTTTTCTTTTTATAGATTGAATTTTTAATTGGAAAATGAAGACGCATTCATTTAGAAATTACATATTTCATATCTTTAGCTTGTTTGATTCGTGGCAATGACAGAAATTTTCAATATAAACGACTTTTCAGTCCTAAAATACGGGTCGTGCTTACGTGAATCTACAGTGCGCGACTAGTCTGCACTCATGTGTGTGCAATAGTCGCATTATAGCGCGCGTACGTATGTACCGTACACACATACATACAAATCGCGCCAATATTGAGCACAGTAATAATCACAGTACATATACAACACATACGTTGAGTACATGTATTTTACATACAATACATTCACGTTAATGAACAGTTCTTCATTGTTACATCAAATATCTAGAAAATCTTTCATTGGTCCAGTAGTTCAGGGCCTATTTACTTACACTTTGGGGTCCATGATTGATTTATAGGTTTTTAGATTTACCATTGTTGTAACTGCCCTTTACAGCAATTTCATGGTACAGTTTTATACATACAATAAATAAGTCATGGAGTACTTTGATTCACATCTTCTTACATTTATTTCAATTTTCTTGTCCTAACTTTCAGTTGTTTTGTTTTTACTATCACAAAAATAGTAATTTTTAAAAAGGAATCACAGCCCTATAATAATTTCTCTGGCAACATTGTCACATATTAATTTTGAAATGTTTGGTAGAGATGGGTACAATCTTTATATTCACATGTCATATCTGTCTTTGTTTACCTCAGTCTAGTCTGCAGTCTTTATGCGAACATAACTTTCAGGTACTGAACAGTGCATAAAAACCCTTTATTTTCAAATAATACATCATAAATTAACCTGGCTATGCAAGTTTAATCACATTATGCTTACGTTTTTGATACCACAAAAGTTGTTTCACCCAGCCCACACAAAACAAGTTCATGGGTATAACTATATACTAAGCAGCACTGATATTAGGCCTAGGTGAGTACACAGAAAAATATTTTCAAGAATATTTTGAATCATAACAATGATGTACTGATGAACAGTGTTTAGCTCCAAAGGACGATTAACTTGAACGTCATAGTGCACTGATTTAGGACAGGTTTAGTTCAAATGTTTGCAGATGTACGCGACATCAGATTTATCATTCACATCCTCTTTTACAGAAATCCCGCGCGCAATAGTACGGATATTGTTCAGTTTTTCCTACACTCAAGATATTACAATTGTTCAACTCTTGACTCCATGCTGTTTTGACACAGACATTGTACTCTGATTTACTGAATTTACTGAAGTTTCTCTGGAATCAACATTGGCCCAAAGCTACATTTACATGTATGTATAAAGTAGAAATTGGTCTACTGGAGGTGCCATAAGGTGGCAAGCTGGTACATACTGAATTCAACATGGCAGGACGTGAAGTTCACGGAATGAAAGATCCTCTGCAAAAGTTGTTAAGCATCATGCAGTGCCATCACACCACCACAATACCAGGAATAAGGGCATGCATAAAGATCTGTCAAAAATAAGAAAAAACATTGTTTTACACATATGTACATGTATGTATACATACACATGGGATGCACTACCTCGTGTATTATTTGTGGTTTTTCATTGTTACATCAAATCTCTAGAAAATCTTTCATCGGTCAAATAGCCTTATTTACTTACATTTTGGGGTCCATGTATCTAAAAATGCAATATAAAAATAAAGGGAATGTACAACATTGGTATATGGTGATTAACACATCCTTGTAAAAATATAAACAAAAAACTGTTACATGTTTTTTCCGTTTTTGACAACGATTCCTCTTTTCTCCAACATGAAAACAAATCATTTCTCAGGATGATTGATTTATAGGTTTTAGATTTACCGTTGTTGTAACTTCCTTTACAGCAATTTCATGGTACGGTTTTACACATACAAAGAGTTTGCTACTTAAAACAATAAAACTATCTGTAAAGTGTGTTCATTTCTAACCCATTGCCGGACTGTTTCCTAATATGACATAACTCTTACCTTTGCAGCTAATCCTACTGTTTGCAATGTTCCCATACAGTGATCAAACCATCGCCACACCAGAATTGAGGGAGTTCCATCTAGGAAGATTAGCTGTGAAAAGAAAATTAAACTCAAAATAAGCATGTTTTATTTTGTTGTATTCAAAACCATTTCATGTGATCACAAATTCTGAAAAGTATCATAAATGATACTTGTTAAATTTCATGATTAAGCAAGACTAATTATGGTGACACCATGTGAAATTCTCTATTGAGTAGTAAATCCTGAGGACGATCAGAGCATACTGATCAAATGTCAAGTTGTAACCTCTACTTCTTTCAGAACTAATTACTACTCACTAGCGTATTCCACATGGTGTCACCATGTAAAGCTATAAGTTTTCCCTAAATGTCATGATTGTTGTTGTAAATATTATTAGTGTCAACCAAAATTATTTAAAATGTACCTTTGCTAATAAACTCTGACTTGTCGGAGAATATTGCGACATACATAATTTACAAAGTACCTGCATGTATTATACATGCATGACATTGGTAGACATGTCCAGCTGTACTAATGAGTAATGTTTTTAATGTTTTCAGCCCTTAAACATTGTTGTTCACTGTTCAGACTATTTATTTGTTTGTTTAAATTAATCAATTATTTAATTTCACAGAGCTAACATTAGATATTATTACACTGAGTACATCCTATTGATAACACATCTAACGTTAGCATAATTTTTTTTTAATTTAACTAATAATTAGTTAAATTTAAATTATTGTACTCATGCCTAGGCTTCACTCTCCTAACGTTACAGACTATTTACCACCACGAGGCAGTAGTCTAAGTATTTCAAAAGAGTCATGGAGGAAAACCCACGTAATAATTTTAAGCATACTTTGTTTACATAAAACCGGGTACCCGCTAAATTAGTCCCAACGTTTAAAGTACCAGTACCATTCACTGGCGCCCATACCGTACACATTACTGACTGCACTGTCATCAACCTATGCAACATGTCTGAAGCCGGTTAAAATGCTTATTTTTAAATCAAAGATTCTCGTAAATTTGTCATTGCCCAGACTTACCTCCAATTAAGTGTGCATAATAATGTCTGTTTTCAACGATGAAAGATCCACTGGTGATAGGAAAAATTCAGAAAATAGTGAAAAACTCGCTTTTGTGGAAGTTTTTTAACGGAGGTCTGCATGCACCCAACTGTTGAAACATATGGCAGTTAATCGATTCAACGACCTAGAAAAGAGCTATTATTAATAAAGTGACCTTTTTCAGAATAAATAGATCAGTATGCTGACATAAAAAAAAACTAAAAATTATTTTAGTCAATCATATAATATATTATGCGAAACGAATTGATCAGAAACACAAATTTTTTCAGGGGTCACGATAGCCAAGTCAATTGCATTTCCGAAGCGTAAATGCTCAATTCCTTAAAACATGCATACATAATGAGCACGACCAGAGCTGATTTAGATTCACCAACAGAGGTGAAACGTAAGTGAAACGTTTTAGATATTAGTTTGATCTATTGAAAATCGATATCTGATGACCTAATCATGACGTTACAACTCTAGTTTCATCTACGTGTTATGTTCTAAGTATATGCCAAGTTTGAAGTTCATGTGAAGTTTGCAAGTATGTATTTTTTGTAGACAATCGATCCGGAAAAGGAGAAGAAAAAAAAAAAAGAAAAAAAAAAAATTGGTATAGAGTTTGTAAAAACAAACTCAAGGTGTTTAGTTCATGTTATGGTGTCATCACCTAAAGTTGTTTAAAAATGCAAAATAAATCCAAAATGTTAACATTGTACAAGTTTGTATTAAACAGAAATAAAGAGCATATTTTAAGTGTACTATGAATTAAAGAGCTTTTTATTATCAGATTATTGTCTTTCTCCCAGTTATGATAAACAACATTTAAGAAATCTAATCCTTAATAGAGCGCCCATTATTACAGCTAAAATGGGAGACATTGCAGGAACGAGTCAAGCCAGGCAGCTATTTTTCTGCAGTACAATTCTCATTCACTTACAAATTCCCATAAAAATCTAATGTTACAAAGGTTGAAAGGTTCTTCAATAGTTAATTCACCAAAAACTTGCACGAGCATGTTAGTCTAGTGAGTAGAATGCTCGTTCTCAAGGTGTTTGGTTGTTCATCATGTTAGGACGTCATCACCTAAAGTTGTTTAAAAGTACATTAATTAAGTTGGAACTTGGTAAATATGGTTTTCTTGTCAGAAAAGTTTGATGATAAAACTTGCATCCGTGGTGCCAAGTGCGACTTGACAAGAGACTACAGCTATGGAGTTAAGTTCAGCATGTGACTTGACTTCAGACTATTAGACCATGGATATGGAGCGTGCAATGAAAATGCATTCAGAAATTGAGTTTCGTGACGCATATCAGGCATGAGCGTACAAACAGTTTAAGAATAGACAATTACTTGTAAATTCTAATATATAAATCCACACTCACAAAATTTGCCAGTTTGGCAGATTATTTGCATTTGAACTATGACATGAAAATAGCGCCCTCTTTTGGCCTATTCTTAGAAAACCACATTTTCAATGGTGATTTTTGTATAATTGAATAGTTCACATGGGCTGTTTTTTTAATGTTTCTCTACCTAATCTGTCAAATCGGTCCAGTCAGGTAGGGAAGAGTTTGGAAAGGGGATTCCATATTTGGGAAATATTTGATGTCATTGTAAAGAAATGAACCAGTTAAAAAAAAATCTTGCCTTGAATAAAGGTCTGAACCCAACTTTTCCCTGAACGTCTAACCCCCCCCCCCCCAAGTTTTCCAATTTAATTGATCATGTAAAAAACTTCTAAATTGTCCATTCATTTCAATATTTTGGGGTTTCATTTCCCATTTCCCATCTCCTTACCTTGAGCTCCACCCTCTTTAGGCAACCCTGGATCTAACCCTACCTACATCAAAGACCAATTTGTGAATCTTTTCTCATCTTTAAAAAGTAAATTATTGGTTATTAATTGTCAACATTTTGTGTAAATATTTAAATTGATGAAACACATTCTTCGTTAAAATACAAAATTAATAAGATATTTAAATAAAGGAAATGCGAAACAACATTATCTTTTGAATGACACTTCTGCTTTATTTTGTCATGGTCATGATACTTTTCCATCCATTTTTGCACCCATCAATAATAATCCATTTCATACAGGATAAAGGTTATCCAAACTTCTAGGTCTAATTTGCAATGAAAAGAATAATTTTTTCTTAAGTACAAAATACAAAATAAGTGAACCTGTAGTCCCTAACATTAATTGGATTTGGCTAGTATTGTTAAATTTTTGGCACTTAAAAAAACTTTTACTGGTGCATGAAAAGAAAGTCAACAGAATGTTTTAATTAAAGTTAATGGTTAAAGGGGCAACATTATCTCAATCAGAGTAAACTTTCAACGGGTCATGGAATCAGTGTCCTAGTGTAAGATGAACAAAGCGGGTGATTGAAAATTACTGGCTCATTTGTTAAGCAGTCTGCAAGGATAAGTCATCTGAAGTTGATGGCCAGGGTAGCTGTAATGCCATGTGATTTCTTCATTATAAGTGTATTATATAGTACAGCTGATGCATTGAAGAGTGTGTGAAGATAGGCACTTTCATGTGAAAATCTCTCTGCTTCTCCAGCACCTTCACTGCTGTCTACACTCACTGGCCAAAAGTATTGCAACATGTTCAAAATCGTCATTTACAGTAACAGGTGAGATGATCATTTAATCTGATTTCATCAATCGTGTATTACATAATTTTCGAGCAAGAACAGTAAAAAAGAACATTGACTTCAAAACACAGGCACTTTCAAGAAGTCTTAAGTAGTGTAAATAAAATAAAATAAATTATTGTAACACAGTTCTCCAAACTGAACTTTGGTGTATGTTGCAATACTTATGGCCAGTGAGTGTATATCAGTATCAGTACATAATGTATCTGAGCCAACTGCAGTCTCTACCAGTTCTTTTGCAGCTAGAGATTGGCTGTACACCAAGTCAATTGTATTCTTAGTAAATGATCTATGAATTACCAGTGTAGGAAATGTACTTTTCAGACGTGTTAGTTTTCAGATTGTGGGACCTGTACTTACTGCAGTCAACTCCCTCCATTTCTTGTACGCACTTGATGAACTTACGATGTAATGACTTTGTGAAAAGAATTTCATTGTTTTCTTCTGGATGACTTCTTCACAGAATTTTATTTATGCATCATTGTACCAAATAGGTCTTTCATCTGATGAATCTGGCCTTGTCAAGAATTGGGTACATACTCATTATAGCAAAGACAATGATAGCAAACGTAACCTCTCATCTTTCCGTTGGGCATGCAATCAAGGTTTGGCACTGTGAAAACAGTTTTTTCTCAATTTTTCTCGGTTTGTCAGGGAGGATCTCTGATGAAGACCACAGTTTTCTTCTCTGGGGTTCAATGCTGCATTCTCACCGCTCAACCTCATCTTGACCTAAATATGTATGAAGAAAGAATGATAAATATTTAATAGAAATAGAGGAATAACTGAGTAAGGGGAATGGGCATTGTAGACAGAAAGAGATTGAAAATTAACAAAAGTACACACACAAGACAAGGTAAACAGATAGAAAGAAACGAAAAAGCAACATCTAACTTGAAACAATTTTACTACATACTAAGCTTGGGTGATAAACACGATATCGAATATTGCGATAACTTTTTTATTCGATTACAATATCGAGAACCTATTTAAGTTATCGGCATATCGGCGAATACAAATATATCACAATAAAATATAAATCGACATTGTGAGTCAAGTCAGAAATTCCATGGAAATAAAATCATTAGTGTTTTGAGCTTTTAGAAATGAGAAACAAAAGCAAGCTACTTCAGAAGTACATACACGCTCTGCAAATAAATTTGCAATTTATTGTGACACTTGTAGAGAGGTACATACCTGTGGTTATCGGCTCTAAAGCAATCATGCATGAATGCAAAAAGAATTGCGATATTATTGAAAATTGCAATATATGTTTGCCGATATATCATGGATAAAAAAAAAATCGTTATCGCCCATGCTTACTGCATACTTGAAACTTGATTGAATTTTTGGAAAGAATGTCACATCCAACCGCCACTTTTTAAGGGGTTTTTTTGAAAATAAATTCCAACCACTAACCAGTTAAAAATTATTCTATCGATTTTTGGTGAAACTATCTTTAAAATCCACTTTTATGATGGTTTTCGGACTTTATTTCCCTTCTAAA
This sequence comes from Zoroaster sp. YZ-2022, assembly GCA_029582265.1. Classification (NCBI taxonomy): domain Eukaryota; kingdom Metazoa; phylum Echinodermata; class Asteroidea; order Forcipulatida; family Zoroasteridae; genus Zoroaster; species Zoroaster sp. YZ-2022. The sequence goes on along the minus strand of CM055833.1, from coordinate 15,876,084 downwards.
AATCCTCCCTTCAGAAAATAGAAGGATCATATTATAGTTGCCACTGCACATGTACAATGACTGTTGGTCACTAATTGTGGAATTTACATCAGACTGACATGACTGAGGAATTCATCGTATACCAAAATGGCTGATTTTTCATGAAATAAATATCCTGGAATAATTTGAAGTATATGTCCATCATCATCCATATGTTCTCCACCTTACGAGGTAGGTAAGATTACTTTATTGGTTATATTGAATGAGAAAAAGTGGCGGTTCAATTCGACATTCTAACCGAATTTTTTCAATATTTGCCTACCTTGATGTTTCTGTTTCTTCTCATTTCTTCCTCTCAGCCCTGCAAATGGCATGGAAGCATTAGTACCACTCTGAGTGGTACCCCCAGATCTGTAAATCAAATGGTAATTAATTTTAGGAATGTCGGCTATTCATCCATACATGTAAAATAATAAATAATTGGGTCAGCATCCATCTTCATTGTATACACTATGAAAAAATAATCCAAAACTTTAGTTCAGCTTGAAGTTCATTTCCATGCTTATTCACACCGCCGAAGGTTGAATATTCTTGGTTCATATACAAAGTTATGTTTGTGCAACTAGTATTACTTTTAAGCATCTGATAAAACTCTATTATAAAGATCCCATTTTTCAACAGTGCTGATTTATTTAGCAAAAAAGTGCCCCTTTCAGGATTTTCATGGATTTGGGGTGGTTAAGGTTAGTTTATTTTGTTGGTCAAGGTTATTTTGTTGGTCAAGGTATTAACATGGTAACTATTGAAAATAATCACCAGGAATGATCTTTTTTGAAATTGTCACTAAAAGTATGATGATATCAGAAGTACATACACGCTCTGCAAATAAATTTGCAATTTATTGTGACACTTGTAGAGGGGTACATACCTGTGGTTATTGGCTCTAAAGCAATCATGCATGAATGCAAAAAAAGAATTGCGATATTATTGAAAATTGCAATATAAACACCTCACCAAAAGTAAGTCCCCCTCTGAACAGTTCGTCATAACATCGTAAGGTAAAACATGTTACCAATAAAACTTAGTTAGAAATAATCCTATGACTGTTTCCTAAGTGTTGTTTGACAATGAAAGATGTCCATGAATTCATGGCTGAATGAGCTCAAATGGAAGACAAAAACTGCCCTTCTCAAAAGTCACAAAAGTTTATGAATGGCTTCTTACTAATGGAAAAACACCTGTGGTTGAGTGCAGTTTAAAATACCCACCAAGTGAACATTACTCTAATGTGTAATCAATTCATGATCATTCAGCCATGCAAATCCCCTTCTTGGCTCAGAGCTTAGCACAGTGAGTTGTTAGGTGGTCAGTCCCATTCCTTGTCCCAATACACCTTGCAGTAACAAGCGTAGGCCTACTGAATTTGTTCGTGTTCTTAAATTTCGCATTATGCCCAGATTGTCTGATCAAGACAGGGCCATTGCCATTGGTCTGTTAGAGGCTAATACCCCTGTGAAGCAGGTGGCTAGAAGAATGGGTGTGTGTCCGAAAGCCATAAGAAAGCTACGCCAGAAGTTCCAGCAAACTGGTCAGGTAAAAGATCTACCCCGTAGTGGTCGACCAAAGATCACAACTGTCAGAGAAGATCGACTGATTCTCAACCGAGCTCTGAGACGAAGGACAACATCAGGTGAGATCTTACATTATGCTCATAAATTTAATTTAAATTTTAACCAAGTGTTAAACTGCGCATGACATCGATGTCATAAAGCAAACATGTTCATTTTTGTGATCAAGTTTCCCTTTCAAAAATTCACAATGTTTGTTTTTGTTGTTATTTTTTTGTTTTTTCAGCAACGGAGATCCAGACTGGACTTCGACCACCCAACCGCCAGAGAGTTTCGGTGCAGACGATCAGGAGGCGCTTGCACAATGCTGGACTTCGTGCCCGACGTCTAGTGAAGAAGGCCATCCTGGAACTCCGACACAGACAAGCTCGTATGCTATGGGCCACAGCTCATGTTCGATGGACCAGACAGCAGTGGAGTAACGTGTTGTTCACCGATGAGATGAGAAGTTGCCTGCGTCACATTGATGGCCGGAGACGTGTGTGGCGTCGAGTTAGAGAGCAACATGCAGAGTGCTGTGTTCAACCAGTTACAGCCTATGGTGGCGGCAGTGTCATGGTGTGGGGTGGTATAAGCCATACCAGGAAAACACCACTTGTGCAGATTGCTGGCAACCTGACAGCTCAACGATATGTTGACGAAGTGCTGCTTCCACATGTTGCACCACTTGCTGCAGCCCATGGTGGAGCATTTGTGTACATGGATGACAATGCCCGACCACACAGAGGGAGAGTAGCTACTGCATTCCTGGCTGGTGAAGGCATCGAGCGAATGGTGTGGCCGGCATGCTCGCCTGACCTCAATCCCTTAGAGCACCTGTGGGACCAGCTGAAGCGATCTGTATATCCCCACATCAACGCCAACAGCAACCTGGCTGACCTGTCCCATCTTCTGCAGGTTCAGTGGAATGCCATCCCACAGCAGCGTGTCACCAGACTGATCAACACCATGAGGAGACGGTGCCAGGCGGTCATTGACAGGCATGGTGGATACACGCGCTACTGACCTGCAGATTTGATAAACTTTTGTGACTTTTGAGAAGGGCAGTTTTTGTCTTCCATTTGAGCTCATTCAGCCATGAATTCATGGACATCTTTCATTGTCAAACAACACTTAGGAAACAGTCATAGGATTATTTCTAACTAAGTTTTATTGGTAACATGTTTTACCTTACGATGTTATGACGAACTGTTCAGAGGGGGACTTACTTTTGGTGAGGTGTTTATGTTTGCCGATATATCGTGGATAAAAAAAATCGTTATCGCCCAAGCTCACTGCATACTTGAAACTTGATTGAATTTTTGGAAAGAATGTCGTATCCGACCACCACTTTTAAAGGGTTTTTGGGAATTTTTTTGCAACCACTAACCAGTTAAAAATTATTCTATCGATTTTTGGTGGTACAGAAAGCGAAAACTATCTTTAAAATCCACTTTTATTTCCCTTCTAAAAAATCCTCCCCTTCAGAAAATAGAAGGATCCTATTATAGTTGCCACTGCGCATGTACAAATGACTGTGCTGGTCACTAATTGTGGAGTTTACGACATCAGACTGACATGACTGAGGAATTCATCGTATAGCAAAATGGCTGATTTTTCATGAAATAAATATCCTGGAATAATGTGAAGTCGGTCGGATGCGACATTCTACCCGTATTTTTCAATATTTGCCTACCTTGATGTTTCTGTTTCTTCTTAATCTTATTTCTTCCTCTCAGCCCTGCAAATGGCATGGAAGCATTTGTACCACTCAGAGTGGTACCCATAAATCTGTAAATCGAATGGTAATTAATTTTAGGAATGTCGGCTATTCATCCATACATGTAAAATAATAAATAATTGGGTCAGCATCCATCTTCATTGTATACACTATGAAAAAATAACCCAAAACTTTAGTTCAGCTTGAAGTTCATTTCCATGCTTATTTACACCGCCAAAGGTTGAATATTCTTGGCTCATGTACAAAGTTATGTTTGTGCAACTACAATACATGTAGTATTACTTTTAAGTATCTGATAAAACTCCATTATAAAGATCCCATTTTTCAACAGTGCTGATTTTTTTCCCAAAAAAGTGCCCTTTCAGAATTTTGATGGATTTGGGGTGGTTAGGGTTATAGTTTATTTTGTTGGTCAAGGTATTAACATGGTAACTATTGAAAATAATCACCAGGAATGATCTTATTTTTAAATTGTCACTACACGATACTGAGGGACAGATCACAATGAGATATTAAAAGTCTGAAGACATAAGTTAAATTGTCAAGGATATTTTTCATATAGGCCTATGTCCAACTATTTTACAAAATATATGTAGTCTGATTAGGTCCAGATATTTTTCAAATTCTTTTAAAATTAATTCCTACATTACCTGTAACGTTAGCTGCGACGTATGTTATGTACGTTAGCTCCAACAGTCCTAACGCTTAGACATTGGCAATATCACACTCAACCATACCGTCTATTTCTTCCATCCACTTGCACATGAAAGAATCTTTGTCCAACTCATCTCCAAAAATGATAACAATTTGGATTCCATGCTAAATTAGTACATTTTCTGCGACGAATATTCTGCAGACGGGCCCGACACTCCAGGGAAGCCATTGTTTTGCTGCTGCATGGTACTATACTGTGCGCGTGCATGCATGGCAGGTCATGACCTGCGCGGTCTTCGTAAACTCGAACTATTCTATTCTAATTAGATAATGCATATACACACACTATAGGCCGATATGTCTGTGTGTAAGAGAACGTCAGTATGGCTGTGCTTCTGAATAGTCGTTCATTTAAACTTCTGTTTTCGACCGGAAGGAGAGGTCAAATTAAGTCATATCTGTGTAAGAAATGTGACATAGTTCAAGGTCTTTAAGATGATGCAAAGATTGTGAAAATATTTTCTGTGGTTCATGAGATATGATTTTTGAATTTTTTGATTTGTTTGTGAAATTTTCAACTTCCGGTTTCGACCGGAAGGAGAGGTCGAATTGGGGTCACGTTTGTGTACGAAAAATCACATAATTAAAGATCTATATCATGGTGCAAAGACTGTGAAAATATCGTTTGTGGTTCATGAGATATGATTTTATGAAAATATTAACCTTTGATTTAGTGTAATTCGATATCTGATGACCTCACTATGACGTCACAACTTAGTGTACAACTACATGTTAAGGTTTAGGCACAACTACATGTTAAGGTCTAAGTATGTGAAGTTTTAAGGTTCTGTGAACTCTGCAACTATGTTTTTGTCTGTGGATAATTCTTATTCGGAAGAAAAGAAGAAGAAGAAAAAAAACGAACAATAACAATAGGTGTTTGGGCACCAACCCAAACACCTAAAACGAACAAAACAATAGGTGTTTCGGTGCCCGAACACCTAAAAAACCGAACAATAACAATAGGTGTTTCGCGCTGTAGCTCGAACACCTAAACAACCACAACAGGTAAATTGACATTTTTTGCACCATTGTATAGATTGTTAATTGTCGAAAAATATTTACAAAAACATGACCCCAATTTGACCTTACTTCCTGTCCAAACCGGAAGTCAAAGTTTAATATTTTATAAAATCATATCTCAACAACCACAAGAGGTAAATTGACAGTTTCTACACCATTGTACAGATCATTAATTGTCCAAAAATATTTACACAAAGGTAACCCCAATTTGACCTTACTTCCTGTCCAAACCGGAAGTCAAATTTTAATATTTAAAAAAAAAATATCTCAACAACCACAAGAGGTAAATTCACATTTTTTGCACCATTGTATAGATTGTTAATTGTCAAAACAATTTTACACAAAGTTGACCCCAATTTGACCTTTACTTTCTCCCGAACACCTAGAGTTTGTGTAAACAAACTCGAATTTCTAGTTGTTTTGTTTTTGTTTGTTGGGGTGTTTGCTTGTTTTTATTATTTTTATTTTTTATTTTTTTGCCACAGGGAAATACGTGATATGTACACGAAGGGACTAAATTTCCCATGTACAAAGTATGGTGGCTAAGAGAAGCCTCACAAATCGGGCAAACGTTCATACCCCAATGTGAAAAGGTCGTTTAAAACACAGCACGCTAGAATTCCAATCGATACAGCAGCCAATTTCAGATGCTTGTACCAACCTTACACCAAGTAAGGTATTAGAAAACACTTCGTTAATTTGGTAATCTGGTATTAACCTTATTCTTTCTTTGGAAAAACGTCGATGATCCTGCGTCTTAAAACCCTGCGGTGCATGGTCGCAATATAAAAACGCATACACATGAAGGCACTAAATCATTTAGTACGTACGTATGAATACCGTGTAAAACGTTCATATAGGGGCAAACAATCCCTTCTCAAATGGTGTAACTAGACTAATAGAGTCCCTCTCGACCCAAGAAAACAATTTCAAGCCAAATATAAAGTTTTATATGGGTGGCAGCCCACAATCCCTTCCCCAAAAAAAATTGTTACCGAAAACCAATTGTTGTGCACATTTTTTGCACTGCTGACATTCTACAGAGAAACCAAGAGATTATATTTGTCTGGCCATTCTAATACCCACAACCAGACCTAAAAATAAACATCTCGGGTTGCCGGCATGTCTGGGAGTGACAGGATGATTGATTACATTGGGATTAGTGCAGTAACATCAATTGATAACAGCTGTACTGTTTCAATGGGTTGTCTGCTGGCAAGGCCCCCCCCCCTTACTTTGAAAGCTGCATACCGGGTCAATGGTTCACCCCAGGTTGAATTTGTTTACCATGTTATCAGGCACTGTATCAATAGAGAACTTATGCAAAGTGGCTGAATTTGAGTTTTCCATGACGTATTAAACAACAATTGTTTACAAACACACTAAATGATTTAGAGCGATGTTCCACCGCAGGGATCAGACCTGGCGGGCGGCACAATGTGCCTCCATGACATTTTTTTAAATATCTCCAGAACGCTCTGTCCGATCACGCTGAAATTTTCTGACTTTTCCTAACTATTCTTCGGGACCCCCTCACGCAAAAATCAATGATAATGAGTGTTCATGGTTGCCATTGCAACCGTTTATTTTGAACAGGTCCAATTGATTTTCCACTTTTTTGTATAAAAAAATACTAGATTTTTGATACTGTTAAACATTCAATATGGGTTTTTGAGTTTGTTGTCAACTTTTTAACTCTCAACTAGACAATATTGAGTCATGTGACCACTTCCAATGCATTCTGGGAATCCAATATGGCCGCCATAACGTTTAAATGCAATAACTTATATTTTGTCCCACAAAAGCTTTGTTAATTTTTTTTGCTCATTGTATACATTTATATCATCAGTAGTACCATGATTATATCTGCTTTTATTGTACTTTTGGTTAAACAATTTTCGGGGTCAAAATATTTAAAAAATTATGTTTTTGGAAAAAATTGACCCAAAATATTGCTTATAACGCTCTTTAGTGATATTTTAAATGCTGTCACATTGTTGCCTGTACTGAAGACAACAATTGTGCCAAATTTCATGGCCAACGGACAAAAAATAAGGATGTTATGGGAAAAATACTATTTTTGACCAAACATGAGGGAAAATTACTGAAAAATTGGTATAGCGCCACCTATCGGTGACCTATGAAAGTTTTCAAAGCCTCATTCGATAGATCGCGTCAAACCGAACATGAAAATCAGCTGTTGATTTATACAGAAAATACGGAGGGGGCACAATGAGCCCCCCCCCCCCCACCCCCCAGGTCTGAGAACGAAAAAATAGCCCAAGCTTGATAGGGTAAGAGCAAATATTATGTAGAATAATCCAGTATTTGCTTTTGTTAGCCGGATCCTCTTCTGCACACCGTGCTTGCCAATACAAGAAGTGTTTCACGTCATCGTTGTACAAACATGAAGAAGGAATGTGCATTATGCATCCAACCAAACCGTGGACTCACTGGCAACAAACCGTGGACTCACTGGCAAGAACACAAATATACTGAAATAAATTAAGAGCGTGTCTGCCGCGCCGGAGAATTATTTGTTTGTTTACGCTTGCACTGCGAAGCCAACAGACCAATTCACTGTAGGCCTACATGTACATTCAAATGTTGCAAGCATGCATACAATTAACCTGTGAGATCGAGACAATTCGTGTACTATTTATAGTTTTATTTTATGGGCATCAACATAGTGGGGACGATTATTGATATTTTTCCCCACTCTAAAAAGCGGGTAATGCATTTCCCTCAATGCAAAACCGATAGACGCCAATGGACGGCGGGGAAAGGGGTAGTCGATTCTTGTGCGAAGCCGCGACGTAAGGGCCTGCCTTACAGCCAAGTTCACGAAAATTATTTGACTCTGAACACTCTGTGGTGCGTTCTGAGTGCTTAATTAATATTGTTGGTAGCCTACTCTGCAGAAGTAAGTATAGGACAACATATTTAATTATTTTATCTAAAAATTGGAGGAGACATGTCCCCATCACCCCTTCCCCGTTCTCCAGCGATCAACGCCCATGATTGCCGAACATGGTACATGTTGCACCTCAATACAATTGATTGCTTTTTCACCATACTCAAAAGCAGAAATGCGACTTAAAGGGTCTAAAAGACCGTTTTAAGAGTGTAAACAATAAAGTATGCCTATTGGAGAATATATTTGCCCTTTTTCTGCGTGCGTGTGTACAATTAAAAATTCATTCTAAATTTAGGGGGAGTCGCGCTCCTCCCATAATAATAATAATAATAATAATAATAATAATAATGTGTGGACTTATATAGCGCACGTATCCACCAACTGAGTGGTGCTCAAGGCGCATTATATTATTACCCCTGCTCATAAGGCTCATAAATCATTCCTGAAACTATCTCAGCTCCCTGGGGAGTATACAGCTCAATTGCTGCCATTACAGCGCATATAGGGCTAATCAACCAACTCTGCCCTCACAGGTATCCATTTAACCCCTGGGTGGAGAGAAGCAATTATGGTTAAGTGTCTTGCTCAAGGACACAAGTGTCACGGCCGGGATTCGAACCCACATTCTGCTGCTAACACCAGAACTTGAGTACGGTAAGCTAGACCGCTCGGCCACGACACTCCATTCCTCCTTATTAACACAAAATCTGTGACGTATACCTGGGAGATTTTAGCACTAGCCCGTGTTTACTTGGTTATACTTTACTATTTAAGTTTTAATGTCAACAGTCTTTACTGAGGTCTATCCTCTTCACCACGCAAAGCTACAAGTTTTACTGTAGTACATATTTATTACATGTGAGTACACACGTTGCTAGCAGTTCATGACTGTTTCATTACCACGTGGCAACAACGGTGACCAACAATAATAGGTTAAAAAGGCACGCTAGAAAACGATGAAAACCTTTGTTTGCTTTGTTCTCTCGGGAAATCTAGTTGGAAGTGATTGTATATTATGTACAGCACATGTGATGACTCGACGCACTCATGGTTATACTGGTATGTACCCGTACGTGTACATAAATGTAATGTAAATGTACAGTGTACAGTATGTATGAACTTCTTGCAGCTAGATTCATAAGAACTAGTGCGTAGTCAACTCAGCGCAATGTAATCCAAATGCAATGTGCATGTACATGTAGTTAAATGAAATAACTTACATGTATGTACTGATCGAGTTGAAATAACTTAGTGGTACCATAGGCTATGCATATAGGCTTTCTATATGGTGGTACTGAGTTGAAATAACGTGGTTAAAAATAATTGTACGTTTTATATACTGATGCCTCTTTTCACAACAAGCTATTTAACACAGAACCATACCCTAAATTCATGGGCACACAATAATGTAATTATAAGCAAAAGGACACAAACAAATTGTACAAATGATTCTATTTTTATATAAACTTGTTTAAAGCATCAACCATTATATGTTTTTTGTCTATAATTTCAGTATAACTATTTTTTTTCCAAATAAATGTGTAAAGTTTATGAGGCAAACTGAATTTCACATAATAAATGCAAACAACCTGAACGTATTTTCACTATTACTGAAGCTTTCATAGGCTGGAGTTGCATCCAAAAATACATTCCTAACATAATTTTGTTTTACTACAGAAAAGACTTTCTTACAGTTCATGAGTTCAAAGCTAAAATTAAGTCTTAATTGTTATAACCTGGAAATCCTGGTAAAATTCAAAAAAACTTTTTTTAATATATTTTCTGAAAACCTTTAGACTTTCATTGTAAGTTGACTTCAATCACCATATAAAATGACTCAGACTCAAGGTTTGAGGAATGTCTGCTATAAAAGTGTAATAAATAGTTAATTTTAAGTTGATGACCAGTTGTAACAGTTGTATTTAAAGAATTGCCAATCATGAAAAATTGTTTTGACATTTATTAATACTTCATTTATAGTGTTACTTTCCTTCTGTTTGTGTGATTTAGTTGAGACGTACATTTTTATATTGGATGTTGACCTAGAGTTGATTCAGTTAATTGTGACTGGATTATTTTACTTTCTTTCTGATTATTGTTTAATTCTTATCATTTTACTTAATTGTATTTCCCACTTTTGTATTGTTGCTGATTCAGTTAGGCGAGTTTGCTTTTTATTGTAATGTAATGAATGGAGGTTTCAGAATTCACCTATAGTTTCCACTAATCATTTTGTTGTAAACCTTGTTGTAAAAAATATTATTTCCGCGTCATTTGTAAATTCATAGCTCACCATTGTTCAGTCACTGAGTGTGAGAATTAGAAACCCTAAATTCACTGTATCACTGGTTTCAAGTATTCCAGATGTTAAGACCATCTAGACTTATGCCTTCAGCTGAGTGAAACTGAAGTTTTCTTAGTTTCCATATCAATTGTTAGTACCGGTAATTATTAAATTCACTATCGATGTTATCGATACTGTGTTGCAAACGCACAGTGTGTATATTGTCTATTCATGCCTTGTACAGTATAACTGATATGTGATTACTTTACTATCATCAGCCAAGGTATGGCCTTGGGTTGGTTTGTTTACATTCCAAGTTTCTGGCAGAGTCTCTGGTCTGCCTTGGGACTTTGTTTTGGTAGCTCATTGGTATGTTAGGGCTAACCAGAGATTTAAGTGTTTTGAGACTGATAGAATAGGTCATGAATATGTATAAGACATCTGATTGGCTGAAATATTCGCGGAATGGCAATTCTTGTTTGCAGGGGAAAAAATCGCGCCCGGGACACGGTGAAATTTTGTCGGGCAACCTGGACGTCTGAATGGTCTGCCCGATCGGGCAAGTGCTCTTATTGAAACACTAATGAGTTATATTACTTATTAAATAAACATTTCACCGTTTAATTCCACTGGTGATTTCCTACAAAGTGTTCAAAGCATTTAATAAAATCTAAGCTTATAATATAAAAATCCACTCAAATTGTCGTGCATGTCGTGGTTGCGCCATCTTAACTGACACTGGTTTCCTTATTCAGGCGCGTGTCCAGGATTTTCAGCAGGGGGGGGGGGGTCTGGCCTGAGACTATCTAAGCGGAGCGCCACCATCGGTTGGCGCGGAGCGTACAGGGGGCGCGAGCAGGGGGGGGTCCGGACCCCTGGACCCCCCTTGGACACGCGCCTGTTATTACAGGCATTTGTCTGCACAATCGAGGGGAGCCAAGGAAACAATCTTGTAGTTGTACTCATGGTTCGCTCGGCCCCACCGTATTGGTAAAGGCGGTGGACCGAGTGAAGTACTTGGTAACGTTGCCGTCGGCTGCTGCACTCAGCGTAGCAACACTACCTTGCGCGATGGTCGCGCGACTGCAAACTTGACGCGCAGCACAGTTTATAGTTATCGCGCGCTGAGGCATATAGATCTATGAACTGTATTTTTTTTTGATCGCGCGTCAAGTTTTCAGTCGAGCGACCATCGCGCGACCGACTATAAACCTGCCTTTAGTCTAAATATAGGCCGATATGATAATGAGATCTAGGTCCAATTTCATGGCGCTGCTTACCACAGAATTCTGCGCTTACGGCGCCATAAAAAGCGTGTGATTCTATGAGCCGTAAGCACAGAATTCCGCAGTAAGAAGTGCCATGAAATTGGGCCCTGTCTACCACCAAAATGTAAACACGTGCGTTGAGTGCGTGCGTGTGCAAGCAATGTAATACACGTGTTCAGCTAGCTGACAGATGCAGTACAACTGTATTTTAGTTAACTGGGTACCGACGTGTTATTTTGTGTTCAGTATCTTTGAACTTGAAGCTAAAAATGGATAAATATTTAGTGAGACCTAGCTCTTCAACGTCGCAAGCATCTTCTTGTAAAAGAAGCAAGCAACCTGAATCTAAAAATGTCAAGCTGAGCTTGACATTTTCATCGCCGATATTTAATACATCGCTGGTGTACACTATACCAGACAGTCAGTTTTATGTGAACCCATTGTGGAAAAATGCATCGCCGGTACTCGGCATGACGTGTACGCACAGTGGAAGCATAAAGATGTCCATGTCATCAGCGCGCCGGTTCCGTGTGAGTGCGTGCATGACGGAGTTTACATGTACGAAAGTTCAAATTTGACATACTTATTTATTCTACGATAGTAAGCCTATCTTAAAAATAGTAAGCCTATATAAAAAATAATAATACATAAGTCCAGGTTTGGTAATGTTGACACTTAATTTGCTGATATAAATTCCTCAAAATGCATGTCTCAATTGGCTCTTATTTTGCCGGGCAAGCAATCTGCGACCAAAGCTTGCCCGATCGGGCAATTAAGAAGAAACAAATTGTCGAGGCCTGGGTTCCCATAGGATCCACCAGTCCGCCAGGGTCACCCATAGGATCCACCGGTCCGCCAGGGACACCCATAGGATCCATCGGTCCGCCAGGGTCACCCATCGGATCCTCCGGTCCGCCAGGGTCGCCCATAGGATCCACCGGTCTGCCATGGTCGCCCATAGGATCCACCGTTCCGCCAGGGTCGCTCATAGGATCCACCGGTCCGCCAGTGTCACCCATATATAGGATCCACCGGGCCGCCAGGGTCACCCATAGGATCCACCGGTCCGCCAGGGTCACCCATAGGATCCACCGGTCCGCCAGGGTCGCTCATAGGATCCACCGGTCCGCCACGATCACCCATCGGATCCTCCGGTCCACCAAGGTCGCCCATAGGATCCACCGGTCTGGCAGGGTCGCCCATAGGATCCACCGGTCCGCCAGGGTCACCCATCGGATCCTCCGGTCCGCCAGGGTCACCCATAGGATCCACCGGTCCGCCAGGGTCACCCATCGGATCCTCCGGTCCGCCAGGGTCGCCCATAGGATCCACCGGTCTGCTAGGGTCTCCAATAGGATCCACCGGTCCGCCAGGGTCACCCATAGGATCCACCGGTCCGCCAGGGTCACCCATCGGATCCTCCGGTCCGCCAGGGTCACCCATAGGATCCACCGGTCTGCCAGGGTCACCCATAGGATCCACCGGTCTGCCAGGGTCACCAATCATTTAAGTAAATAATTATTGTTAGCATCCTCATTAGTTAATCCTTCAAAATACATAGTTTTTACCATGTCAGTCCCATAAGTAACTTTGACTCCCATCCAAAATCAACAAAGAAGAGGGGAAAACGAAATTAAATAACAAACTTAGAAAACAAAAATGAAACTGAATATATGCAGTCCTAATTGATAAAGAAAATATTATTTCAAGTTATAAATTCCTTGCTTTTTCATTTTATTGCATTGCTCAGTAACGACAGCACTTTCACTGGTGAACTGATAATTAAGATTACTTTAGTACATTAACTTCACAAACGGAATCGTAAAAGCACATGAAAATCTAGCTGGAACTACCTGAATATTCAACATTCTATGTAAAATCTAACTAAAGGCTATTTGCAGTGACACCATGTGAAATTCGCAAATTAGTTATTAGTTCTGAAAAAATTGGAGGTTACAACTCAACGTTTCGATCAGTAAAATCTAGGTGAAGTGGCAAAATTTAAAGATGGAAAGCTTGTTGTTGACTCAACTTCGAGAAAGTTAAAAACAGATCGCAATTTAAAATGGCCGCCCCTTGTCAAAAATGAATCACATACGACCATTTCATACAGTCACTGGAAAACAGTTACTGGAAAAGATGTTATTATCCTCGTCCGCGATGTTTATTTTCGTTTTGCATCATTTTGGATGTTGCACAGCTAAAACAAGCTTCGTGAAATGGATTTTATGCAATTGCGTAGCTGCGTAACATTTATACTGCGTAAGTCTCAGGCACTGCGCAGAGTTACGCACTCTTTTCATGAAATCGGCTGCTGTACTGCAAAATGGTATTTATTGGCCTTACGTTTCGGACCTAGCATGTTCTTTAATTAATTCCACACTGACCATCATATTCACGTCAGAGTACTCAACTAGAGAGACCCATTTTCTTGATGTTGTTATTAAAATAGTCCAACTACTGATCGAGTTGTCATATTCTGTACTGCAAGACCAGCATATAATTCCTTACAGATGTTCTCCCAGCCTTCTTGTCCAAGCAGAGGTCGATCCCTCCTAATGACAGTTCCATTCCTCCTGTCCAACAGGGAATGTTTTGGTATACTTCAAGATGTGTTACCTAACAGGAACATGTCTTGGAGTTAGACTCCGGGGCCACGTCTAACACAATTTATCTGAAACATTTGTATCTTGCAGGATATGTGGTATTCAGTATATCAGTGAGTCAAAACCCATAAGCTTGTATACATGCAGTCTCCAAAATGCCACAAAAACTTGTGTCTGCTAAATACACAATGCTTGTTCTATGCATGCCTTAAAATATTGCATACTGTACACAAGAGTGGTACATGGATACCCCAAAATACCCCTGGGACAAAAACAAATTGTTCTGACCTTCACACAAACCGAGTGTGCCCCAGTGTGCCACATGGTATTTTGTGGATAACTCCTGCTATATGTACAGTGTATTTTGCAATGAAACAAAGCAGGTGGCTGCTTCAGTTTACCTCATCTCTCTGAAGTGCCTTGGGGAATGCCATTAATCTTCAGATAAGAAAGTGTGTGCCTCAAAATGTCACAGTTGTGACATTTCGAAGTATGGGTCGACTTTGAAAGTTTGTTAACAACAACACTGATAAAAGCAGGGTTAACACTCCTGTGGGACAGCACTTCAATCTACGCAATCATTCCATTTCTGATATGATTATGCAGGGTAGTGAGTCGCACATCCACACCATTCACCTCCATATGGTCTCAAAATACAGGAATGGAATGACTAATTTCCTTTTTTTTTTACATTTTACTTTTTCCGTTTTACATTTTTGTTATGCTTGGTTTTTTTTTGGTCTGTTTTATTATTCTTTCCCATTCTGACTCTTTTATTTTCACTCATCTTTTGCTTTCTTCTTCCAGCCTTTTTTAATCCCTCCTTTATCCAGTCCCAGACCCATGACTCCCCTTCTTGCACCCTCTTCTTTTATGTTCCTTTCACACCTGACTAACTTCCGCCCATATTGTCCATTTTGCTTTTGAGAAAGAAGCTGCTAGTGCTCATAACTACTGTTTTGTATTTTTCATTCCTCAATATGTTATAACCAATAATATAATCTTGCCAGTGGAAAACATGTTTAATGATGCACCATGGACATACATGTACATGACAAATTATTCAAGAATATTTATATAATGAAAAATCAGGCATTTTTGGTATATAATGACTTCCTCAGTCATGTCAGTCTGATCTTGTCACCTCCCCTCATCGCACATCATCAT
This sequence comes from Zoroaster sp. YZ-2022, assembly GCA_029582265.1. Taxonomy (NCBI): domain Eukaryota; kingdom Metazoa; phylum Echinodermata; class Asteroidea; order Forcipulatida; family Zoroasteridae; genus Zoroaster; species Zoroaster sp. YZ-2022. The sequence goes on along the minus strand of CM055833.1, from coordinate 15,860,778 downwards.
GCGCAGTGGCAACTATGATAGGATTCTTCTATTTTCTAAGGGGGAATTTTTTTAGCAGGGAAATCAAGTCCGAAATTCATCATAAAGGTGTAATGTAATGATGGTGTTTTGCTTTATGTACCCCAACAAATCGATAGACCACCTTCTCAACTGGTTAGTTGGTGATAAATGCCCCATTGCCAATATACCTCATTGCAAAAAGGCTCAGACAGTTAGCTGCAGTTACTGTACCTCACACATATCTACATGTAGGTCTTGCCACAGGGTCATACGTGTATCAGACCTAAGAGCTGTAGACTTTTACATAGGAAATTTGGGAGACACTTAAACTACTAATATTAGCCGGTGCCTTTCCTTTCCACTTAAATGCACCTAGATACATGTACTTCCTCTATTGAATGGATCAACAGTGATGAGAACCAATATTACATGTATGGGTTCAAGACTGTTAGGCTGGTCTGAAACCCTTATTACAGGCCTTTGATTTCAGTTCCATCTTATCCCTGAAATCGAAACATTAAGATCAGCGGCTTCCCGAAGGCAGCATTGCAGGTCTGTTGACATTAATTCATCGTCGTTCTCTAAAAGGTTATTGATTTAACAAATATGTTCGGGCAAAAATCTTGAAATACGACCTGGTCTGCTTCTATCAATTGAAACTTCCAGTTTCTGTGTAGTGCTCTAGGAAGCCACCGATTGTTCTTGTTTTCGTTGTTATGTTGTCTGCTAGAGTTGTCTCCAAATTTTGCAAGAAGTTTTACCTATTTTCTCTGACACACTATTATTATTATTATTATACATTTCTGGTAATGAAACCAAGGATGCCTCAAAAGCACACTTAAGCACTGTAGCTCGGAAGCCTGAGGAAACCTGTAAACAAGGGCGCTTGCTACAGTATGTGAACCAGAAACACCGGGGGTAAACCCCTACTCTTCCAGGATAAGTGTTCTGGGTTCTTTTGCATGCATTACTTAATCTAGTACATGGGACAGACACCTTAACGTCCCATACGAAGGACGAAGCAATTATGGTTAAATGTCTTGCTCGAGGACATAAGCGCCATGACCAGCCATGCCAAGGTTCGAACCCACATTCTGACAACACCAGAAGTTGAGTCTGATGCACTAGACCGCTTGGCCACGACACTCCACGTAATACAGTCTATACTGAAACTTTCACAAATTGGTTTATGTTCATATCTCTTGGTTCTTATCAAGTACAATACTAGACAAATGACAACAGTTCATATTGCCATTTAGTTTTAGGCAAGTAAGAGCAACCATACATTTTATTTGACCACCCCAACCCCCTTCCCTCTGCACATGCCGCCCCACATCACAATATTACAGTATAGGCCTGCGAAAAGCAAAATATGTATGATACCATTTAAAACAAAATAACCAAAACTTCCTCTGTGCTTTTAGAAGATTTAAAAAAATCTAGACTTCAAGGGCTGAAGGGCAGCCCAGGAAGAGGGGGAGGATATGGGGGTGGTGGTGTTGACCAAAAGCTGTGGTCCGTAACATCAGGGGCGGATTAAGAATCCATGGTGCCCTGGGCACGCCAGTGACTGGTGCCTACCTACGCGTCGCCACTAGGTGGCACTAGAAGTACACTACTGAGGTTGTTTTACACATTATTCAGTTGACAGTCTAGGCCTAGGCTACTGGAAAGAGAATGAAGAGAATATAGGCCTTTTGATTGTTTATTAATCACACCAGTCAAGAGTGTAAGGGTCAGTCATACCACAAAAGGTCTCCACTGTAGGCTAACTACAAACAAACTGTTGGCTAGAGAAAATACAAATGGATTCAAACTTGGACTTTAGAAATTATTACAGTTTATAACATACTTAAATGAATAAACAACAGTCCCAAGTGTCAGTTACCAGCAAAAGAATGAAAGACAAAAAAACAGATTGGTAGGCTAAACGATTTTCTGTCCGTGGTGCTGAACTCACCAGAACATATAATGAAACGGAGTATGAATAAACAATAGTCCCACTCCCACTGTCAGTTTAGTAGGCTAAACGATTTGCTCTTCATAGTGCTGAACTCTATACAAAGAAACAGACGGGACAGTGCACAAGGTTGTCATTCGGATTCGGTCATCGCATATAACAAGATGTATGCATTACAGTCATCACTTTACAGGATAATAATAGCAACTCCTTTTCTTCCCTTTTTCGCTTCTTTGCGGCTCCACTCAGTTGCACTCTCTTCATTTTTGCAGCTCGTTTATGGCTAGGCGGCAACGCAACGCTCACTGTCTAGTTTCTTTCAAATCAAGTGCGGGAGCAGCATTCATTGGTTCATTAATCCAAACATCGTTCATTCATCCAATCAAACGTTTATCAGAAATATATACAAACTATAATTATAATTCGAGGGGCACCAAGCACAGAGTGCCTAGGACATAATAAATACCAAAAACAAGTTTTAATTAGGGTTATATTTTATTTTAGGGAGGACACCAAGATCACTGTTGCAGGGGTGTCACTAGGGATTTTGGGCCCCCATGACAAGACTCCACACAGGCCCCCCCCCCTCATGAAGTATAGTGTTTAGGCTCTCTGTGGGCTCCATACAAAATAATTTGAGGGGCAGCAGGTAAAATTCCAAGGCTGGGGGGCACCAGGGGCACCAAGCAAAAAAAAAAAAAAAATTGGAATTTTTTTTTTTTTTTTTTTTGCAAGTGCCCAATTGCCCATATGGTTAATCCGCCACTGCGTAACATTAGTTGTAATGGACCAACCCATGTTAATATCTACAGGTGTTTACATTGTATACTAGGCTAGCTGTGGTAAACTGAGACCTACATGTAGGTTTACATTCTGCAGAACAAATAGGCTTCCAACCAAAAAAATGAAAACAAAAAATACTGGACCAGTATTGGTAAGAAGACACCCCAAAATTAGGAACTTATTAATTTCCAAAGTAAAAGTCTGTCATCTTTTGATTGAATATGTGTTCTTGTTAGCATCACAATGAAATAAGCTGAAACTTTCACATCTTATTTCTTACAAATTATGGATGCATTTACCTACACAGACATTTTACCAAAAGTGCATACTAGCTTTTAAACAACTTTGTCTGTTGTCATTTTGCAGGAGAAGAAAACACCTAAAGAATGTCTGCAAAAAGGAACAAATGTTGACACACACTGCAGAGCTCTTCAGGTAGCCTTCTTTGAATGCAAACGATCTTTGGTGAGTTGCACCTGCTTCAAAAGTTGACAAATTTGTTTAAAATGGTACTGAAAAGTACCTTAACTGTCAAAATTGAGGACATTGAAAAAATGCTTAATTGTTTGGAATATAATTTTGCAATTTTGTGATTGTACATTAAGAATGAAGTTTGTCCTTTTTATGTTCAATTTACTTTGGGGAAAAATATTTAAGAGTATTTAAGAGGAAAGGCTTCCATTTCCCCCATTTGCATGAACTACATGCATAGAATAGAGTAGGGCTACAGTAACACTATGTAATAATCTTTCTTGAGTTTTTCTGGGAAGAACCCACAGGGTTTTCTAAAAACCGCTGACTGCACAACAGAAAGGAGATTAAGTAAGACCAATTGCGGTGACACCATGTGAAATTCTCAATTGAGTAGTAATTAGTTCTGAAAAGAACTGGAGGTACAACTCGACGTTTCGATCAGTGTGCTCTGATCGTCCTCAGGAGAATGCCGGACTCTGGGGAATGCTGCTGCTTAAGTAGGCTGCTGGAGGATAAAGCGATGACAGGATGCTGGAGGATTAGTTCGTTGAGGCGTGCAGGCGGGAACGGTTGAGACTAGGATCCTCGGAGTTGGGGGAAGGAATGTGTGCTCACTGAACCGAATCAGTTGTTGACAAGCACAGGGGGAAGGAGGGTGGTTAACTTAGGATATAGGAGAGCCCTCAGTCTGGGTTGGGTTATGGACTTTGGATATATAGAAGATCCTTCAGTCCATAGTAGTGGTCATAAATAGGAGATTATTATGGTGTTTCTGCAAACCTACTATGATATCACTTACACTAAGTCTTATTTGCATACATGTATATTTATAGTTAGTCAGTTTTATCATTCTACATCAAGAAATCACTGGGGCTTAATGAATTGAACACCAATGGTAAAATTTCTATAAATTCATCTTTACTTTGTAAACATGAAAAGATAGAAACCATCCTTTGTGTCGTTCAAAAGGGAATAGTGAAAATTATGTTTTCAGATTTGTATTTACATGTATGTATACTAATGTGGAAATGGATCTGAATTTATTATTAATGTTTACATGAAATGACAACATGTCAGAAGGAATAACTTCTCATAATAAGTAAGCTTTTATATGATATTTTAATTTATTTTTGGGTTATTACCAATGGTGTTCCCTCCATTTAGATTGTTGCTTCAAATTGTTTGAGCCTACTAAAAGTTAATGATTAACATCTGAGATTAATCCAAGAAAGCGGTAGAGCACAGTACAGATTATTTGTAACTTCCCCTCCCCATCTTTGCTTCAGTTTAAATTTAATTTATAAGACATCTTGCTTAAAAACCGTCACACAGAACATTTTCATTGAATTCCACTAACCAATTTAATTGTCTTGAACATTTTGGCAGTTGGACACGAGGACAAGATTTCGAGGAAGGAAAGTATACTGAGTGATGAATGGACCGTGTGAGGGATTCCAGACAGTATGACAAATATCAGAAAATGGTTCCATTTACAACACTCAGAAAACAGAAGGTACTATAGGGTGCAGATGTCCCAAAGTCTGCCATGGAGTCGGTCATCCTGTCCTTTGGAACAGATCAGTTGAGGAGTTTTAATTTCTTCTCCAATTTTCGACAGTGATCTTCACTAATGGTGCAATTTTCAGTCAGTACAGTTGCTGCCCTTTTTGTACATGTACATACATGTATATGATGATATTAGAATAGATTGACCCACCTCCTCCCCTTGCCTAAACCCCACATGGAGAGTATCGGGTTTTAATAAACAATTACAAATTCTTATTATCTCTCTATGACATATTATATTTTCAAGAACACCTTGAACATGTATGTGTTTTGTGTTTTTGCTTTTCACCAGCAATTCAATTCTAATGATGCATACCCTTTGAAGCCTTGTTTTTTGTCTTTATTTGATACATTTTATTTTATTTGCTCAATTAATTTGTGAAATATTTCTTTTGAAAGTAATTTTCTTATACAGGGAACCTCAATTTAAAAAGCTAAAAACAGAATATAAAAATGTACTCATATTCCTTCTGTGGAGGCAAACAATCTGCAGCCTTTACTGAGATTGCAGATTATTTAAAGCCATACTTAAAGGCAAAAATAGTGTCGTCTGTAATAATAATTTGCAAAATTTTGGTCGTTGGTTATTATACATGCAGCTTACTATGAGCTGCTATACATGTACATGTATGTAAATAACTCATATTAGTGAAGTTGATCTTGAAATACATGTACCTACATGTAGAGGCTAAAGAGATAGTTTGTTAAACTAAGCATTGTTTATTTTGGGGTATATTATACAGTAATCATATTTACACATGTACTCAAAGTATGATTCATAATAACACAGCCTACCGGTATCTTTACTTTGTTCAAAGGTAAAATGCCTTTCAAGCCGAAAAGAAGATGATAGCATACAGGAACGTATAATGCAGGATCCTGAGAAAGCAAAACAAGTGAGGAGAAGGATAGAAAGAAAGTATGCCAAAATGCAAGAATGACACAGTGAAAAGCTTGTCCAGAAAGAGAAAACCAAGCTGTAGCAATACATAGTGCCAAGAAAAGGCAAATTCTTCACCTCCTGCTAAACGTATTCCTGGTGCAATCCAAGTTATGAATTTAGTACATGCACCATTCGGGTCACCCAAGTCTTGGGAAAAGTCAAACAGAAGGTGATGAAGGTTTTGCCACATTCTCCAGAAAGAGAAAAGAAAACATGATGATGGTTGCAGTTAATTGACAGATATGGACAATTATATTGTGATTTGACAACGCATCAGTGTATTCAATATTCATAGTATGTAAATGTGTAATTCCGTTACCGTGTTTAATATAATTTATACAGTTGGATGTACATCTAAACGATGTCCTAACCCACAAACTGAGGCAAGATTAAATATTTTGAAGCCACAAATATACTTACAGCGACTGCCTTGTTTCTGAGCACTTTCTTTTCTAATTAATCGTTGCTGCTAGGTATAATAATTCGAATAGCTTTCAATTTGACATACAGGTGCATTGTATTATGGTTTATATTAACATGATTAAAGCTGTATAACATGCTCAGTATAAAAAATCAATTTTAGATTGTCTGTTGTTCAAGAATTGGCATTTTCAAGGTATATTTCACAAGTGTAATTCCGTTACCATTTTTGTAATTCCGTTACCGCTGCCTATTTTGGAAAAATCGCGAGGTATGGAATATCTGAAAAAAAAAAAAAATACCTAAAAATGCGCCACAATGAAGTTGAAACCATAGGTAAAAGATAAAATCTACATTAGGAAACGAGCCCAGTCTAATGTCACACTGGATGTTATTAGCACCTTTACTGCTATCAGTTGCAAAAACAGCTGATCTTCTGCTAGATAAACCTGGTATCATTTTCACTGGCTAACATTATTGGCTGACCACAGAAGAGTCAGTTCATAATTATGTCAGTCATTGTGTGCATTAAACCATGGACAATGCAAACAGTCCTTGAAGGTGTGAGTCAATCCCAACCCCGTCCACACTAGCACCCACCTGCTGTACCTGTACATGTACATGTACAGAACGGATGGTGTATTGTATCAATCCTTTTGGAAGTATGACCATGTCTGGTCCTTGCTCTATGGTGTACGCAGTTGGAGCCGGAAGTGCAGCGTAAACGAATGAGGGTTCACATGAGCACGTTCCTTCACATATCATGCAGGCCATTCGCCTTATTCACAAGATAACTGAAAATTACTGAAAATGACTGTAATTCTCACAGCCACACTATGGCTTATGTTTCATGCACCAATTGTCCGATGGTTCCACAGCAAAGGAATAAAGAAACGGATCATATGTTCATTAGCATTTGAAAGCGAGGTACAAAAATAGTCTGGTTTCTCTGAATGAGCGTCCACTCAAACAAAAGCTCTTGTATTCAGGGATTAACTGACATAAGATGGCCGAACATGATTACTAGTATGCACTCACAAAGTTTAACAGGCCTGTAATGATTCTCATTATGATTGTACAATGAATAGTTTTAAAGTTGAGAGGGAGCTGAAAGTGGCAGGTGTTAAACAATATGAGGTATTTCTTTTATATATAGTAAACTAGTTCAGGGCACTTTATTTTTGTAAGTTATTTTAATGGGGAGAATTTCTTCTGAAGGAATTATGCCCCAGAAAATAAAACTGCGTTATTTTATTTTGAAGAAAGGGATGGGAAAATGGGGTTGAAGGGTCCAGTCATAAGCTTGCACAAGGTGCGGAAATCGGCCAGGATCAACTGGAAGGCGGGCTAGTTTAAATGCTATCACCGTGATGCTATTAAAGACCCTGCGGTAAGCGATGGTACAGAACAAAGACGTGGACCCACAGTTTAAGTTCATAAACGTTCCTCATTATCTTCGTAAAACAGTAGGCCTAAATGAACCTTCAAAATGTTTACACACAAAATAGAAAATATATATGTTTTAATTTCTTATTGTGTGGCCTATGTGTGTCAGGGGATGATTTTCTCTGTTGGGTGGGGCAGGAGGCCTAATGGGTGACAGGTTAGGGTCAGATAAGATAAATTGGAATTTGGCATCATCCTTTGAAATTTACGTATTTGTTGCATACATTATTTTTTACAGTGTGTAATAATAAAGAAAACCCTGTCCAAGTTAAGAACACTTTATAATTCTCATGACCCCAGCCGTTGTACATTGTACATTGCTCTGCCTGATTCCATTTCCCAATAATATATTGCTAGAATAACATTAATAAAACAATAAAATGTCGCTATATAATGTCCCAAACCAATTCACCATAGGCGTAATCAAATGCATTAAACACAACTCTTTTGAAAAAGCCATAAAAATAAATATTTACGACATGTGTTAGTCTGACAGCTACGGCGATATATTACTAAAAACATTAATGAGCAGCATTTAACAAAAGATAATTTCGACAACCTGACATATGTCAGCCCTAATCTTTATTTGGAGGAATTTGCATATTCATCTCCCATCCTCACTCCCAAATAAATTCGTCATAGTTTATGAGGCTAGACTGTATTTTCAACAACAAAACCTAAATATTGATTTGGCTTCGTCTACAGGAACATATGGGAGAGATATTACTATCACATCTGCCACTAAATTGTTTCCATGAACTCCATAAAAATCAAGCTTTATACGCTGAAATACACACAGAAAAAAATACACAAGTTGTGTAAAATTTTACTATTTTGCAATGTTGTATACGAACCTCTAATTGTTTGGTAAAGTTTTACAAAATGCGTGTTGGGTAAAGTTTTTCATAAACATTTTGTAAACTTTACTTCAGTAAAAGATTTACCTCTTAAATAGGTAAACATAAATTAAGTAAATTGTTACTGAATGTATTGGTAAAAATACTTACTTTTGTGTAGAATACTAGACTCTTTTACTATTTGACCTTGTAAACTTTGACACATTGTTTGGTCTGCATAATTCATTAAAATAATGTAAATGAAACAAGGCACCCCACTATACTTTACAGTTTCAAAGACGTTTCTTTTATTTATCAACAATAAAATGAAAACATCTCTTCAAATCCCACTTCACGAGGTTCTCTCTCATTTACTCCATGTTGTGAGGCGATTGTCGACTTGACAGGCACACACAGCTTTTGCACACACGTCGCGCACACACAATGCATGATCACATGGTGGGTTTTACACAATTAAAAGTGATTTTTTACACAACGCACGGCAATGCTTAGGTTCCTTGTGGTAAAAGTTACGCGGGCAAGGTAAAGACTTGCATTAGTTACATAAATTATGTAAATAAAATTTAATATATTTAAATTACGTAATTTTTAACTTACACAGCAATTGTGTTCTTTATTTTCCGAAATTTTACCTAAATTGTGTAATATTTTACAAAACATGTTTACCCAGCTCACAAATACCTACACAGAGTCTCCTGAATGCAAAATTTTCTAAATGTTCATTCCATTTCTCTAGAATTGACACCAAACACCATGAAAATTAAGAGACCAGTGTTTGTTTGGGACAATGTAATAAGTCTGGTACCCATCACTATCGTGCTTTTATTCCCACAATGTTGTACGCTGAAGCTTGGGTACATGATTCACTGTATTCAATTTCTGGAAGACACACTTTGTTTACATGCAGCCGCCGCGCTGTAAGCGATTCCAGTCACATTACTACAAACCAGAGAAGAAATTACACAAGCTGTGTAAATCTTACCCTGTTTTAGATGTTCCGGTGAACCTCCTAATAATTAAGTAAAACTTGACCAAACAGGCGTTGGGTAAATGTTACCTAACAGATGTATAACGTTTTACTGCGATATTAGGTAATTTTATTTACCTAACTTGTAGGTAAATGTTGGTAAAATTTTACATACTTGTAGGTATAAGACTAAATGGTTTACCTCTATTGTAGGTAAATTGTATAAAGTATTACTTTTGATGGGTATTTTGTTTTCTTACATTATTGTTTGATATGTCTATGGGAGTTCTGTTTTGTACCTGGCCCAGTTACAAATGTAAGGATTCCTGGTTGAGGTATTTGAAGGTTAAACAAATCTTTAGTTTTAAATAATTGTATTAGTGTTATCCTTATATAGTTCAGGTTAAGCCTTAGTTGTTCGAGAGAAAGGCGAAACTATGTATCCGATTGACAGCGCATAATGGTCACGACACATGCATGCACATACTTGCACAATGACTTGTATGAAGCAGTGGTTGCTGGGCGCATAATGCATAACGTATGGTACATGACTGTGTCTGAACGAGTATACGCTGATATTTCATCCACAAACGATTCAGGCTTGTTTACTGTTTACCTTCAACCGCCTCAATCACAGTGGCGTAAATATAGGGGGACAGGGAAGTCAAGTTTAATATTTAAAAATCATATCTCAACAACCACAAGATGTTCATTGACATTTTTGCACCATTGTATAGATTGTTAATTGTCGAAAAATATTTACAAAAGTTGACCCCAATTTGACCTTTACTTCCTGTCCAAACCGGAGTCAAAGTTTAATATTTAAAAATCATATCTCAACAACCACAAAGGTAAATTCACAATTTTGTACCATTGTACAGATCGTTAATTGCAAAAATATTTACAAAAGGTGACCCCAATTTGACCTTTACTTCCTGTCCAAACCGGAAGTCAAAATTTAATATTTAAACAAATCATATCTCAACAACCACAAGAGGTAAATTCACTAATTTTTATACCTATTGTGACAGACCGTTAATTGTCAAAAATATTTACAAAATGTTTCTCCAATTTGACCTTACTTCCTGTCAAACCGGAGTCAAAGTTTAATATTTAAAAAAATCATATCTCATGAACCACAAAGATAAATTGACAATTTTGTACCATTGTACTAGATGTTAATTGTCAAAAATATTTCCAAAAAGGTGACTTTCGAATTTGACCTTACTTCCTGTCCAAACCGGAGTCAAAGTTTAATATTAAAAGTAATAATGCAAAGTTTCTTTTAAAAGATTCTGACGTCATCATCACTGCCCTGACAAAAGTCGAACACCTATGTGTTTGTAATATCACAAACCTGCCGTCTAGTTCAATTTATTTTGGTTATTACCAATGGTGTTCCTCCATTTAGATTGTTGCTTCAAAGTGTTTGAGCCTACTAAAAGTTAATGATTAACATCTGAGATTAATCCAAGAAAGGGGTGAAGCACAGTACAGATTATTTGTAACTTCCCTCCCATCTTTGCTTCAGTTTAAATTTAATTTATAAGACATCTTGCTTAAAAACCGTCACACAGAACATTTTCATTGAATTCCACTAACCAATTTAATTGTCTTGAACATTTTGGCAGTTGGACGAGGACAAGATTTCGAGGAAGGAAAGTATACTGAGTGATGAATGGACCTGTGAGGATTCCAGACAGTATGACAAATATCGAAAATGGTTCCATTTACAACACTCAGAAAACAGAAGGTACTATAGGGTGCAGATGTCCCAAAGTCTGCCATGGAGTCGTCATCCTGTCCTTTGGAACAGATCAGTTGAGGAGTTTTAATTTCTTCTCAATTTTCGACAGTGATCTTCACTGAATTTTCAGTCAGTACAGTTGCTGCCCTTTTTGTACATGTACATACATGTATATGATGATATTAGAATAGATTGACCCACCTCTCCCCTTGCCTAAACCCCACATGGAAGTATCGGGTTTTAATAAACAATTACAAATTCTTAGTATCTCTCTATGACATATTATATTTTCAAGAACACCTTGAACATGTATGTGTTTGTGTTTTGCTTTTCACCAACCAATTCAGATGCATACCCAGAGCTTTTTTTTTTTATTTGTACTCATTATTTGCCAAATAATGGAAATATCTTTTGAGAAGGACAGAAACTATGGTTAAAGTACTCAAGGACTAAAGTGTCGACCGGCTCGAACCACACCTGCGTGCAACACAGAACTTGGGATGGTTGACCCAG
>CM055833.1:15799243-15848602 GCA_029582265.1 Zoroaster sp. YZ-2022 | reverse complement strand
TGTGCAAAAAAATTGGTTTTGGGTAACAATTTTATTTTGAAGGGATTGTGGGCTGGCACCCATATAAAACTTTATATTTGGCTTGAAATGGTTTTCTTGGGTCTAGAGGGACTCAATAAGTCTGTTTACACCATTTGAGAAGGGATTGTATGCCCATATATGAACGTTTTACACGCTATTCAAACGTACTAAATGATTTAGTCCCTTCATGTGTTCGTGTGTGTATATTGTCACCATGCACCGCAGGGTAATACCTCTTACCTTTCTCGAGATATTTAAACAGTCGCTAGGGGGAACTCAGAAGTTATGATGGGTGTATAACCCTGTTATTGTTCTTGAATACTTCAGAGTTTGAAACATTTTATAGTTTCCTTTTGGTAGTTGTTATTTAGAATACGTTTAGTCATTGAAAACAAATTGTATATTATGTAATAAAACCCATTGTACAAGTTCATACATAAGCGTTGTTCTTTGAGTATGTTAAAGTTTCATTATTTGTTGTGTTTAAAGAGTATATCTTGCTTCTATCGAAGGTAGAACAAATGCTTTTGATTTATGCAAATTACGTTTGGGGTAGGTATGTACATTTGAACAATCTACCAGTTTGTCGCCATGCCTGCGTTTATAAGTTAAATGTCGAGATTTCCATTGTTGCTCTCGTCCTCATCGCCAGCATTCCTCAATTATAGTTCGTTTCTGTTCTCACAGGTTTTTTCACAAGCGATGCAGCTATCTGTGCATTTCAGATTATGTTTCTTGCAAGAACAACTCAAGGTGACACAGTTTCCTTTGCATCCGCATCTCACAAGCTCCAACACTGCCTTAGACGCTGGCAAAAGTTTTGTCGGGACAAAATTCATCATAAAGGTGTAATGTAATGATGGTGTTTTGCTTTATGTACCCCAACAAATCGATAGACCACCTTCTCAACTGGTTAGTTGGTGACAAATGCCCCATTGCCAATATACCTCATTGCAAAAAGGCTCAGACAGTTAGCTGCAGTTACTGTACCTCACACATATCTACATGTAGGTCTTGCCACAGGGTCATACGTGTATCAGACCTAAGAGCTATAGACTTTTACATAGAAAATTTGGGAGACATTTAAAATACTAATATTAGCCGGTGCCTTTCCTCTCCACTTAAATGCACCTAGATACATGTACTTCCTCTATTGAATGGATCAACAATGATGAGAACCATTATTACATGTATGAGTTCAAGACTGTTAGGCTGGTCTGAAACCCTTATTACAGGCCTTTGATTTCAGTTCCATCTTATCCCTGAAATCAAAACATTAAGATTAGCGGCTTCCCGAAGGCAGCATTGCAGGTCTGTTGACATTAATTCATCGTCGTTCTCTAAAACGTTATTGATTTAACAAATATGTTCGGGCAAAAATCTTGAAATACGACCTGGTCTGCTTCTATCAATTGAAACTTCGTTGTTATGTTGTCTGCTAGAGTTGTCTCCAAATTTTGCAAGAAGTTTTGCATATGTCACAGGTTGTACCTCTGTTTTACTAAGAGCCTGCGAAAGGTTCGATTGTTGAAAAAACGGAACTTTGCTCTTTAACGAAACACAGCGGACAGCGAAATTAGTTTGATCCTCTTTACCGGCTGTCAAAATATTTATTGTTATTATGTGGTCATATCAAAAATCAACAAAACAGTATCGGTAATGAATCATTAAAATTCAAGTTAAAACAGTGTAAATGGATGAGAGCATAGGACAATTTCAACACTTCAGTGGTGTAATATATCAATTCAAGTTTGGCAATCTACCAATGACTTTGATCATAAAAGAAAAATAATAATAATAACTCACAAATTGAGTCTGGGTAACTTCAGTTGGAAGTACGATCAAATATGAATTATAAGAGAAAGGATGCAATTAAACCACTGAGTTGTCAACAAATCAACTAGGAAAATTCACGAAACATATTGGAAAATATACGAAAGATTATTAAATCCTACAGTGGTCTCTTTCTACAGTGTCAAGCGACAATGGATCTGTAGAATTAAGTTGAATAATGAATTTACTTCACCAATCGTGAAAAATAGTCAACATCAAAGTAGAATTAACAAGAGTGAACCACTGGAGAAAATAATCAACAATGAATAAAATGTTCAACATATGGATATAACAATTGGTCTTAGCTGGTTTTTGTGCTTCAACTGGGTCTTGGAAGAACGAAATCTTGAAAGACGACTCAGGTGGGCTCCGAGTGCGACGTCCTGGCGATCTCCAGAAGAGGCGACGAAAAGGGGGTTGAGAAGCGGGGCAGTGTGGGGAGATGAACCGGGTCAACTCCACCAAGCGAGACCTGGTGGACTAGTGTCTGTATCAACAGAGCACGTGATAGGGGACGTAAGAAGAATATGTTAGGAACATACTTTAGGGAAAGTCAACGCGTTCCTAAAGAAAACTACGCAAAGTGCGAAATCGGGCACTTTCGAGAATAGGTTCTTCTCACATCTAGGTCTTGTTCGCTTCTGAGTAATGGTCAATAATTTTCAAAATACAACTAACTAGAACTAAGTAAATTAACCAAAATAATAAAAGAAATCTAATAGATTGTAATTATGCGCAAAGGTCACAGTTGTTTATAAGCTCAACAGCAAACGGTCGTTTAGTCTATTTAATTGAAAGGAATGTGTATAACTGTCTTATTTGCAAGGACATGGACAATACTCTATCCATGACCATACATACAGTATGCGCAAATGTATACAGCAATATAGCACCACAACTGTGAATCGGTAAAACGGTCAGTTTGGATAATCAACTTGCAGAGAATTTGGATTAAATTAGAAGAGTGATTTAACCAACCTTAACAAATTAAGAAACTGGATCATTGAATAATAAACACATCTAAACAGTAGAATAGGCTTGGGTGTGGAAATTAGTAACAAATGAAATACATCAAAACTGAACAATAACTAGCTAAAGGATGGCATGGAAATCTAGCAGTCAGTTAAATCTAACGGGACTCATGAATCTTTCCCGTACGCGCATTAAAGGTTACACAATGAAATATCACTTTATACAATTCAATATACATTAAGGCAATGTTCTACAAATATACCGGCGACTGATCTGAAACTCATATTGGACTGTTCCATCCATCTTGAGTTTGTCTTTAACCAGTTTGTTCAATAATCAAATCACAATCATTGAAAAATTACACACGGAATATATTTATACATAGAAAGTAAAATAAGTAGCTTACCTGTATCAACAGAGCACGTGATAGGGGACGTAAGAAGAATATGTTAGGAACATACTTTAGGGAAAGTCAACGCGTTCCTAAAGAAAACTACGCAAAGTGCGAAATCGGGCACTTTCGAGAATAGGTTCTTCTCACATCTAGGTCTTGTTCGCTTCTGAGGAGACAGGAGCGGGACAAGGGATAAAACCATGCTGGTCACGCACTCGGACAGGCGGGATTTGACAATTTGATTGGTCTAAATTTTAAAACAATGGCGCAATTTCGCCTTCAGAGGAGTTGGAACCAATCAGCAAAAGATTAGTAAACAGCACTCTTGAAGAAAGCGTGGACACTAGATATTGACCAATCTGGAGGGGTGTTTATGCCACGTTGGCCGGCGTGGTAAAAATATCCCATCACTTGAAACAAAGGGATTACTGATCGAGCTTGGAAAATTACGTAATGTCCTTTGGCTAGTTCCGGACACGAAAAAAATTTCGTCGTCAGCAGATAACCTCGTGGGAACAACAATTGAACCCTTCTTCCACGATCGAGTTTGGTTTGGATACATTGTAACAAAAAACGTGAGGGGTAAAATACAGCCTCGGGTGATTCACACAAAGGCAAGAAGCAGAAATCACCCTTAAAGTAACATTCGTCGGACCACCTTAAATGGGTTATAATTGAAATTATAACAGGGTCCGACACATATTTTCTCTGACACACTATTGTTATTATTATTATTATACATTTCTGGTAATGAAACCAAGGATGCCTCAAAAGCACACTTAAGCACTGTAGCTCGGAAGCCTGAGGAAACCTGTAAACAAGGGCGCTTGCTACAGTATGTGAACCAGAAACACCGGGGTAAACCCCTACTCTTCCATGATAAGTGTTCTGGGTTCTTTTACATGCATTACTTAATCTAGTACATGGGACATACACCTTAACGTCCCATACGAAGGACGAAGCAATTATGGTTAAATGTCTTGCTCAAGGACATAAGCGCCATGACCAGCCATGCCAGGGTTCGAACCCACATTCTGACAACACCAGAACTTGAGTCTGATGCACTAGACCGCTTGGCCACGACACTCCACGTAATACAGTCTATACTGAAACTTTCACAAATTGGTTTTTGTTCATATCTCTTGGTTCTTATAAAGTACAATACTAGACAAATGACAACAGTTCATATTGCCATTTAGTTTTAGGCAAGTAAGAGCAACCATACATTTTATTTGACCACCCCACCCCCCTTCCCTCTGCACATGCCGCCCCACATCACAATATTACAGTATAGGCCTGCGAAAAGCAAAATATGTATGATACCATTTAAAACAAAATAACCAAAACGTCCTCTGTGCTTTTAGAAGATTTAAAAAAATCTAGACTTCAAGGGCTGAAGGGCAGCCCAGGAAGAGGGGGAGGATATCGGGGTGGTGGTGGTGTTGACCAAAAGCTGTGGTCCGTAACATTAGTTGTAATGGACCAACCATGTTAATATCTACAGGTGTTTACATACTAGGCTAGCTGTGGTAAACTGAGACCTACATGTAGGTTTACATTCTGCAGAACAAATAGGCTTCCAACCATTTAAAAAAATGAAAACAAAAAATACTGGACCAGTATTGGTAAGAAGACACCCCAAAATTAGGAACTTATTCATTTCCAAAGTAAAAGTCTGTCATCTTTTGATTGAATATGTTTTCTTGTTAGCGTCACAATGAAATAAGCTGAAACTTTCACATCTTATTTCTTACAAGTTATGGATGCATTTACCTGCACAGACATTTTACCAAAAGTGTATACTAGCTTTTAAACAACTTTGTCTGTTGTCATTTTGCAGGATAAGAAAACACCTAAAGAATGTCTGCAAAAAGGAACAAATGTTGACACACACTGCAGAGCTCTTCAGGTAGCCTTCTTTGAATGCAAACGATCTTTGGTGAGTTGCACCTGCTTCAAAAGTTGGCAAATTTGTTTAAAATGGTACTGAAAAGGCCCTTAAAATCTCGAGTACCTTAACTGTCAAAATTGAGGACATTGAAAAAATGCTTAATTGTTTGGAATATAATTTGCAATTTTGTGATTGTACATTAAGAATGAAGTTTGTCCTTTTTATGTTCAATTTACTTTGGGGAAAAATATTTAAGAGTATTTAAGAGGAAAGTCTTCCATTTCCCCCATTTGCATGCCCAACCCCCGTCCACACTAGCACCCACCTGCTGTACCTGTACATGTACATGTACAGAACGGGTGGTGTATTGTATGCAATCCTTTTGGAAGTATGACCATGTCTGGTCCTTGCTCTATGGTGTACGCAGTTGGAGCCGGAAGTGCAGCGTAAACGAATGAGGGTTCACATGAGCACGTTCCTTCACATATCATGCAGGCCATTCGCCTTATTCACAAGATAACTGAAAAATTACTGGAAAATGACTGTAATTCTCACAGCCACACTATGGCTTATGTTTCATGCACCAATTGTCCGATAGTTCCACAGCAAAGGATTAAAGAAACGGATCATATAGTTCATTAGCATTTGAAAGCGAGGTACAAAAAACAGTCTGGATTCTCTGAATGAGCGTCCACTCAAACAAAAGCTCTTGTATTCAGGGATTAACTGACATAAGATGGCCGAACATGATTACTAGTATGCACTCACAAAGTTTAACAGGCCTGTAATGATTCTCATTATGATTGTACAATGAATAGTTTTAAAGTTGAGAGGGAGCTGAAAGTGGCAGGTGGTAAACAATATGAGGTGTTTCTTTTATATATAGTAAACTAGTTCAGGGCACTTTATTTTTGTAAGTTATTTTAATGGAGAGAATTTCTTCTGAAGGAATTATGCCCCAGAAAATAGAAACTGCGTTATTTTATTTTGAAGAAAAGGGATGGGAAAATGGGGTTGGAAGGGTCCAGTCATAAGCTTGCACAAAGGTGCGGAAATCGGCCAGGATCAACTGGAAGGCGGGCTAGTTTTAAATGCTATCACCGTGATGCTATTGCCCTGCGGTAAGCGATGGTACAGAACAAAGACGTAGACCCACAGTTTTAAGTTCATAAACGTTCCCTCATTATCTTCGTAAAACAGTAGGCCTAAATGAACCTTCAAAATGTTTACACACAAAATAGAAAATATATATGTTTTAATTTCTTATTGTGTAGGCCTATGTGTGTCAGGGGATGATTTTCTCTGTTGGGTGGGGCAGGAGGCCTAATGGGTGACAGGTTAGGGGTCAGATAAGATAAATTGGAATTTGGCATCATCCTTTGAAATTTACGTATTTGTTGCATACATTATTTTTTTACAGGGTGTAATAATAAAGAAAACCCCTGACCAAGTTAAGAACACTTTATAATTCTCATGACCCCACGCCGTTGTACATTGTACATTGCTCTCGCCTGATTCCATTTCCCAATAATATATTGCTAGAATAACATTAATAAAACAATAAAATGTCGCTTTATAATGTCCCCAAACCAATTCACCATAGGCGTAATCAAATGCATTAAACACAACTCTTTTGAAAAAGCCATAAACATAAATATTTACGACATGTGTTAGTCTGACAGCTACGGCGATATATTACTAAAAACATTAATGAGCAGCATTTTAACAAAAGATAATTTCGACAACCTGACATATGTCAGCCCTAATCTTTTATTTGGAGGGAATTTGCATATTCATCTCCCATCCTCACTCCCAAATAAATTCGTCATAGTTTATAAGGCTAGACTGTATTTTCAACAACAAAACCTAAATATTGATTTGGCTTCGTCTACAGGAACATATGGGAGAGATATTACTATCACATCTGCCACTAGAAATTGTTTCCATGAACTCCATAAAAATCAAGCTTTATACGCTGAAATACACACAGAAAAAAAATACACAAGTTGTGTAAAATTTACTATTTTGCAATGTTGTATACGAACCTCCTAATTGTTTGGTAAAGTTTTACAAAATGCGTGTTGGGTAAAGTTTTTCATAAACATTTTGTAAACTTTTACTTCAGTAAAAAGATTTACCTCTTAAATAGGTAAACATAAATTAAGTAAATTGTTACTGAATGTATTGGTAAAAAATACTTACTTTTTGTGTAGAATACTAGACTCTTTTTACTATTTGACCTTGTAAACTTTTACTACATTGTTTGGTCTGCATAATTCATTAAAATAATGTAAATGAAACAAGGCACCCCACTATACTTTACAGTTTCAAAGACGTTTCTTTTATTTATCAACAATAAAAATGAAAACATCTCTTCAAATCCCCACTTCACGAGGTTCTCTCTCATTTACTCCATGTTGTGAGGCGATTGTCGACTTGACAGGCACACACTGCTTTTGCACACACGTCGCGCACACACAATGCATGGTCACATGGTGGGCTTTACACAATTAAAAGTGAATTTTTACACAACGCACGGCAATGCTTAGGTTCCTTGTGGTAAAAGTTACACGGGCAAGGTAAAGACTTGAATTAGTTACATAAATTATGTAAATAAAATTTAATATATTTAAATTACGTAATTTTTAACTTACACAGCAATTGTGTTCTTTATTTTCCCGAAATTTTACCTAAATTGTGTAATATTTTACAAAACATGTTTTACCCAGCTCACAAATACCTACACAGAGTCTCCTGAATGCAAATTTTCAAAAATGTTCATTCCATTTCTCTAGAATTGACACCAAACACCATGAAAATTAAGAGACCAGTGTTTGTTTGGGACAATGTAATAAGTCTGGTACCCATCACTATCGTGCTTTTATTCCCACAATGTTGTACGCTGAAGCTTGGGTACATGATTCACTGTATTCAATTTCTGGAAGACACACTTTGTTTACATGCGGCCGCCGCGCCTGTAAGCGATTCCAGTCACATTACTACAAACCAGAGAAGAAATTACACAAGCTGTGTAAAATCTTACCCTGTTTTAGATGTTCCCGGTGAACCTCCTAATAATTAAGTAAAACTTGACCAAACAGGCGTTGGGTAAAATGTTACCTAACATTGTATAACGTTTTACTGCGATATTAGGTAATTTTATTTACCTAACTTGTAGGTAAATGTTGGTTAGGTAAAATTTTACATACTTGTGAGGTATAAGACTAAATGGTTTACCTCTATTGTAGGTAAATTGTATAAAGTATTACTTTTAATGGGTATTTTGTTTTTCTTACATTATTGTTTGATATGTCTATGGGAGTTCTGTTTTGTACCTGGCCCAGTTACAAATGTAAGGATTCCTGGTTGAGGTATTTGAAGGTTAAACAAATCTTTAGTTTTTAAATAATTGTATTAGTGTTATCCTTATATAGTTCAGGTTAAGCCTTAGTTGTTCCGAGAGAAAGGCGAAACTATGTATCCGATTGACAGCGCATAATGGTCACGACACATGTATGCACATACTTGCACAATGACTTGTATGAAGCAGTCGTTGCTGGGCGCATAATGCATAACGTATGGTACATGACTGTGTCTGAACGAGTATACGCTGATATTTCATCCCACAAACGATTCAGGCTTGTTTACTCAACAATTGTTTACCTTCAACCGCCTCAATCACAGTGGCGTAAATATAGGGGACAGGGAACGTGCCCCCAGCCAAGGTC
The DNA here is from genome assembly GCA_029582265.1 of Zoroaster sp. YZ-2022. Classification (NCBI taxonomy): domain Eukaryota; kingdom Metazoa; phylum Echinodermata; class Asteroidea; order Forcipulatida; family Zoroasteridae; genus Zoroaster; species Zoroaster sp. YZ-2022. The sequence goes on along the minus strand of CM055833.1, from coordinate 15,839,763 downwards.
CGTGTCCCAGGTGCCCCAATTCAGAATTTTGAAAAATAGGTCCCTATTTGAGAATGCAGGATTCAAGTATTGACATGCCCCTAGAAAAGTGGTGCACCCCTAGTTCCCCCTGAAAATTGGACCGTAGTTACGCCACTGCTCAATCAGTAAAATTTTGACGATGCTCCTACTGCTGTGACATTATTCACCTTCGTGTTCTCCATCTTGAATTTGACGTTGAATGAGACACAGCGCCTCGTGGGGGACTTGACATTAAATCATGTCTTTTATACACTTTCATAGTAAAATTCTACTAAACAAATGTAAAATATTTTTTTATAACATAAGTAAAACTTAATACACACTTTTACGTTGTCACGCACAACCGTAATCGCACCTGCGCGTAACTCTTGTATACACGGCCGGAAGTTGACCGCTCAGTGACCCGATCAATTACAAAGGTATATGAAAAGAGAAGTTTATCTTGTTAACTTGTGGATACCCCCAAGCTGGGAGGACTGCAAGGATATCACACCTCGAACCCTCGAATCGGGGGTTGGCGACCGTGACATTAGACTGGGCTCGTTTCCCTAATGTAGCTGTGGCCTTTATGCTATAGATTTCATAGATTTGTTTTTAAAATTATGGTAAAAAAAATCCTTCATTTTCTGACGTAATTCCGTTACCGACACATTTTGGGCCTTGGATCTTTCCACATGTAGGAAGTTTCAATTTTTTTAATTTTGATATGATGATAGGGGTATAACCAGACCATATAAAAGTGTTTGTAATCAGGTAGGACATAAGACTAATCCACAGCATGTAAAATTACAGTACATTTTTTTCTGAAATGTAATTCCGTTACCACGGAATTGACCAATAGATAATTGGCATAAGTGGATAAGTGTGTATATATATATATAAACGGAAAGCGAGCAAAGAAAAATTGGCTGATGCCGGATGTCACAAGCAGTTAGAAAATTACACTTAAGCACTATATGGTACGTCGTTCCAGGTACTTGATCAAAGTATCAACCAAAACCTGCCGGATATCTTTAATCGATTCTTATATAACTTAATGGGTTTCTTGCCCGGGGGTCTAACCATCGTTTGATTAGACACGTACAAAGGGTGAATGTATGGACGCACCCTTGCGTTGCGTCACTTGGGCAAATTGTAAAGGAAACGGGGTCATGAAAAGTTAGCCTCAATTTGGGCTGGGAGTATAAAACCAAAGGAACGCTGTTTGTGAGTGAGTCTCGAATACAGTCGGATGTAGAATTTATATCCCACAATTAAAATATTCTAAAAATACAAGACTCAATAACGGAATATCCATATTCTCTGCAGAACTCTTTGCCATACTACTCGCCCTAGAATGGATTGAAGACGTCAAACCTCTACACACATGTATTTTTAGTGACTGTCTTAGCGCCATTCAAGCCATTTCCAAACCAATCCCACAAAATAAAATTGTTTGCGATATACGTCATATTTTAATTAATATTCAACATCAAGGAAACACTGTTATTTTCGAATGGATTCCCGGCCACTGTGGAATTGCGGGAAATGAAAAAGTAGACCAAATTGCCAAATCGGCCACCCAGAAAAATTATATTGATTACCATATTCCACTATCAAATAACGAAATTAAACATATTCTTAAAAACCAACTCAAAGAAAATTGGAAAAAGACAATTCCCAAATCCCACCATTATCTAAATTCTGATTATGACCTTTCTTTCACCTTTTCAACATGGGGAATGAAACGGCGAGAAGAAGTTATACTACACCGATTACGTCTAGGTACATGCAGAGCACTAAAAGACTTTCTCTATAAAATCGGCAAACACCCCGATGGATTATGTGAACTATGTAATACCCGCGAAAACGTTGAACATTTTTTACTTAATTGCCCTAAATATAACACCCAAAGACACATTCTTCAAAAAAACCTCAAGCTATCAAATACACAAATGACATTAAAACATCTTCTGGGACAAAAACATAATTCTTACCAGGTTATAAAATATATATACAACTGTAATATTAATATATAACTGTATATTATTGTATATAACTTTATAGTAGGCTCCTGATTTTGATGGTGTTGCACATATTTTATGGTGAAGGACGGGGTGTTGGGGATTGGCCGGACATGTGCCACTGTAACATCAGCCGGAGGGATGCGGACCTGCAAACTCAGCCGGCGGAGCCCGGGCTCTTAAATTGACGGTACACGGTCTGACCTCGTGGGAAACTAGTGACACCATATGTCTGGAGGATTACTGGCGCCCCCAACTTCACCATGGATATTTTCTTTCCTTTCAGCTAACCTCATTCCCAGTACAGCTAACCGAATTCAGTCATTGGCACACAGGGCACGATCAAATGCCATAAGTGCCATTAAAACCTACAACAACAACAACTTGTGAGTGAGTTTTTACGTTGCGGGTGCTGGAGGGAGTATTTCACCGGGTGGGTGTATGCCAGCGGACAGGGCCGTCAACGCTGAGGCTGTCGCGTCGTGCCTAAGCCGCCGAGCTTAGAGAAGTGTCGGCGACTCCAGTTGTACTGGGTAGGGGTCCGTCAGGGTGTTTGAGACCCATAAGAAGTGACTCCCGAGGCAACGTAAAATCTCCCGGGAACACCGGAGCCTAGGATAGACATTGATAAAGCCAAAGGCACTGTGAGTTTAAAATTTAACTTTGTAGTGACTAAATGTTTATGCCAAGTGTTTAAGTACTCTGCAGTGATATATTTCGAATTTGGTAATGAAAGAGGGAAGTGATATTCTAGGAAATGAACTTGTATTAATTGTGTGTAAAGTCGATGTCCGACAAGGGGTATTAAAAGTAAAATATATGTGCATTTTCAGGGGTTTCCGTAAATCTACCTAAACCGTGGTGAAGCGTCCTTGGATGTGGTCCAGTGACGCCAAGCTGGGCTGCCGATTGTGACGGGGATCGGGAATGCGGGTCTACTTTTCCTGACGGGTTGTTTTACAAGATGTTGGACGGCGGGTCATCACTTCATTGGGCTTAGACATTTTCATTGAATTAAAGATAATTTTGTAAACTTTGATTGTATTAAAGTAAATTTGGAATTTAAAATCCCGAAGAGGGTGGTTAATGGGCAGCCATTACGCAAGTTACACCAATCAATTAAATAACTGTTATAATTTATAATAATTCCAATCTGTTTTCACTGTGTTCATTCGTCTGTGTCTTGTGGTCTGTTGATATTGGTCTGAGTGGAGTGGCGCAAGGGTCCGCTCCGCGACACCGGACTCGAACCCGCGACCTCTCGAATACCGTACGAGCGCTCTACCAACTGAGCTAACCAGCCCATATGTTGGTGGGCGGTCCACTTATCAAGATTACAATTTATTTTATTAACGTGGATGTAATGCTTGGTCATATCAGGTATACATGAACTGTCAACTATATATCCTAAAACAAGTCATCTTTGGTTAATTAAACTCCAGAGTTCGATCAACTCGCCTTAACGATCACGATGTATAGCATGCAAAAGCTGTCGTGTTCAGAGTGCAGTTCTGATTCGCATGTGAGATTAAAATGCGAACCTCGCCTCTTTTATACTTTTTAAAAATAAAATAATGAACAACAGTAATATTGCGTGCAAACCTGCGACGGTATCCGTGCTGTTCGATGCCTGGAATAATACAATATTGTTGTTGTGATCAAGCTGCAGTCACCAAAATCTTCTATTGTTAACTCCCTAATCCATTGACAAAAAGAGTGTTCCAGTGGTTATGACAGTTGTCTGGCTGCGTCGGCTAGTCCTTTGTTAACAAACTTAATCCCTTAAATGCCTAAATGTCGGTAGTAATTGAACCATGAAGTATGATTACAGTACAAGTATAACTTTACATGTATTTTGTATATCTGATTCTTAAAACTCTTAGGTTACGAATAATTTCATAAAACAAAACACGACTTCACTTCGTAAAACATTTTATTCCTCAGTTTTGTTTTTAATACCTTTCTTTTTTCTTTTTCTTACATGAACATACACAAATCAAATCACAAGGGAAGGGAACATGACAGGGTCTGTTATTATTATTACAACGGGGCGAAGGTAAGCCTATCTATTTCATTATCAGGATAAAAGCGTCAGAATAAACAAATTTAGACTATTCTCTTCAAAGGGAAGTTACTCTCTTTGTATCAACATGTGGATTAAAGGTACAATATCGTCACAATCAACAGGGAGTGCTAGTTTTAGATTATCTCAGTGACTGAAAACAATACCCCCACAGGTAATATTGCCGTTGCTGCTGCATAATAAATAAGCCATTAATTTTCAGTCACTGTGTTCATCTATCGTAACGATAGTGTCCCTTTAAACAACCAACCAAAGTTTCAGTTTATCACTTTGTGCCGTAAACGAGAAAAAGTTCAAATTTAATTAAGATTTTTTAGCATTCATTCTAACATGATATTTTCATTTCATAAAGAGAAAATCTCATAAAGTATATTTCATTCAAAACTGTGATTAGGAATAGGCATGTGGTTGGTATTGGGCTGTGACGTGTTATGTTAAGGGTCTGATTCCCAACAATATCTTTGTGATGAGTCACATCGCATTATTCATCTTATGGTAAACATAAAGTTGAAAACATAAGTTGAAACGTCTAAATTGGCAATAACGTCATATATTTTAAAGATTAACATAACATGACGGTTTCATGGAAGGGATCGTTTTTAGGCCAAAAAAGGTCCCGATTTCTGGTCATAGGTCGGCTTCAAAATCAGTGCGGTGAAGCGTTTTTTAGGTGTTCGGGTTTGTGCCCGAAACACCTATTGTTTTTGTTCGTTTTTTTTTTTAGGGGTTCGAGCTACAGCGCGAACACCTCCTCCTCCTCCTCCTCCTCCTCCCCCACGTCTGTCCGCAAAAAAACACATACTTGCAAACTTCACATTAACTTGAAACTTGGCATGTAATTAGAACTTAACAAGTAGATGAAACTCGAGTTGTGAGTGACCCCAATTTGACCTTACTTCCTGTCCAAACCGGAAGTCAAAATTTAATATTTAAAATAATCTAGTTTAATATTTAAAAAAATCATATCTCAACAACCACAAGAGGTAAATTGACATTTATTGTACCATTGTATAGATTGTTAATTGTCGAAAAATATTTACACAAAGGTGACCCCAATTTGACCTTACTTCCTGTCCAAACCGGAAGTCAAAGTTTAATATTTTAAAAAATCATATCTCAACAACCACAACAGGTAAATTGACATTTATTGTACCATTGTACAGATCATTAATTGTCAAAAAATATTTACAAAAAGATGACCCCAATTTGACCTTACTTCCTGTCCAAACCGGAAGTCAAATTTTAATATTTAAAAAATTCATATCTGAACAACCACAAGAGGTAAATTCACAATTTTTGTACCATTGTACAATGTCAACAACCACGAGGTAAATTGACATTTTTGCACCATTGTATAGAGTGTTAATTGTCGAAACATGTTTACACAAAGATGACCCCCAATTTGACCTTACTTCCTGTCCAAACCGGAAGTCAAATTTTAAAATTTAAAAAAATCATCTCAACAACCACAAAAAGTATTTACAAAACATGGCCCCAATGTGACCTTTACTTCCTGTCCAAACCGGCAGTCAAAGTTTAATATTAAAATAATTTCTAAATTCAGTATTGTATTGTATTCAAATAAACTTCTCGCGAGAACTTCAACAGACGTTAACATTTGACTTTATCCAATTCACGGTCTGTACAATGGTACAAAAATTGTGAATTTACCTCTTGTGGTTGTTGAGATGATTTTTTAAATATTAAACTTTGACTTCCGGTTTGGACAGGAAGTAAGGTCAAATTGGGGTCATCTTTTTGTAAATATTTTTTGACAATTCACGGTCTGTACAATGGTATAAAAATTGTGAATTTACCTCTTGTGGTTGTTGAGATATGATTGTTTTTAAAGTATTAAACTTTGACTTCCGGTTTGGACAGGAAGTAAGGTCAAATTGGTTTGAAGTATGTGTTTTTTTACCGGACAGTCGCGGGGGAGAAGTAAAAAAAAAATATTTAAAAAAAAGTGTTTCGGGCTTATACCCGAACACCTAATTAAAAATGTTGACGCTCAGGTATGAAGCGACATGCGCGGATACCAGAAACCAGGGACTTTTTTTGGCCTTAGAAGCAGTTTTGCCAACATTACCAATGTTGTGTCTCCCCCCTTATAATTGTCCACCTCATTTAATCATCAACAGAAGCAGAATCCTACTGATGTGGCACACATGGTTTGGAGTATAACCATGCACAAAAGAGAGAACCTGGTGCGGCACAAATCACTTCAATGACTGTCGGTCAAGTTTGACAAGATCTGATGGATTTGGATTTCACAAGACGAGACGGGATCAACCAAGACAAGATTGCGCACGGTCACGCAATGATAAGAACACAGAGATTACATCGACCGGATCGTTCAAGACAAGATCGCGCAAGACAAGAATGCGTAAGGTCATGCAGACGGGATCACGCAATGATTAGATCACACGGAGATGATTACATGGACGGTATCAAGATTACACAAGACAAGACGAATGTTATTCAATCTTGCACACCGTTTATTCAGTTTATTCAGTGTGGTAGATGTTGAAAACACCCCGTAGCCATGTTAAGCCTTAGATAAATAGTCAAACATTTTAGGGGTGAGTTTTCAAATTGTTGTCGTCATGGTGAATTGCCAAGCTCAAATTGAGCTGTGTGTGTGCGTGCACGCTACAGCCGAAGAGATTGCTGCTGGAAGGAAGAGAAGATGACATCAGCTTGGAAGATGAGATCTGATGGACAACAGTCAAACAGTAGTGAGTCATTTTTGTTTTCTTTTGAAGGGAAGGTACAACAATTTAAAAACAAACAAAAAACAGTGTTATCTAAAACTAATACTTGGTGTTAAATTGATAATAGTATCACACGTCTCATGAAATCTTTCCAACTTTTTATCAAATTAGTAACAAATATTATCAACTGAATTTATGTATTAAATTCAAATATCTATGCTAGAATGACTACAAAGTTTGTTTGCCGATTTCAAAATCTTCATGCATTTTCAATATTTACCTGCTGAAGCTTTCAAAGGTTGATTGCTCTTGATTCCAAGTAAACATAGTCGATCGTAGAAGCAGTTTATGCCAACATTACCAGTGCTGTACCTTCCCTTTAATCTATGATGGTGACGGGGGTGGTTTTAATCGTAGGAGGGTTGAGCTCAAATTGAGCTGGCAAGAACTTGATGGCTGCAAGAGGAGTCATGGAGAAAGACCACGGGACTTTTCACTGGAAGGGATGTACCATGTGATGGAAGAGATGGCTTCATAGCTCCTAAGTGACTAGCCCAGGTGTGATGGATGGTAGTGAGTATTGTGTGTTGTGTTGTGTTGTGTTGTGTTGTGTTGTGTTGTGTTATTTACTAACCCAAAGGGGCTTGGGTGTACTACATGCGAGAGTACCCGCGGTGTACTGGGCATGTCACAGGGTACAGAGCCCTACCTACGTAACTGTTGATCTTAAAGATGCTATCAGGCTGCACCTCCGGTATAGGAGCATGGTGCTGGTGTTATCAGAGTCGGTCAACAAACGCAGGTAGTTCCTTCCTAACAAAGTACGGTGAGTACTTGAAGGGACGCACTAGTACGGGAGTAGGGTTTCCCACTTCGGAGGGTGGACCGGAAAGCTACACAAAGCATCGTGCAAATCGCACAGTGTAGGACGATGGAATCTGACGATCATACCAGAATGTGTTGGGGCTGGTATCCTGGGACCTGCACGTGGTGGCCCTGCTGTAGACTGACCTTACCAGGATGGTGTGACCTGTTTCATAGTAAGAGTTTGACACATTTTTAACATGGCATATTATCAAAATGAAGTAAGCTGAAAAACCAAGACTCCAGTTTGGGGGCCTAAAACATTTAAATAAAAAAAAAATTCAATTTAGTATTTATTTAAGGATTAATGAAACAATGATGTCATGATGCATGTGAATAATAAATTTATGAGAACAGGTCACATATTGCATTATACAATTTATAGAAATGGATGTTAATTGCTTTTAAATTAAAGGTGATTGTAAGGGAAATATGTAATATTTCTCACGAGAGAAGGAATATATCTGTAAGGTGACCTTGAAATTAAATTGAAGCCAGTTGATGGTCATTAGTTGATTGAAATGAACCAATTTTCTTTAAAAATGTTTACTTTGAGTTGGTCAAGTGTGAATCATCCTTAGAAATGATTAAGTATGATCAGATTTTTTTTGAATTATCAGAAAAGGGAAAACAAATTTCATTTACAAAAATGCTGGTTATATTTTGCAATGTTATATAACACTTCTCTGGTTAGTAAAATTTACCAATTTTTTTCTTGGAAATTGCCACAACATAAATTGATTCTCGTTGTACATTGTGACATATAAAATGTGTACTGGAACTATTTAAAAAATAATATTCAATAATTGTAATTATTCAATCAGTTTGAATTATTCTCTGGCTGGAATTAGTCTGTATTTAATATTTATAGTTGTAATGTGAATATAATTATGTGTTTGAAGTTGAGGTACAACGGTTTCTGGTCTCCACGCGCGTTGCCCTCAGACCTGCGCATCTGCATTTTTATTTTTTTTTATTTTTTTATTATTATGAAGCGATGTCCAATTGCAGCCAAAATTGCTGGATCAATTTTTAATCAACTTTTTCACATATGGGTATGAACGTTTACCCGATTTGTGAGGCCTCTCTTAGTAAACCATACTTTGTGTGGGGGAAATTTGGTCCTGGCGTATACAATGTATCACGTATTTCACTGTTGGCAAAAAAAAATCCAAAAAAAAGCGCATCACTGCATTGATTTTGAAGCTGACTGATGACCAGAAACCAGAGACTTTTTTTTTTGGCCCGAGGTATAAGATTGTTAATTCAAAAATTACAAAATTTAAATGCCAAACTAACTTATTGTAAAGCTGATGATGGTACCTTGTATTAATCTTACCTTTAAATATTTGTTTTCGAGGTGCTGTGATTTTAAAGAAATGTAAACCCTCCTGCTACTACAAGGGTCAAAATCGGTCAAAATGTTGATATACTTGCCAAGGTATATCTAGTGCACTTAAAAGTCGAACACTGTCAAACCTTACGTGTAGTAAGTACATTTACAGGTCAAAATGAGTCGACCGTTTTTTACTTGTTTTTTACATTGTCTGGTATTTGTTCAGGGTGGTCAAAATGACAGTCACAACCAGTCAAAAATGCCCCTGTGTTGCACATTTGGGTCAACAGTCAAAACAGGCAGTTTGAGCTCTATAGCTACTTGCCACAAAAGTGCAGCTATATCAGGAGGGTTAAGTAGTTTCCAGTTTGATATTCTGCGTTAGAATGGATAAAACCAATATTTGAATGGGTTTTTTTCTTAGAACCGATACCATGTAATAAGCTGAAAGTTTCACTGGTTGGTTGTAGAATGTATATCTTGATGCAAAGAAAGTAAGCAGTTTTGCCGACATTAACCAATGCTGTTCGTTCCAGTTATGAGTCATTATTTCTGAGCCACCAAACACTTATGTCGTACTTATTTTTAAAATAAACAATTAATTTTTGTTTCACATTGAAATAGTTCATTAAACTTCAAAAGGTCTGTATTGGGAAAGATCAGATCAGAAATAAAGGATGATAGAGATAATTGTGTGGATTTTATTTGACAAAGACAATTTAAATTGTGTATAAAGGAATTTCTTGATGAAATCTGATTGTTAAATTAAGTGTTCTTACAGGTATTGCATACTGTTGTATATTTGATCGTTTGCATGTTACTTAGATTGGGTGTTTTAAAGCAAGATGTTTTTATTGGACTGGCAAACTGTAACACAAGCTTGTACACTTGTTTTTTGCCTGAAAATTTGTATTGCTGATTTAGTTCTACTCGCTGAATTCTTATCATATTTGGTTAATCAGATTGTGTTACATTGGTACTTGGTAATAAATCACTCATTTCATGCCCCTATCCCCTTACATTGGCATCCTTCTCTATAGCTGACTAATGGATCTTCTATATCCATAGTCAACCCACTCATCCATTGATCTTCTATTTCAATGATTTATCCTCTACCCTTTTTCTACATTACATCCTCCCCACTTGACCAATGGATCTTCTCATATCCATGGTCAACCCACGGACTCATTGATCTTCTATATCAGTGATCTGTCCTTTACCCCTTATCTACATTACATTCTCCCCACTTGACCAGTGGATCTTCTTATATCCATGGTCAACCCATGGACCCATTGATCTTCTATATCAGTGGTCTGTCCTCTACATTACATCCTCCCCACTTGACCAATGGATCTTATATACTGGTGGTCTGTCTTCTACCTTTCTCTACATTGGCTTTCACCCTCCCCACCTGACCAATGGATCTTCTATATCGGTGGTCTACCTTTCTCTACTTTGGCTTTCATCATCCCCACCTGACCAATGGATCTTCTATATCCATGGTCAACTCATTGATCTTCTATTTCAATGATTTGTCCTCTACCCTTTCTCTACATTACATCCTCCCCACTTGACCAATGGATCTTCTCATATCCATGGTCAACCCACAGACTCATTGATCTTTTATATCAGTGATCTGTCGATCTTCTATATCCATGGTCAACTCGGAGACCTTTTATGTGCATAGGGATGGTCCAAAATATCATTCCGCTAACCCCTTCAATCTCGGTTCATTAGGATGAATACTGCTGGTTCCCAAAGTGTTATAAAAGTAACAAATTATAACGTGTATAAAACAGTAATGGGAAAAGGCTATTATTATCTACCAAAAAACATTTGTATTTGTAAAAGTAAAACTTGTGTTTTATAATTGGTTATGAAACGTAATTTTTGTGCAATGTTTGGAACAGACAAATTCACCGTGGCACGATTTGAACCAGCATCTGAGGTTACAATAAGGTCTTTTAAAAATACGGGTTTTGAACTTTAAGAGTTTATTATTAAGCTATATGTACAAAAGTAGAACAAATTAACCTGTACATGTTTATATAGTTAAATGTGCAAAATGGTTCTTTTAATGATTCACATGTAACTAAATGTTTTAAATTTAATATCCATTTCAAAAATTATAATGTACATTGAAATTACTTGTGATGCATGTGTGAAATAAAGATTTCAAACTTAAACGTTCCTACTTCACATCAGTTTTTTCTTACTTTTGCCGTTATGACCCCTGACCCTTGAGGTCAGGGGTCAATATATATTTTTTTAACCCACCCACTCTAAGGTTTATATATATAACATCCGAGGTTTTTTTTCAAGAATCAGATTGGCTCAGTGGGATAGCTCACAGCTCCCAGAATCTGGGAGCTGTGAGTTCAAATCCCAGCTGCGGCATTTTTTTTAGTCCAATTGAGGGGAAAAAAATAAATTTTTCTCAAAAATTGTGTAGGGTGGCCCTAGAACCTACAACCTTTGCATCTGAGGGCCTGTCCTCTATCTCACTCTGCTATTGACCTTTCTTAAAAATTGTAACGGTTTTTGACCTGATGAATATTAGAATGGTGACACTTAGAAAAATTTTCACCAAAGCTTCAACCTGACCCAAGGCTTGGAAATCTGGCCAGATTTGAGGGCTGAGGGCTTGGGTCCAGGACTGAACTGAGGGCTGGGAGTCAAATATCTGAGGACTGAGGGGTCTAGCTTACCGGATTCAAGTTCTGGTGTTAGCAACAGAATGTGGGTTCGAATCACGGCCGTGACACTTGTGTCCTTGAGCAAGACACTTAATCATAATTGCTTCTCTCCACCCAGGGGTTAAATGGGTACCTGTGAAGGTAGAGTTGGTTTGCTCTATATGCGCTAGAAATGGCAGCAATTGAGCTGTATACTCCCCAGGGAGCTGAGATGGTTTCAGTCATGATTTATGAGCCTTATGAGCAGGGATAATAATATAATGCGCCTGAGCACCACTTAGTTGGTGGATACGTGCGCTATATAAATCCACACATTATTATTATTATTATTATTGGGCTGGCTGAGCTGGGACACATGGGAGTTGACTGATGGATTGCTGGATTTGATGAGGGGCTGGTAGACATTTGGCTGGGCTGAAGGAAGGCTTGGAGAAAGGCCAGGTGATGGCAGCGGGTGAGAAGAACTGGTATAGGGCAAGACTGTGGTGATGTCTTGGTATGGAGTACGCTGAGGCAGTCTAGGCTGAAGACTGTGGGTGGAGGAGTCTGGTTGCTTGGATGGCTCGATGACCTTGATGTAGGATGTGTTCTCATTGGATAAAAAGGGAGTGGCAGTCAATATATTTGCGCATTGTACAAGATTGGGTATGCATGTATACATGATCCCAATATGTGAATACTGCCCTCTATGGGCAAACTATCTACGTAATTTTGTGTATTTCATGGGTACATAGAAAACGTAAGATATTTGTAATACTGCCCTCTATAGGTGAATCAGTTTACGTATTTTGGTGTTTCAGTTGGCAGTGGCATACAGGAAATAGTCACACTTCGCAGAATGATTTTCTACATGAATACTGCCCTCTTTAGACTAATTAAACACATTTTCATATAATTGTAGGTTTGATTTAATACTTGCTACATAGAAAACGTAAGATATTAGTGCATTTTAGTGTTTAACCTGCACACACTTAGCTGATTTTCTACATGAGAACTGCCATCGACGCACATGGACTTATTTGCATATTGGCACATTTGCGTATTTGTGCATTTGCGTATAATTTATCAGTTTAATTTTATATTGGGTATATTGAAAATGTAATTTTATATTTATAATACTGTCCTCCATGAATTAAAATCAAGTATTTGCGCATTTAAATTTTTGATTTTAAAGTTAATTGGCACACTGAGAATGTTTACCTTTTTGAATACTGCCCTCTACAGGCAAAGGATTCAATGCATTTGTGCAAAATTTGTTTTGATTTTTTTGGGTATGTAAAAAAAACGCAAGATATATGTAATGCTGCCCTCTGTAGGTGAACAATTTCAGGTATTTACGCATTTCAGCCAAGTGCTGCTTTTGTGATGTTATATGTTATAAACCTTAATATTAATAAATAAATAAATACATAAATATATTGTGTATACACCAAAATATTTGTAAATGCATCCATATTTTACGAAACATGTGAAATGTACAGAAACCATCCTGTGAGAGTATCAGTTTATTTCATAAAATAAGTAAAATACATTCAGATTGTTTGTATTCATTTCATGTGTAAAAACTGATCTTTTTCATCAGAACATTGCTATTATACTTGAGGAACACAAATGCTATAAAATTACAGATCTCTCAAGATAATCGTGTTAAGCATGTTTTTAAGGTAAATATGTACCGAAATAAATTCATTGCGGGTCCCAGCATAAATTCATTTGTAGCACTTGATTACTGCTAATCCAAGCTCCTGATAACTATTTTATGAAATATCTCTTTTCAAAGTATTTGTTTACCTTTCTAAAAGGAAATTAGCAATGTTCCAATGAAAACAAAAAAATGCCGGGAAATGCCACATTTTAACATTTGTAACGACATAAGGTACTATTAATTAAACTGAACGTTCACATGTTGCTTGTTTAATTAATGTAGGCATATACTTTATTAAAATAATGCCAACATTACCAATGAAATATAATTTGTATATTTAACAGATAAAGAAATGTATCTACCTTGTGGTGGGAATGATTAGTTTGTTCACAACTGTCCTGCCAGATATAAATTAATTTCCAGTCTGCATCCGATATTACAATGCCGTAATAGGCCTATATGTCGATGTCGTTGTGTGCAATATTTGTGTAATATGAGTGTACCGTCCACTGATCACCTAGCAAGCATAAATGGACTTGGGACCATAAAACCATGGCAACGACTCGTAAACCGCCCGCACTTGTCAAACAAAGTACACAATTCAAATAGCGTAAAACTGATCATACCCGCCTAAATCTACGAATAGATTTCATGGACGTGCAATAAAACAGCGTGTTACGTGACCTCGCGAGGTTTTACGAGAGTTTACAAGCCAGACTTCACGGAATCTTTTTGTGCTAATAATTTCCTCGAATATTTTGTTTTCGCACTCGATTCATACAGAAACAAACATCATGCAACATACGTAGAAAAACACGTGAATATATTAAACAGAAACCATGTTTGCATGAAATTTCTAAACAGAAATTGTCACTTTTGACATTCGAAACATTTTAAGGGAAAGTACAACATTGGTAAAATCAACAAAACTGCCTTTTTTGGGTACTAACGTCTTTGAGATGCTTACTTACTATGATAATGATACACAATAATCAACCAACATGAACCAACATGTGGAATTTTCAGTTCAATGTTGAGTCTAAGAGACGCAGTGAAAAAGCATTGCAAATTTATTTTTCTACAGAAAACACATTTTCAGAATGACTTTGATAGTTATTTTTATTTTTGTTCATTTGTTACGAAATGTGTAATAAATATATAGGCTTATGCTATGAGCGACTTAATAATATTTTGTTTGTTATGTTTAAAATAAGAAAGATATAGAAAATGTTGAGCTCTTTATCACAACCATGTGCAATTGCCAACAAAGGCCTGAATACATTACCGATTTGTTTCAACAGGATGTCCCACTGGTTACCGAATTGTTTGCCCAGTCATGCATGAATTCACACATTATTGCACAACAGTATGCATCCATTTACAGGCACTTTTTCTAAACTCGTTTTTCTTCATAAAGAATTTGTTGGAGAAAGATACATTCAATGAAATGATTGTTGCTTATAATATTAACTTTCATATGATACCAAAATCATTGGCATTGCATATAAAATGATCGGGTTATTTATTTTACTTCCCCTGGCTTCGTTCACAAAAACAGAGAGCATTTTGTACACACGTGTATGGCGTTCCATAGCACAAATGGCCATTGAAAGGATTGACTTATATTCTTTTTGAAAGAAACAAATTTTAAACAAAAATTGTAAAAATTAAGAGCACCTTACCTATAAAAATTTAACTTTCACAGGTAAATGTGATGATCTATTTCTTTAAAACTAAATGGTTTAAATGAACAACATGTTTGGAAATACCAAACAATAAAATATTTTAATTTAACAAAATTAATATAAATTTACATTTGTTTTCAATAAAAAAATTATTCACTCCATCCAAATTTTAAAGGGAAAATATTTCACAATCAGAACACATCGACTTTCAATAGGTTTCCTAGTTTAAGATGAACTATTTATTTTCACTCACTGAGTTAATCTAAAACTAGCATAATCTAAAAACATTCCATGTCCTGTTGATCGTAACGATATTGTACCTTTAAGCTAATATATATATATATATATATATATATAATATGTTATATATATATATAAACAAATATGTTAGCTTAAAGGTACAATATCGTTACGATCAACAGGACATGGAATGTTTTTAGATTATGCTAGTTTTAGATTAACTCAGTGAGTGAAAATATGTCCTGTTGATCGTAACGATATTGTACCTTTAAGCTAATATATTTGTTTATATATATATATATATATATATATATATATATATATGTTAACCAAATGAATTTAGAAGTTAATTAATTTGGTGTTCCAAATAATGACATTGCTATTATTTGTTATGCTTTGCAGTTGGTTTCTGAACAATTAATTTGCATATTTTTTCTTTGTTTATCCGTCCATTTACAAACACTCTTCCACTTTAAAGAAAGAATATTTTTAGGTACAAGTTTGCACAAAAGGATAAGTTGCAGTGCTTTGGAGTTTTTTTAAAGGAGTATTATTTAAGGTTAAAAACTCGAAGGCTTACTCTTGCAGTAAAATAAGTAAAAATCCCTGTACTATCATTTTCTAAATAGACCTATGCATGTTAATTTACTTGTATTCTTATATAATTTTGAAAAAATGTTTTATTCAAAATCTAAGAGTTGTCCACAAGATGCCTTACACTAGAATAATTTATGCTAATTGATTTTGTGTGAATCTTGTTTACCTTACTTTATTGTGAAAAACAAAAATAAACATTTCCACATTCCTATTTTAAAAGAGCTAAGCTTTGTTCAAGTTATTTATGGTTATTTATAATTCCATTTATTCAGTAAAACCCCAAATGCCTTTAAATCAAATATGATATTAAAACTCCCCATTTCGGGTGTTTTTTATTTCATTTGGTGGGACATGACTTTGTTTCATCCCTGGAATCTCTCTATCACTCTATCACTCTGTAGATTTATTGAGCCTTTTCTACACTACCTGGGAATGTGTTCCAATGGTCTTTTGCTGGTTGTTCCATCTAACCGAACCTTTAGCCATACTACTACACGTTTTTCTGTTTGTTCACATCCATATACAGTAACTGTCCCCCAAAGCAAATTTTCAATTCCAGCTTCGATTTGGTCGTGGATTTGTACGGATGACAAAAATGATGCAAGCACATTGATGAAGGTATATACTGCCCTCAACGGTATTGTTATATTGAATAACAATTGGACAATTCGTTTTGAAAAATCATGAGCGGAATCGTCAAAACATTTAACAGTATGCTTATACAAACTGGGATTCTTCTACACCAACATTTAAGTATTTTTAAATTGAACTCCAAATACCAACACCCCCTGTTCAAATGGGAGCGACCAGTGTTCGAAGCACAGCATTTCTTCTTCTTTTTCATTATAAATGGTTGCGCAATCACGACGGTTTATTTAATTAGTAGCCTATTAAATTTAATTCCAAATATCAACAGGACTGGTGGCGCAAGCTAGTGGCACTGGGTTTCAGTGCAGTCGACCCGGGTTCGAAACCCAGCGCTGCATTTCTTTTCGTTTTATATGGTTGCTCAATCACGATTTATTTAAGTCGTATTGAATTCAACTTCAAATACCAACAGGATAGATGGCGCAAGCCGTTGGTCCACTGGGCTGTCAATTGCGGTAGTTCCAGGCTGGTACGTCCGGGTTCGAATCCTGCTCCTGACACATAGAGACATGGCAGCTGCTGGCTGCGGCAATGGCTTGGGGACCGCCATGTCTCTCCCCTAAAGGTTAGAGCGTGGAGGAAATGTACGGACGGGGGAGAAAAGGAGGGACCGGGAGGGTAGCGACCTCCCAGAAGGGTGCTAAGGTGATCACCATGCCGGGGTGTCACGGACTTTGATTCATCCGAATACCTGGTCGACACTCTGACTAACTCTCCGCACTTTTTTACAATTTTTTATTTATTTATTTATTTTTTTTTTATTTATTTATTATTATTATTATTATTTTTTTTTATTTTTTATTTTTTTATTTATTTAATTATTTTTTTTTAAATTGTTATTGTACAATTCCGAAGTTGCCTTATGGGATCAATGAAGCTATTTGTTTGTTTGTTTGTTTGTTTGTTTTTTTATCTTCTTCTTCAAATAATTATGTCTTTTGCTAAATTTCACGACAATTGGAGAATGCAAACATAGTCTATTCGAATTTAAAATGAGATCCAGGCACTTAAAAAATGTCAAGGGGGTAAGCATTGACGTTTTTTTTCACCTCGAAAAAAAAATCTCTCCGATTCGGTTCAAATTTACACAGAATGAACCACTGTGTCTGCAGAATACAGCCACCGAGTTACAGCCTATTTGGACAAGTTTAAAATTTCACAATTTTACCCATATTTTGTCATAAAATATTGATTTTCTTAAAAAGTTGGAAGGATAGGCGACTCAAATTACGAAAAATGGGTTCTAGGCACTCTATTACGTCTCTCCAGAAAGTATCAAGCATTTTGAAAAAATGTCATTTTTAGGCCAAATTTGGAAAAAACGACAAGGGACGTTTTTTTTCACCTCGAAAAAAAATTCTCTCCGATTCGGTTCAAATTTACACAGAATGAACCACTGTGTCTGCAGAATACAGCCACCGAGTTACAGCCTATTTGGACAAGTTTAAAATTTCACAATTTTACCCATATTTAGTCATAAAATATTGATTTTCTTAAAAAGTTGGAAGGATAGGCGACTCAAATTACGAAAAATGGGTTCTAGGCACTCTATTACGTCTCTCCAGAAAGTATCAAGCATTTTGAAAAAATGTCATTTTTAGGCCAAATTTGGAAAAAAAACGACAACGGGTAAGCATTGACGTTTTCTTCACCTCGAAAAAAAAATCTCTCCGATTCGGTTCAAATTTACACAGAATGAACCACTGTGTCTGCAGAATACAGCCACCGAGTTACAGCCTATATGGACAAGTTTAAAATTTCACAATTTTACCCATATTTTGTCATAAAATATTGATTTTCTTAAAAAGTTGGAAAGATAGGCGACTCAAATTACGAAAATGGGTTCTAGGCACTCTATTACGTCTCTCCAGCAAGTATCAAGCATTTTGAAAAATGTCATTTTAGGCCAAATTTGGAAAAACGACAAGGGTAAGCATTGACGTTTTTTCACCTCGAAAAAAAATTCTCTCCAATTCGGTTCAAATTTACACAGAATGAACCACTGTGTCTGCAGAATACAGCCACCGAGTTACAGCCTATTTGGACAAGTTTAAAATTTCACAATTTTACCCATATTTTGTCATAAAATATTGATTTTCTTAAAAAGTTGGAAGGATAGGCGACTCAAATTACGAAAAATGGGTTCTAGGCACTCTATTACGTCTCTCCAGAAAGTATCAAGCATTTTGAAAAAATGTCATTTTTAGGCCAAATTTGGAAAAAACGACAAGGGGTAAGCATTGACGTTTTTTTCACCTCGAAAAAAAATTCTCTCCGATTCGGTTCAAATTTACACAGAATGAACCACTGTGTCTGCAGAATACAGCCACCGAGTTACAGCCTATTTGGACAAGTTTAAAATTTCACAATTTTACCCATATTTAGTCATAAAATATTGATTTTCTTAAAAAGTTGGAAAGATAGGCGACTCAAATTACGAAAAATGGGTTCTAGGCACTCTATTACGTCTCTCCAGCAAGTATCAAGCATTTTGAAAAAATGTCATTTTTAGGCCAAATTTGGAAAAAACGACAAGGGGTAAGCATTGACGTTTTTTTTCACCTCGAAAAAAAATTCTCTCCGATTCGGTTCAAATTTACACAGAATGAACCACTGTGTCTGCAGAATACAGCCACCGAGTTACAGCCTATTTGGACAAGTTTAAAATTTCACAATTTTACCCATATTTTGTCATAAAATATTGATTTTCTTAAAAAGTTGGAAAGATAGGCGACTCAAATTACGAAAAATGGGTTCTAGGCACTCTATTACGTCTCTCCAGCAAGTATCAAGCATTTTGAAAAAATTTCATTTTTAGGCCAAATTTGGAAAAAACGACAAGGGACGTTTTTTTTCACCTCGAAAAAAAATTCTCTCCGATTCGGTTCAAATTTACACAGAATGAACCACTGTGTCTGCAGAATACAGCCACCGAGTTACAGCCTATATGGACAAGTTTAAAATTTCACAATTTTACCCATATTTTGTCATAAAATATTGATTTTCTTAAAAAGTTGGAAAGATAGGCGACTCAAATTACGAAAAATGGGTTGTAGGCACTCTATTACGTCTCTCCAGCAAGTATCAAGCATTTTGAAAATTCGGTTCAAATTTACTCTCGGCACTTTTTTACAAAAATTTCTTTAAAAAAAAAATTCAGAAAAATAATCTATTGCGTCTTTCCAACAACTTAAAATTAACTCTTTTTTCGCGGTGAAAAAACGACAATGCTTACCCCTTGAAATTGTTTAAGTGCCTGGATCTCATTTTTCTTAATTCGAATAGCCTATTTTTTGCATTCTCCGATTGTCGTGAAAGACATAATTATTTGAAAAAGAAGATAACAAAAAAACATAGCTTCAATGATCCCAGAAGGCAAATTTGGAATTGTACAATTTAAAAAAAAAATAATAATAAATAAATAAAAATAAAAAATAAAATTAAAAAAAATTTAAAAAAATAAATAAAACAAATTGTAAAAAAGTGCGGAGGAGTTAGTCAGAGTGTCGACCAGGTATTCGGATGAATCAAAGTCCGGGACACCCCGGCATGGTGATCACCTTAGCACCCTTCTGGGAGGTCGCTACCCTCCCGGTCCCTCCTTTTCTCCCCCGTCCGTACATTCCTCCACGCTCTAACCTTTAGGGGAGAGACATGGCGGTCCCCAAGCCATTGCCGCAGCCAGCAGCTGCCATGTCTCTATGTGTCAGGAGCAGGATTCGAACCCGCACGTACCAGCCTGGAACTACCGCAATTGACAGCCCAGTGGACTAACGGCTTGCGCCATTTATCCCTGTTGGTATTTGCAGTTGAATTCAATACGACTTATAAATCGTGATTGAGCAACCATATAAAACGAAAAAGAAATCCAGCGCTGGGTTTCGAACCCGGATCGTCTGCACCGAAACCCAGTGCCACTAGCTTGCGCCACCAGTCCTGTTGATATTTGGCATTGAATTTAATACTAATTAAATAAACCGTCGTGATTGCGCAACCATTTATAATGACAAAAAGTCGATGACGCTGTGTTTCGAACAGGAGCAGGATTCGAACCCGGACGTACGGTAACAGCCTAGAACTGCCGCTATAGACAACCCAGTGGACTAACGTCTTGCGCCATTTATCCTGTTGGTATTTGGAGTTGAATTTAATACTTCTTAAAGAATTCGTGATTGCGCAACGATATATCAAACAAAAAATACAGGCGTCACTGTGGTTCGAACCCAGGTCGTCTGCACCGAAACACAGTGCCAATAGATTGCGCAACCCGTCCTGTTGTTACTTGGAGTTGAATTTAATACTACTTTAAATAAACCATCGTGATTGCGCAACCATGTAAAAAGAAAATGAAAAAGCAGCACTACTCGGTTTCGTACCCGTGTATTGTGACGATTCTTCCCCCTATATAAACCCACCAATTATACCGCACACTTATTAGCTGTGTGCAGTTCGAGATTTGTGGAATAACTTGAGTTATTAATAATGGACAATATTATAATAACTTGACAAAAGGCAAACAGTTTTTAAGAAGGGAATGTAGACATTTTATTTATTTTTTTCACAAAAGGTTAATTAGAACTACAAGATTAATATATTTATGGATATCATCCTAAAGGTTTGTC
Organism: Zoroaster sp. YZ-2022; assembly: GCA_029582265.1. Lineage (NCBI taxonomy): Eukaryota > Metazoa > Echinodermata > Asteroidea > Forcipulatida > Zoroasteridae > Zoroaster > Zoroaster sp. YZ-2022. The sequence goes on along the minus strand of CM055833.1, from coordinate 15,818,609 downwards.
GAAAACAAGATTTTCCCCAATTGTTTCTCTATTAATTACTGGATATTTGTCGAAAAGATGCCTTGTAAATTTTGAATATTTGCCGAAAATTATAACTGTAAGAAATTGATTGAAATTATTTTGTCGTGACCATTTTTCAAGCCTACAAATTAACAACGCTCCCAGGTTTTCAAAATGTTTCGTGCAAAAGGATGTTTTTGTTTTTGCCTTAAAACATTGCAAGGATAGACTGTGCTATTGCCCGTGTGTTTCGTTATTCTAACAAGCAATTTCCGACATTGTTATTTTGTACTCAAATGAATAAATGACAGAACCCATCAAAACTTTATTTCATAATTATTTACTGTATAAATCTATGTTTCTGACACGGACGTTGAAAGTTAAAAGTGCATTTGATGTAAAAGGTTCGTTTTTCTACAATTACAGTTACCAGATAAAATTAGCTGTACATTTTATCAATTTGTTGTGTCGGCGTGACAACTACTTTGGTATTATAATATTAGTAAATATCTATAAAAAATGCAATAAAAAATATTTGTTTGTTACTATTTCAGTCGTAATATCGCTAAGCCTTGTTTAATAATAAAATACAAGTTTATAAAAACAAAATTCCCCCTTTTATTGTCACAACAACTTACAAACCTACAAGATGTTAAACAATCATTTCCAAAAATATGATGTCCAACTCTTTTCACTATGTGAAACATGTTCGTTAGTATTGAAAACAAAAACAACTAGATGGCAGTGTTTGTGATAATACAAACACATAGGTGTTCGAGTTTTGTCAGGGCAGTGATGACGACGTCAGAATGTTTTTAAAAGAAACTTTGCATCATTATTTGTTTTAATATTAAACTTTGACTTCCGGTTTAGACAGTAAGTAAAGGTCAAATTGGGTCATGTTTTTGTAAACATTTTTGACAATTAACAATCTGTACAATAGTGGAAAGATTGTGAATTTACCCCTTGTGGTTGTTGAGATATGAATTTTTAAAATATTAAACTTTGACTTCCGGTTTGGACAGGAAGTAAGGTCAAATTGGGGTCACCTTTGTGTAGATATTTTTCGACAATTAACAGTCTATACAATGGTACAAAAAATGTCAATTTACCTCTTGTGGTTGTTGAGATATGATTTTTTAATATTAAACTTTGACTTCCGGTTTGGACAGGAAGTAAGGTCAAATTGGGGTCACCTTTTTGTAAATATTGTTTGACAATTAACGATCTGTACAATGGTACAACAATTGTGAATTTACCTCTTGTGGTTGTTGAGATATGATTTTTTTAAATGTTAAACTTTGACTTCCGGTTTGGACAGGAAGTATGGTCAAATTGGAGTCATGTTTTTGTAAATATTTTTCGACAATTAACAATCTATACAATAGTGCAAAAAATGTCCATTTACCTGTTGTGGTTGTTGAGATATGATTTTTTTAAATATTAAACTTTGACTTCCGGTTTGGACAGGAAGTAAGGTCAAATCGGGGTCACTCACAACTCGAGTTCCATCTACTTGTTAAGTTCTAAGTACATGCCAAGTTTCAAGTTCATGTGAAGTTTGCAAGTATGTGTTTGTTACCGGACAGTTATTGGGGAGAAGAAGAAGAAGAAGTAAAAAAAAACGTACAAAAACAATAGGTGTTTCGGGTACATACCCGAACACCTAAAAACTAGAGGTTAAGTGTTTGTTTGAACAAACACTAGGTGTTCGGGAGGGGCAAAGGTAATGAAGCATCTCCTTATTGTGACATGCTTATAAACTGTCTGTTTTCACCTATACTGCAAATAATTTAAAAATAATTTATAAAATTTGAAAACAAATTCTACATTAATTTTTACATTTTCAAGGTTGTACACATGATTGGCAAAATGTCTGTAGCTGCATCCATATTACAGAATTACAACCTAAATATCAGATGCCATTTTGTACATAAATTGTTAGACATTGAAATAATTAAAGAGTTGTATGGGTGCTTGTAAATTTTAACTGTCTGTTGGGTTTCATGACTTGACTTTTGTTGTTGCACACTTGATCCCACACCCCCACAATCGATTGAAACCACTTTGTTGACCTGTTTAACCTACTTGTAACCAATCTAGAAATTAGTGTACATGGTCTTACGCATGTAATTTTGGAATAAAATGTCTGCTCCTCCCCCCAAGTTCTTGGTGATGGCATACTGCCACTGGTGATGAACCAACACATTTGTTTTCTAAAATTCTTTGGTCTATCATTGCAGCACTATAGAATCCAAGAACTAGGGAAGGGGAGAGGCAAACAAGCAATAAAAGTATAAGGGGCCCAAATTACCAATTCCATTGACTGACGACTGGTGCTTCATTATGTCAAAAATCACACCCAGCATCAATTCTGCATATCTGAAGTTGCAAGATGTTGAAAATAGGGGTAAGGGCTTAGATTTAAATAAATGTTTAACTGACATGGATTGGAAAGGTACACCCCTTCTCTTGGACTGAAATGCCAGTACTGCTATAGCAAAAAATAATAACAAATTATACTAAACCTTCATTTTTTTCTTTTTTATAGATTGGAATTTTTTAATTGGAAAATGAAGACGCATTCATTTAGAAATTACATATTTCATATCTTTTAGCTTGTTTGATTCGTGGGCAATGACAGAAATTTTCAATATAAACGACTTTTTCAGTCCTAAAATACGGGTCGTGTGCTTACGTGAATCTACACAGTGCGCGACTAGTCTGCATCATGTGTGTGCAATAGTCGCATTATAGCGCGCGTGTACGTATGTACCGTACACACATACATACAAATCGCGCCAATATTGAGCACAGTAATAATCACAGTACATATACAACACATACGTTGAGTACATGTATTTTACATACAATACATTCACGTTAATGAACAGTTCTTCATTGTTACATCAAATATCTAGAAAATCTTTCATTGGTCCAGTAGTTCAGGGCCTATTTACTTACACTTTGGGGTCCATGATTGATTTATAGGTTTTTAGATTTACCATTGTTGTAACTGCCCTTTACAGCAATTTCATGGTACAGTTTTACACATACAATAAATAAGTCATGGGAGTACTTTGGATTCACATCTTCTTACATTTATTTCAATTTTCTTTTCCTAACTTTCAGTTCTTTTGTTTTTACTATCACAAAAATAGTAATTTTTAAAAAGGAATCACAGCCCTATAATAATTTCTCTGGCAACATTGTCACATATTAATTTTGAAATGTTTGGTAGAGATGGGTACAATCTTTATATTCACATGTCATATCTGTCTTTGTTTACCTCAGTCTAGTCTGCAGTCTTTATGCGAACATAACTTTCAGGTACTGAACAGTGCATAAAAACCCTTTATTTTCAAATAATACATCATAAATTAACCTGGCTATGCAAGTTTAATCACATTAAGTGCTTACGTTTTTGATACCACAAAAGTTGTTTCACCCAGCCCACACAAAACAAGTTCATGGGTATAACTATATACTAAGCAGCACTGATATTAGGCCTAGGTGAGTACACAGAAAAATATTTTCAAGAATATTTTGAATCATAACAATGATGTACTGATGAACAGTGTTTAGCTCCAAAAGGACGATTAACTTGAACGTCATAGTGCACTGATTTAGGACAGGTTTAGTTCAAATGTTTGCAGATGTACGCGACATCAGATTTATCATTCACATCCTCTTTTACAGAAATCCCGCGCAATAGTACGGATATTGTTCAGTTTTTCCTACACTCAAGATATTACAATTGTTCAACTCCTTGACTCCATGCTGTTTTGACACAGACATTGTACTCCTGATTTACTGAATTTACTGAAGTTTCTCTGGAATCAACATTGGCCCAAAGCTACATTTACATGTATGTATAAAGTAGAAATTGGTCTACTGGAGGTGCCATAAGGTGGCAAGCTGGTACATACTGAATTCAACATGGCAGGACGTGAAGTTCACGGAATGAAAGATCCTCTGCAAAAGTTGTTAAGCATCATGCAGTGCCATCACACCACCACAATACCAGGAATAAGGGCATGCATAAAGATCTGTCAAAAATAAGAAAAAACATTGTTTTACACATATGTACATGTATGTATACATACACATGGGATGCACTACCTCGTGTATTATTTGTGGTTTTTCATTGTTACATCAAATCTCTAGAAAATCTTTCATCGGTCAAATAGCCTTATTTACTTACATTTTGGGGTCCATGTATCTAAAAATGCAATATAAAAATAAAGGGAATGTACAACATTGGTATATGGTAGTTAACACATCCTTGTAAAAATATAAACAAAAACTGTTACATGTTTTTTCCGTTTTTGACAACGATTCCTCTTTTCTCCAACATGAAAACAAATCATTTCTCAGGATGATTGATTTATAGGTTTTTAGATTTACCGTTGTTGTAACTTCCCTTTACAGCAATTTCATGGTACGGTTTTACACATACAAAGAGTTTGCTACTTAAAACAATAAAACTATCTGTAAAGTGTGTTCATTTCTAACCCATTGCCGGACTGTTTCCTAATATGACATAACTCTTACCTTTGCAGCTAATCCTACTGTTTGCAATGTTCCCATACAGTGATCAAACCATCGCCACACCAGAATTGAGGGAGTTCCATCTAGGAAGATTAGCTGTGAAAAGAAAATTAAACTCAAAATAAGCATGTTTTATTTTGTTGTATTCAAAACCATTTCATGTGATCACAAATTCTGAAAAGTATCATAAATGATACTTGTTAAATTTCATGATTAAGCAAGACTAATTACGGTGACACCATGTGAAATTCTCTATTGAGTAGTAAATCCTGAGGACGATCAGAGCATACTGATCAAAATGTCAAGTTGTAACCTCTACTTCTTTTCAGAACTAATTACTACTCACTAGCGTATTCCACATGGTGTCACCATGCAAAGCTACAAGTTTTCCCTAAATGTCATGATTGTTGTTGTAAATATTATTAGTGTCAACCAAAATTATTTAAAATGTACCTTTGCTAATAAACTCTGACTTGTCGGAGAATATTGCGACATACATAATTTACAAAGTACCTGCATGTATTATACATGCATGACATTGGTAGACATGTCCAGCTGTACTAATGTTTTTAATGTTTTCAGCCCTTAAACATTGTTGTTCACTGTTCAGACTATTTATTTGTTTGTTTAAATTAATCAATTATTTAATTTCACAGAGCTAACATTAGATATTATTACACTGAGTACATCCTATTGATAACACATCTAACGTTAGCATAATTTTTTTTTAATTTAACTAATAATTAGTTAAATTTAAATTATTGTACTCATGCCTAGGCTTCACTCTCCTAACGTTACAGACTATTTACCACCACGAGGCAGTAGTCTAAGTATTTCAAAAGAGTCATGGAGGAAAACCCACGTAATAATTTTAAGCATACTTTGTTTACATAAAACCGGGTACCCGCTAAATTAGTCCCAACGTTTAAAGTACCAGTACCATTCACTGGCGCCCATACCGTACACATTACTGACTGCACTGTCGTCAACCTATGCAACATGTCTGAAGCCGGTTAAAATGCTTATTTTTAAATCAAAGATTCTCGTAAATTTGTCATTGCCCAGACTTACCTCCAATTAAGTGTGCATAATAATGTCTGTTTTCAACGATGAAAGATCCACTGGTGATAGGAAAAATTCAGAAAATAGTGAAAAACTCGCTTTTGTGGAAGTTTTTTAACGGAGGTCTGCATGCACCCAACTGTTGAAACATATGGCAGTTAATCGATTCAACGACCTAGAAAAGAGCTATTATTAATAAAGTGACCTTTTTCAGAATAAATAGATCAGTATGCTGACATAAAAAAAAACTAAAAATTATTTTAGTCAATCATATAATATATTATGCGAAACGAATTGATCAGAAACACAAATTTTTTCAGGGGTCACGATAGCCAAGTCAATTGCATTTCCGAAGCGTAAATGCTCAATTCCTTAAAACATGCATACATAATGAGCACGACCAGAGCTGATTTAGATTCACCAACAGAGGTGAAACGTAAGTGAAACGTTTTAGATATTAGTTTGATCTATTGAAAATCGATATCTGATGACCTAATCATGACGTTACAACTCTAGTTTCATCTACGTGTTATGTTCTAAGTATATGCCAAGTTTGAAGTTCATGTGAAGTTTGCAAGTATGTATTTTTTGTAGACAATCGATCCGGAAAAGGAGAAGAAAAAAAAAAAAAAAGAAAAAAAAAAAAAACTAGAGGTATAGAGTTTGTAAAAAACAAACTCAAGGTGTTTGGGGGTTCATGTTATGGTGTCATCACCTAAAGTTGTTTAAAAATGCAAAATAAATCCAAAATGTTAACATTGTACAAGTTTGTATTAAACAGAAATAAAGAGCATATTTTAAGTGTACTATGAATTAAAGAGCTTTTTATTATCAGATTATTGTCTTTCTCCCAGTTATGATAAACAACATTTAAGAAATCTAATCCTTAATAGAGCGCCCATTATTACAGCTAAAATGGGAGACATTGCAGGAACGAGTCAAGCCAGGCAGCTATTTTTCTGCAGTACAATTCCTCATTCACTTACAAATTCCCATAAAAATCTAATGTTACAAAGGTTGAAAGGTTCTTCAATAGTTAATTCACCAAAAACTTGCACGAGCATGTTAGTCTAGTGAGTAGAATGCTCGTTCTCAAGGTGTTTGGTTGTTCATCATGTTAGGACGTCATCACCTAAAGTTGTTTAAAAGTACATTAATTAAGTTGGAACTTGGTAAATATGGTTTTCTTGTCAGAAAAGTTTGATGATAAAACTTGCATCCGTGGTGCCAAGTGCGACTTGACAAGAGACTACAGCTATGGAGTTAAGTTCAGCATGTGACTTGACTTCAGACTATTAGACCATGGATATGGAGCGTGCAATGAAAATGCATTCAGAAATTGAGTTTCGTGACGCATATCAGGCATGAGCGTACAAACAGTTTAAGAATAGACAATTACTTGTAAATTCTAATATATAAATCCACACTCACAAAATTTGCCAGTTTGGCAGATTATTTGCATTTGAACTATGACATGAAAATAGCGCCCTCTTTTGGCCATTCTTAGAAAACCACATTTTCAATGGTGATTTTTGTATAATTGAATAGTTCACATGGGCTGTTTTTTTTAATGTTTCTCTACCCTAATCTGTCAAATCGGTCCAGTCAGGTAGGGAAGAGTTTGGAAAGGGGATTCCATATTTGGGAAATATTTGATGTCATTGTAAAGAAATGAACCAGTTTAAAAAAAATCTTGCCTTGAATAAAAGGTCTGAACCCAACTTTTCCCTGAACGTCTAACCCCCCCCCCCCAAGTTTTCCAATTTAATTGATCATGTAAAAAACTTCTAAATTGTCCATTCATTTCAATATTTTGGGGTTTCATTTCCCATTTCCCATCTCCTTACCTTGAGCTCCACCCTCTTTAGGCAACCCTGGATCTAACCCTACCTACATCAAAGACCAATTTGTGAATCTTTTCTCATCTTTAAAAAGTAAATTATTGGTTATTAATTGTCAACATTTTGTGTAAATATTTAAATTGATGAAACACATTCTTCGTTAAAATACAAAATTAATAAGATATTTAAATAAAGGAAATGCGAAACAACATTATCTTTTGAATGACACTTCTGCTTTATTTTGTCATGGTCATGATACTTTTCCATCCATTTTGCACCCATCAATAATAATCCATTTCATACAGGATAAAGGTTATCCAAACTTCTAGGTCTAATTTGCAATGAAAAGAATAATTTTTCTTAAGTACAAAATACAAAATAAGTGAACCTGTAGTCCCTAACATTAATTGATTGGCTAGTATTGTTAAATTTTTGGCACTTAAAAACTTTTACTGGTGCATGAAAAGAAAGTCAACAGAATGTTTTAATTAAAGTTAATGGTTAAAGGGGCAACATTATCTCAATCAGAGTAAACTTTCAACGGGTCATGGAATCAGTGTCCTAGTGTAAGATGAACAAAGCGGGTGATTGAAAATTACTGGCTCATTTGTTAAGCAGTCTGCAAGGATAAGTCATCTGAAGTTGATGGCCAGGGTAGCTGTAATGCCATGTGATTTCTTCATTATAAGTGTATTATATAGTACAGCTGATGCATTGAAGAGTGTGTGAAGATAGGCACTTTCATGTGAAAATCTCTCTGCTTCTCCAGCACCTTCACTGCTGTCTACACTCACTGGCCAAAAGTATTGCAACATGTTCAAAATCGTCATTTACAGTAACAGGTGAGATGATCATTTAATCTGATTTCATCAATCGTGTATTACATAATTTTCGAGCAAGAACAGTAAAAGAACATTGACTTCAAAACACAGGCACTTTCAAGAAGTCTTAAGTAGTGTAAATAAAATAAAATAAATTATTGTAACACAGTTCTCCAAACTGAACTTTGGTGTATGTTGCAATACTTATGGCCAGTGAGTGTATATCAGTATCAGTACATAATGTATCTGAGCCAACTGCAGTCTCTACCAGTTCTTTTGCAGCTAGAGATTGGCTGTACACCAAGTCAATTGTATTCTTAGTAAATGATCTATGAATTACCAGTGTAGGAAATGTACTTTTCAGACGTGTTAGTTTTCAGATTGTGGGACCTGTACTTACTGCAGTCAACTCCCTCCATTTCTTGTACGCACTTGATGAACTTACGATGTAATGACTTTGTGAAAAGAATTTCATTGTTTTCTTCTGGATGACTTCTTCACAGAATTTTATTTATGCATCATTGTACCAAATAGGTCTTTCATCTGATGAATCTGGCCTTGTCAAGAATTGGGTACATACTCATTATAGCAAAGACAATGATAGCAAACGTAACCTCTCATCTTTCCGTTGGGCATGCAATCAAGGTTTGGCACTGTGAAAACAGTTTTTTCTCAATTTTTCTCGGTTTGTCAGGGAGGATCTCTGATGAAGACCACAGTTTTCTTCTCTGGGGTTCAATGCTGCATTCTCACCGCTCAACCTCATCTTGACCTAAATATGTATGAAGAAAGAATGATAAATATTTAATAGAAATAGAGGAATAACTGAGTAAGGGGAATGGGCATTGTAGACAGAAAGAGATTGAAAATTAACAAAAGTACACACACAAGACAAGGTAAACAGATAGAAAGAAACGAAAAAGCAACATCTAACTTGAAACAATTTTACTACATACTAAGCTTGGGTGATAAACACGATATCGAATATTGCGATAACTTTTTTATTCGATTACAATATCGAGAACCTATTTAAGTTATCGGCATATCGGCGAATACAAATATATCACAATAAAATATAAATCGACATTGTGAGTCAAGTCAGAAATTCCATGGAAATAAAATCATTAGTGTTTTGAGCTTTTAGAAATGAGAAACAAAAGCAAACTACTTCAGAAGTACATACACGCTCTGCAAATAAATTTGCAATTTATTGTGACACTTGTAGAGAGGTACATACCTGTGGTTATCGGCTCTAAAGCAATCATGCATGAATGCAAAAAAAGAATTGCGATATTATTGAAAATTGCAATATATGTTTGCCGATATATCATGGATAAAAAAAAATCGTTATCGCCCAAGCTTACTGCATACTTGAAACTTGATTGAATTTTTGGAAAGAATGTCACATCCAACCGCCACTTTTTAAGGGGTTTTTTGAAAATAAATTCCAACCACTAACCAGTTAAAAATTATTCTATCGATTTTTGGTGAAACTATCTTTAAAATCCACTTTTATGATGGTTTTCGGACTTTATTTCCCTTCTAAAAAATCCTCCCCTTCAGAAAATAGAAGGATCATATTATAGTTGCCACTGCACATGTACAATGACTGTTGGTCACTAATTGTGGAATTTACATCAGACTGACATGACTGAGGAATTCATCGTATACCAAAATGGCTGATTTTTCATGAAATAAATATCCTGGAATAATTTGAAGTATATGTCCATCATCATCCATATGTTCTCCACCTTACGAGGTAGGTAAGATTACTTTATTGGTTATATTGAATGAGAAAAAGTGGCGGTTCAATTCGACATTCTAACCGAATTTTTCAATATTTGCCTACCTTGATGTTTCTGTTTCTTCTCATTTCTTCCTCTCAGCCCTGCAAATGGCATGGAAGCATTTGTACCACTCTGAGTGGTACCCATAGATCTGTAAATCAAATGGTAATTAATTTTAGGAATGTCGGCTATTCATCCATACATGTAAAATAATAAATAATTGGGTCAGCATCCATCTTCATTGTATACACTATGAAAAAATAATCCAAAACTTTAGTTCAGCTTGAAGTTCATTTCCATGCTTATTCACACCGCCGAAGGTTGAATATTCTTGGTTCATATACAAAGTTATGTTTGTGCAACTAGTATTACTTTTAAGCATCTGATAAAACTCTATTATAAAGATCCCATTTTTCAACAGTGCTGATTTATTTAGCAAAAAAGTGCCCCTTTCAGGATTTTCATGGATTTGGGGTGGTTAAGGTTAGTTTATTTTGTTGGTCAAGGTTATTTTGTTGGTCAAGGTATTAACATGGTAACTATTGAAAATAATCACCAGGAATGATCTTTTTTTGAAATTGTCACTAAAAAAGTATGATGATATCAGAAGTACATACACGCTCTGCAAATAAATTTGCAATTTATTGTGACACTTGTAGAGGGGTACATACCTGTGGTTATTGGCTCTAAAGCAATCATGCATGAATGCAAAAAGAATTGCGATATTATTGAAAATTGCAATATATGTTTGCCGATATATCGTGGATAAAAATCGTTATCGCCCAAGCTCACTGCATACTTGAAACTTGATTGAATTTTTGGAAAGAATGTCGTATCCGACCACCACTTTTAAAGGGTTTTGGGAATTTTTTGCAACCACTAACCAGTTAAAATTATTCTATCGATTTTTGGTGGTACAGAAAGCGAAAACTATCTTTAAAATCCACTTTATTTCCTTCTAAAAAATCCTCCCCTTCAGAAAATAGAAGGATCCTATTATAGTTGCCACTGCGCATGTACAAATGACTGTGCTGGTCACTAATTGTGGAGTTTACGACATCAGACTGACATGACTGAGGAATTCATCGTATAGCAAAATGGCTGATTTTTCATGAAATAAATATCCTGGAATAATGTGAAGTCGGTCGGATGCGACATTCTACCCGTATTTTTCAATATTTGCCTACCTTGATGTTTCTGTTTCTTCTTAATCTTATTTCTTCCTCTCAGCCCTGCAAATGGCATGGAAGCATTTGTACCACTCAGAGTGGTACCCATAAATCTGTAAATCGAATGGTAATTAATTTTAGGAATGTCGGCTATTCATCCATACATGTAAAATAATAAATAATTGGGTCAGCATCCATCTTCATTGTATACACTATGAAAAATAACCCAAAACTTTAGTTCAGCTTGAAGTTCATTTCCATGCTTATTTACACCGCCAAAGGTTGAATATTCTTGGCTCATGTACAAAGTTATGTTTGTGCAACTACAATACATGTAGTATTACTTTTAAGTATCTGATAAAACTCCATTATAAAGATCCCATTTTTCAACAGTGCTGATTTTTTTCCAAAAAAAGTGCCCTTTTCAGAATTTTGATGGATTTGGGGTGGTTAGGGTTATAGTTTATTTTGTTGGTCAAGGTATTAACATGGTAACTATTGAAAATAATCACCAGGAATGATCTTATTTTTAAATTGTCACTACACGATACTGAGGGACAGATCACAATGAGATATTAAAAGTCTGAAGACATAAGTTAAATTGTCAAGGATATTTTTCATATAGGCCTATGTCCAACTATTTTACAAAATATATGTAGTCTGATTAGGTCCAGATATTTTTCAAATTCTTTTAAAATTAATTCCTACATTACCTGTAACGTTAGCTGCGACGTATGTTATGTACGTTAGCTCCAACAGCCCTAACGCTTAGACATTGGCAATATCACACTCAACCATACCGTCTATTTCTTCCATCCACTTGCACATGAAAGAATCTTTGTCCAACTCATCTCCAAAAATGATAACAATTTGGATTCCATGCTAAATTAGTACATTTTCTGCGACGCATTTTCTGCAGACGGGCCCGACACTCAGGGAAGCCATTGTTTTTGCTGCTGCATGGTACTATACTGTGCGCGTGGCAGGTCATGACCTGCGCGGTCTTCGTAAACTCGAACTATTCTATTCTAATTAGATAATGCATATACACACACTATAGGCCGATATGTCTGTGTGTAAGAGAACGTCAGTATGGCTGTGCTTCTGAATAGTCGTTCATTTAAACTTCTGTTTTCGACCGGAAGGAGAGGTCAAATTGGGGTCATATCTGTGTAAGAAATGTGACATAGTTCAAGGTCTTTAAGATGATGCAAAGATTGTGAAAATATTTTCTGTGGTTCATGAGATATGATTTTTTGAATTTTTCAACTTCCGGTTTCGACCGGAAGGAGAGGTCGAATTGGGGTCACGTTTGTGTACGAAAAATCACATAATTAAAGATCTATATCATGGTGCAAAGACTGTGAAAATATCGTTTGTGGTTCATGAGATATGATTTTATGAAAATATTAACCTTTGATTTAGTGTAATTCGATATCTGATGACCTCACTATGACGTCACAACTTAGTGTACAACTACATGTTAAGGTTTAGGCACAACTACATGTTAAGGTCTAAGTATGTGTGAAGTTTTAAGGTTCTGTGAACTCTGCAACTATGTTTTTGTCTGTGGATAATTCTTATTCGGAAGAAAAAGAAGAAGAAGAAAAAAAAAACGAACAATAACAATAGGTGTTTGGGCACCAACCCAAACACCTAAAAACGAACAAAAACAATAGGTGTTTCGGGTACCCGAACACCTAAAAAACCGAACAAAAACAATAGGTGCTCGCGCTGTAGCTCGAACACCTAACAACCACAACAGGTAAATTGACATTTTTTGCACCATTGTATAGATTGTTAATTGTCGAAAAATATTTACAAAAACATGACCCCAATTTGACCCTACTTCCTGTCCAAACCGGAAGTCAAAGTTTAATATTTTATAAAATCATATCTCAACAACCACAAGAGGTAAATTGACAGTTTCTGCACCATTGTACAGATCATTAATTGTCAAAAAATATTTACACAAAGGTAACCCCAATTTGACCTTACTTCCTGTCCAAACCGGAAGTCAAATTTTAATATTTAAAAAAAAAATATCTCAACAACCACAAGAGGTAAATTCACATTTTTTGCACCATTGTATAGATTGTTAATTGTCAAAACAATTTTACACAAAGTTGACCCCAATTTGACCTTTACTTTCTCCCGAACACCTAGAGTTTGTGTAAACAAACTCGAATTTCTAGTTGTTTTTGTTTTTGTTTGTTGGGGTGTTTGCTTGTTTTTTATTATTTTTTATTTTTTTATTTTTTTTGCCACAGGGAAATACGTGATATGTACACGAAGGGACTAAATTTCCCATGTACAAAGTATGGTGGCTAAGAGAAGCCTCACAAATCGGGCAAACGTTCATACCCCAATGTGAAAAGGTCGTTTAAAACACAGCACGCTAGAATTCCAATCGATACAGCAGCCAATTTCAGATGCTTGTACCAACCTTACACCAAGTAAGGTATTAGAAAACACTTCGTTAATTTGGTAATCTGGTATTAACCTTATTCTTTCTTTGGAAAAACGTCGATGATCCTGCGTCTTAAAACCCTGCGGTGCATGGTCGCAATATAAAAACGCATACACATGAAGGCACTAAATCATTTAGTACGTACGTATGAATACCGTGTAAAACGTTCATATAGGGGCAAACAATCCCTTCTCAAATGGTGTAACTAGACTAATAGAGTCCCTCTCGACCCAAGAAAACATTTTCCAGCCAAATATAAAGTTTTTATATGGGTGGCAGCCCAATCCTTCCCCAAAAAAAAATTGTTACCGAAAACCAATTGTTGTGCACATTTTTTTGCACTGCTGACATTCTACAGAGAAACCAAGAGATTATATTTGTCTGGCCATTCTAATACCCACAACCAGACCTAAAAATAAACATCTCGGGTTGCCGGCATGTCTGGGAGTGACAGGATGATTGATTACATTGGGATTAGTGCAGTAACATCAATTGATAACAGCTGTACTGTTTCAATGGGTTGTCTGCTGGCAAGGCCCCCCCCCCTTACTTTGAAAGCTGCATACCGGGTCAATGGTTCACCCCAGGTTGAATTTGTTTACCATGTTATCAGGCACTGTATCAATAGAGAACTTATGCAAAGTGGCTGAATTTGAGTTTTCCAAGACGTAGTAAACAACAATTGTTTACAAACACACTAAATGATTTAGAGCGATGTTCCACCGCAGGGATCAGACCTGGGGGGCGGCACAATGTGCCCCCATGACATTTTTTTAAATAATATCTCCAGAACGCTCTGTCCGATCACGCTGAAATTTTCTGACTTTTCTGACTATTCTTCGGGACCCCCTCACGCAAAAATCAATGATAATGAGTGTTCATGGTTGCCATTGCAATCGTTTATTTTGAACAGGTCCAATTCAATTTCCACTTTTTTGTATAAAAAAAATACTAGATTTTTGATACTGTTAAACATTCAATATGGCTTTTTGGGTTTGTTGTCAACTTTTTAACTCTCAACTAGACAATATTGAGTCATGTGACCACTTCCAATGCATTCTGGGAATCCAATATGGCCGCCATTACGTTTAAATACAATAACTTATATTTTGTCCCACAAACCTGATTTTTAAAGCTTTGTCAATTTTTTTGCTCATTGTATAAATTTATATCATCAGTAGTACCATGATTATATCTGCTTTTATTGTACTTTTGGTTAAACAATTTTCGGGGTCAAAATATTTAAAAAATTATGTTTTTGGAAAAAATTGACCCAAAATATTGCTTATAACGCTCTTTAGTGATATTTTAAATGCTGTCACATTGTTGCCTGTACTGAAGACAACAATTGTGCCAAATTTCATGGCCAACGGACAAAAAATAAGGATGTTATGGGAAAAATACTATTTTTGACCAAACATGAGGGAAAATTACTGAAAAATTGGTATAGCGCCACCTATCGGTGACCTATGAAAGTTTTCAAAGCCTCATTCGATAGATCGCGTCAAACCGAACATGAAAATCAGCTGTTGATTTATACAGAAAATACGGAGGGGGCACAATGAGCCCCCCCCCCCCCACCCCCCAGGTCTGAGAACGAAAAAATAGCCCAAGCTTGATAGGGTAAGAGCAAATATTATGTAGAATAATCCAGTATTTGCTTTTGTTAGCCGGATCCTCTTCTGCACACCGTGCTTGCCAATACAAGAAGTGTTTCACGTCATCGTTGTACAAACATGAAGAAGGAATGTGCATTATGCATCCAACCAAACCGTGGACTCACTGGCAACAAAC
Source organism: Zoroaster sp. YZ-2022 (assembly GCA_029582265.1). Taxonomy (NCBI): domain Eukaryota; kingdom Metazoa; phylum Echinodermata; class Asteroidea; order Forcipulatida; family Zoroasteridae; genus Zoroaster; species Zoroaster sp. YZ-2022. The sequence continues at coordinate 15,803,114 of CM055833.1, read as the reverse complement.
CGTGGACTCACTGGCAAGAACACAAATATACTGAAATAAATTAAGAGCGTGTCTGCCGCGCCGGAGAATTATTTGTTTGTTTACGCTTGCACTGCGAAGCCAACAGACCAATTCACTGTAGGCCTACATGTACATTCAAATGTTGCAAGCATGCATACAATTAACCTGTGAGATCGAGACAATTCGTGTACTATTTATAGTTTTATTTTATGGGCATCAACATAGTGGGGACGATTATTGATATTTTTCCCCACTCTAAAAAGCGGGTAATGCATTTCCCTCAATGCAAAACCGATAGACGCCAATGGACGGCGGGGAAAGGGGTAGTCGATTCTTGTGCGAAGCCGCGACGTAAGGGCCTGCCTTACAGCCAAGTTCACGAAAATTATTTGACTCTGAACACTCTGTGGTGCGTTCTGAGTGCTTAATTAATATTGTTGGTAGCCTACTCTGCAGAAGTAAGTATAGGACAACATATTTAATTATTTTATCTAAAAATTGGAGGAGACATGTCCCCATCACCCCTTCCCGTTCTCCAGCGATCAACGCCCATGATTGCCGAACATGGTACATGTTGCACCTCAATACAATTGATTGCTTTTTCACCATACTCAAAAGCAGAAATGCGACTTAAAGGGTCTAAAAGACCGTTTTAAGAGTGTAAACAATAAAGTATGCCTATTGGAGAATATATTGCCCTTTTCTGCGTGCGTGTGTACAATTAAAATTCATTCTAAATTTAGGGGAGTCGCGCCTCCCATAATAATAATAATAATAATAATAATAATAATAATGTGTGGACTTATATAGCGCACGTATCCACCAACTGAGTGGTGCTCAAGGCGCATTATATTATTACCCTGCTCATAAGGCTCATAAATCATTCCTGAAACTATCTCAGCTCCTGGGAGTATACAGCTCAATTGCTGCCATTACAGCGCATATAGGGCTAATCAACCAACTCTGCCCTCACAGGTATCCATTTAACCCCTGGGTGGAGAGAAGCAATTATGGTTAAGTGTCTTGCTCAAGGACACAAGTGTCACTTTGCCGGGATTCGAACCCACATTCTGCTGCTAACACCAGAACTTGAGTACGGTAAGCTAGGACCGCTCGGCCACGACACTCCATTCCTCCTTATTAACACAAAATCTGTGACGTATACCTGGGAGATTTTAGCACTAGCCCGTGTTTACTTTGGTTATACTTTACTATTTAAGTTTTAATGTCAACAGTCTTTACTGAGGTCTATCCTCTTCACCACGCAAAGCTACAAGTTTTACTGTAGTACATATTTATTACATGTGAGTACACACGTTGCTAGCAGTTCATGACTGTTTCATTACCACGTGGCAAACAACGGTGACCAACAATAATAGGTTAAAAGGCACGCTAGAAAACGATGAAAACCTTTGTTTGCTTTTGTTCTCTCGGGAAATCTAGTTGGAAGTGATTGTATATTATGTACAGCACATGTGATGACTGACGCACTCATGGTTATACTGGTATGTACCCGTACGTACATAAATGTAATGTAAATGTACAGTGTACAGTATGTATGAACTTCTTGCAGCTAGATTCATAAGAACTAGTGCGTAGTCAACTCAGTCCAATGTAATCCAAATGCAATGTGCATGTACATGTAGTTAAATGAAATAACTTACATGTATGTACTGATCGAGTTGAAATAACTTAGTGGTACCATAGGCTATGCATATAGGCTTTCTATATGGTGGTACTGAGTTGAAATAACGTGGTTAAAAATAATTGTACGTTTTATATACTGATGCCTCTTTTCACAACAAGCTATTTAACACAGAACCATACCCTAAATTCATGGGCACACAATAATGTAATTATAAGCAACAGGACACAAACAAATTGTACAAATGATTCTATTTTTATATAAACTTGTTTAAAGCATCAACCATTATATGTTTTTTGTCTATAATTTCAGTATAACTATTTTTTTTCCAAATAAATGTGTAAAGTTTATGAGGCAAACTGAATTTCACATAATAAATGCAAACAACCTGAACGTATTTTCACTATTACTGAAGCTTTCATAGGCTGGAGTTGCATCCAAAAATACATTCCTAACATAATTTTGTTTTACTACAGAAAAGACTTTCTTACAGTTCATGAGTTCAAAGCTAAAATTAAGTCTTAATTGTTATAACCTGGAAATCCTGGTAAAATTCAAAAAAACTTTTTTTAATATATTTTCTGAAAACCTTTAGACTTTCATTGTAAGTTGACTTCAATCACCATATAAAATGACTCAGACTCAAGGTTTGAGGAATGTCTGCTATAAAAGTGTAATAAATAGTTAATTTTAAGTTGATGACCAGTTGTAACAGTTGTATTTAAAGAATTGCCAATCATGAAAAATTGTTTTGACATTTATTAATACTTCATTTATAGTGTTACTTTCCTTCTGTTTTTCTGATTTAGTTGAGACGTACATTTTTATATTGGATGTTGACCTAGAGTTGAATCAGTTAATTGTGACTGGATTATTCTACTTTCTATCTGATTATTGTTTAATTCTTATCATTTTACTTAATTGTATTTCCCACTTTTGTATTGTTGCTGATTCAGTTAGGCGAGTTTGCTTTTTATTGTAATGTAATGAATGGAGGTTTTAGAATTCACCTATAGTTTCCACTAATCATTTTGTTGTAAACCTTGTTGTAAAAAATATTATTTCCGCGTCATTTGTAAATTCATAGCTCACCATTGTTCAGTCACTCAATGTGAGAATTAGAAACCCTAAATTCACTGTATCACTGGTTTCAAGTATTCCAGATGTTAAGACCATCTCTAGACTTATGCCTTCAGCTGAGTGAAACTGAAGTTTTCTTAGTTTCCATATCAATTATTAGTACCGGTAATTAGGTGTTTGGGTTGGTGCCCAAACACCTCTTGATATTGTTCGTTTTTTTTTGTTTAAGGTGTTCGAGCTATAGCGCGAACACCTCTTGTTATTGTTCGTTTTTTTTTTGCTTTTTCTTCTCCTTCTTCTTCTTCTTCTTGAAACATATCCAGAGCCAAAAACATAGTTGCGGAGTTCACAGAACCTTAAAACTTTAAACATACAACACCTTAGTTAGACATAAGATGTGGTTGTAAGTTGCTTTGACGTCATAGTGAGGTCATCAGATATCGAATTCCACTCAAATCAAAGTTTAATATTTTTTTTAAAAAGGGTTAGTTTAATATGTTCAAAAACCATATCTCATAGAACCACAAACGATATATTTCACATCTTTCACCATGTTTATAGATCTTTAATTATGTGATTGTTTCGTACACAGGCGTGACACCCCAATCCGACCCTCTCCTTCCGGTCGAAACCAAAAGTTGAATATTTAAAAAAATCATATCTCATGAACCACAGAAGATATTTTCACAATCTTTGCATCAATCATCTTAAAGACCTTTGAACTATGTCACATTTCTTACACAGACATGACCCCAATTGACCTCTCCTTCTGGTCGAACACGGAAGTTTGAAGTGACAAACCATTCAGAAGTACATGTACTATGTATAAGCACACAGCCATCCGCGTGTGAACGGCCTTGACACACAGAACTTGAGAGGCATACCGTGTATAATACACTGTATAAAACTGTATTACATTCGCTGTACATTATACACAACAGTATATAATTAGAATATAATACATCGTATGTGTCACCCATGTTGTACATTTCACTGTTATACCTTTTCTGTACTGAACGTAGTGCGCATCTGTAAACCTGAAAATGGACTGCCCATAATAATCTGTAAATGTATTTGTTTTAGCCAAAACATAGTTGCAGGTGAGTTCAAAATCCTTAAAGCAACAAATAGTTCAACCTAAATACT
>CM055833.1:15780675-15798743 GCA_029582265.1 Zoroaster sp. YZ-2022 | reverse complement strand
TCGACGTTTCGATCAGTATGCTCTGATCGTCCTCAGTGAAGAATGTGGTATGTGGTATGAATGAGAATAAAAGGTGTTGAGCCTATAGCAAACAATTGGCCAATCAACAGCCCAGACTTGTTGAACAAATTAGTAATAATTTGTTTATCTTTGGACTATTGAAGAGAGTAAGGTATTAAAATAAAGGTTATGATTCGTATTAGTCAATGTGCATTCTGTTGTCAAAACAAGTCAAAACTAGAAATTCGAGTTTGTTTACACAAACTCTAGGTGTTCGGGAGGAAGTAAAGGTCAAATTGGGGTCACCTTTGTGTAAAATTGTTTTGACAAATAACGATCTGTACAATGGTGCAAAGATTGTGAATTTACCTCTTGTGGAAGATTTTGTTTTAAATATGAAACTTTGACTTCCGGTTTAGACAGGAAGTAAAGGTCAAATTGGTTCACCTTTGTGTAAAATTGTTTTGACAATTAACGATCTGTACAATGGTACAAAAATTGTGAATTTACCTCTTGTGGTTGTTGAAATATGATTTTTTTAAATATTAAACTTTGACTTCCGGTTTGGACAGGAAGTAAGGTCAAATTGGGGTCACCTTTTTGTAAATATTTTTTGACAATTAACAATGAGTACAATGGTGCAAAAAATTTCAATTTACCTCTTGTGGTTGTTGAGATATGATTTGTTTAAATATTAAACTTTGACTTCCGGTTTGGACAGGAAGTAAAGGTCAAATTGGGGTGACCTTTGTGTAAAATTGTTTTGACAATTAACGATCTGTACAATGGTACAAAAATTGTGAATTTACCTCTTGTGGTTGTTGAAATATGATTTTATTTAATATTAAACTTTGACTTCCGGTTTGGACAGGAAGTAAGGTCAAATTGGGGTCACCTTTTTGTAAATATTTTTTGACAATTAACGATCTGTACAATGGTACAATAATTGTGAATTTACCTCTTGTGGTTGTTGAAATATTATTTTTTTTAAATATTAAACTTTGGCTTCCGGTTTGGACAGGAAGTAAGGTCAAATTGGTCACATTTTTGTAAATATTTTTGACAATTAACAATGAGTACAATGGTGCAAAAATTTCAATTTACCTCTTGTGGTTGTTGAGATATGATTTTTTAAATATTAAACTTTGACTTCCGGTTTGGACAGGAAGTAAAGGTCAAATTGGGGTCACCTTTGTGTAAAATTGTTTTGACAACGATCTGTACAATGGTACAAAATTGTGAATTTACCTCTTGTGGTTGTTGAAATATGATTTTATTTAATATTAAACTTTGACTTCCGGTTTGGACAGGAAGTAAGGTCAAATTGGGGTCAGCTTTTTGTAAATATTTTTTGACAATTAGAGATCTGTGAAATGGTACAAAATTGTGAATTTACCTCTTGTGGTTGTTGAAATATGATGTTTTTTAAATATTAAACTTTGGCTTCCGGTTTGGACAGGAAGTAAGGTCAAATTGGGTCACATTTTTGTAAATATTTTTTGACAATTAACAATGAGTACAATGGTGCAAAAAATGTCAATTTACCTCTTGTGGTTGTTGAGATATGATTTGTTTAAATATTAAACTTTGACTTCCGGTTTGGACAGGAAGTAAGGTCAAATTGGGGTCATTTTTTGGTAAATATTTTTTGACAATTAGTGATCTGTACAATGGTACAAAAATTGTGAATTTACCTCTTGTGGTTGTTGAGATATGATTTTTTTTTAATATTAAACTTTGACTTCCGGTTTGGACAGGAAGTAAGGTCAACTCGTGTTTCATCTACTTGTTAAGTTCTAAGTACATGCCAAGTTTGCAAGTATGTGTTTGTTACCAGAAAGTCGCGGGGGAGAAGAAGAAGAAGAAGAAGAAGAAGTTAAAAAAACGAACAAAAACAATAGGTGTTTCGGGTACATACCCGAACACCTAACAAGAGTAAGACCCGTTGTCAGGTGATGACGTTCAAGCCTTTTAAAATGCTCGTTGTCAAAATGCGACGCGCATGCAGTAGTATGTCAGATGAGTGATTCGATTCGCACCCCTTAAAAAGATATTTTAAGTCAAATTCTCCCTATAGGGATAGGGGATATTTTAAGAATTAAAAATATGAGATTTCGAAAAAGATATTTAAAAAAAAAATTTAGACAAAAAAGATATTTTAAGTCAAAATTCTCCCTATCCCTATAGGGGATATTTTACGAATTGTTTTTTAAAAAAACGGAATAAATACTCTGATTTCTAAAAAAAAGATATTTCTTAAAAATATCTTTTTAGAAAAAAAAGATACGTTAAAACCTCATCAAAAATCGATGAGGTTTTTACAAATTTAGTTTTTAAAAAGAGACTTTAAAAAGTGAGATAATGAAATAACTATTATATAGTTGTATAATAAAGATGAATACAACGAAACATTTATCGGAATGGACATTGAAAGAATTGAAAATTTTTGCTCAACGCATTAGTCGATTAATTATCGTGAAAAACAGCAAGAATAAGGTTGATAAACGTTCTTATTACAACGCTATTAAAAAGTATATGAATCATCATCATAGACAAAAACCATCGTATGAATTAAATTTATCAGAATTAAATTTAAAGAAATTAAATTTCGAAGAATTACGAGAGCGCGTAATGGTAGAAAATATTGAGTTACCGCTACACGGTTCTGGAAAAAAAGGGAAATTGATTAAAAAAGACTACATCAACGCTGTTGATAGGTTTTTAGGTAGAGAAACCGAGTTGAGATTTAACCGTCACATTAATGGTGGTAGTTATTTACGTCAACATTTAATGACGGTCCCGTTGAATCATAGCAAAGAAAAAGATTTAAATATTTTTTGGAGAGCTGTAACTCCAAAGATTATCGCCGAGTTGACTAAAGACTTGAAGGATTTTAAATCGTTAAAGTTTATGATATACGTGCGCATTAAATTACTTAAAGTAAAACCAAACAGCGTGGATGAAGCTGAACCAAATATTCATAATAGTGGGCAAATTGTTTTATTAAATTTACATGATATCAAAAATATATTAGATGGTGTTTTTTCACAAATTCAAGAGACTTTAGAAAGATATACTCAAGAAGGTAGTGGATGGGTAATAGATCGCATCGTTGGAATGAACGTTAGAATTAGTAAGTTTCAGCCTCTGAAAGGTGGTAGTTGGATAAAGCTGTGTGATTATATTAAAAATAAAACAGCGTGCATCAACGTAAAAAACAAAGACGACGATTGTTTGCGGTGGGCGATTCGTTGTTATAATAAACATAAAGAAAAATCGATAGAATTAAACATTCCAATTGAAAAAGTAATAATAATAAATTCATTTAGAATTTCTAAATACCCAAAAGAGGACGGTTTAAATTTTAACAATATCGACGCTCCTACACCCCTCAATCAAATTAAACGAGTAGAGAAACAAAACAATATAGCGATAAACGTTTTTGGTTGTGAGTCAAACGTGATAATGGTTTATCAAATTAGCGATCAACCGGTAGAGATGGATCGTATAAATTTATTATTGATTCATAAAGAAGAAGAAAATGGTGTTAGATCTCACTACGTTTGGATTAAAGACGTGAATAAACTACTTTACGATCAAACGAACCATCACAACCGTAAACATTTTTGTTTGAGATGTTTACAAGGTTTCTCGACAGAAGCGTATCTCGAAAACCACGTAAAAATGTGTAAGGGAATAAACGGCAGACCGACGACTATCGAAATGCCCGAAAAGGGTAAAAACGATAAATTAAAGTTTAAAAACTTTTATAAAAAGATGAAAGTTCCATTCGTAATATACGCCGACTTTGAAAGTATTATTAAAAAGACCGACGATGTAAATGATACCAATACTACAAAACTACAAGAACACGTCGTTTGCGGTTATTCGTACGTCGTTGTTTGTTGCGACGGTACAAGTAGCTCTCCCGTTACGTACAGGGGAGAAGATGCGGCTAAACATTTTTTAAATGAATTACAGAAAGAAGAAGAAAAGATTAATACGATATTTAAAAACCCTAAAAAATTAAACATGACTAAAGAAAATGTAAAAGATTACAAGAACGCTAGCGAGTGTTGGATATGCGAAAAGAAGTTTTTTAATGACCCTGACGGCAAGTTAACTCGAGTTAGAGATCATTGTCACATTACCGGAAAATATAGAGGCGCAGCGCACAATGATTGTAATTTAAGACAAAGTTTAAAACCAAAGAAAACGTTTATTCCGGTCGTTTTTCATAATTTGCGAGGTTACGACTCTCATCTCATTATGCAGATCGTCGGTCTCATCGAGGGAAAAATAAAGTGTATTCCAAACAATATCGAAAAGTATATTTCTTTTAGTATTAATCAACTACGATTTATAGACAGCGCTCAATTTTTACTAGCTTCGTTGGACAAACTCGTACAATCAAACGATTCTTTTCCAATAACGAGTAAACTAGAACCCAATTCTGAAAAATTCAATCTTTTAAAAAGCAAGGGTATTTATCCTTACGAGTACATGGACTCTTTTGAGCGTTTCAAAGAAACGCTCCTTCCACCGATAGAATCGTTTTACAGCAGTTTAAACGATAGTCACATTACCACCTCTCAATACGAGCATCGCTAAAACGTTTACAACAAGTTTGGTTGTAAAAACTTGGGTGATTATCACGATTTGTACGTGCGTACCGATACTTGCTTGTTGGCGGACGTATTTGAAAACTTTAGAAATGTTTGTATGAAAAATTATGGATTAGATCCGGCTCATTATTATACTAGTCCTGGGCTAAGTTGGGACGCTTTATTAAAACATTCGAAACAAACTTTAGATTTGTTTACAGATGTTAACATGCATTTGTTAACAGAAAAGGGTACGCGAGGAGGAACGTGCATGGTGAGTAAACGATACGTGAAAGCAAATAATGTATATTTAGACGACTACGATAAAAAGAAACCATCGAGTTACATTACGTACTTGGACGCTAATAATTTGTACGGCTACGCCATGAGTCAACCTTTACCGACTGGTAATTTTAAGTGGTTGAGCGAAAAACAAATTGACAGACTCGAGAGTCAAGGATTTAAAAACAATAAAGGATACATTTTAGAGATCGATTTAGAATATCCCAAAGAATTACACGATTCTCACAACGCGTTTCCACTCGCGCCAGAGTCGTTGATAGTACCGAAAGAATGGATGAGTGAGTATCAAAAGAATTTACTAAAAGATAAACCTGCTCCAAACGTTACTAAACTGGTTCCAAATTTATACGACAAGAAAAACTACGTGCTCCATTATCGTAATTTACAATTGTATTTACAACTCGGTATGAAACTAACTAAAATTCACAAAGTTTTAGAATTTGATGAATCATGTTGGATGAAATCGTACATTGATTTAAACACTCAACTTAGAAAAGATGCGACGAGTGATTTTGAAAAAGATTTGTACAAACTGATGAACAATTCAGTTTTTGGAAAGACGATGGAAAATGTACGAAATCGCGTCAACGTAAATTTGAAGCAATCAAACGATCCAAGCCAAGACAATTTAATTCGCAAGCTCATCGCTCAACCAAATTTTGCAGAGGCTAGGATTTTCGATAACGATCTAGTGGCGATTCACATGCACAAAATAAAACTCAAGCTCGACCGCCCGATTTACGTAGGAATGAGTATACTAGATTTATCCAAGGTTCACATGTACGATTTTTATTACAATCATTTAAAAAGCAAGTATAAAAATAATTGCGAGTTGATTTACACGGATACGGATAGCCTCCTCTTGGAAATTAAAACGAAAGATGTTTACAAAGATATGAAAAAAGACAAGCATTTATACGATTTTAGTAATTACGACAAGAGTCATTTTCTGTTTTCTGAAGAAAACAAAAAAGTGATCGGTAAAATGAAAGACGAGTGTCCGAAAACTGTAATTTCTGAAGTTGTTTGTTTAAGACCCAAAATGTATTCGATACTTACTTCAGATAAAGCTGAAATAAGAAAAGCTAAAGGAGTTAAAAGACAAGTTTTAGAAAAAGATATTAAACACGAGCGATATAAACAAGTTTTATCATTTAAAAAAACTCTACATCACCCCATGAATTTTATTAGACACGTAAACCATAGACTATATACAACTCGAATAAATAAAATATCACTATCTCCTCTAGATACAAAGAGACACATTTTAGAAGACGGAATACACACTCTTGCTTACGGTCATTACAGACTTGTTGATTAACGACGAATGATTGGGGGATTCATTGTATCTCTAGGAATAATTTGTATTTCTTCTCTTACAAAACTACGAGCGGGGCCTCCTTCTACATAATACAATATGGGTTGATTAGCAGCCTTCATCGTTTTAGATATTCTATAAATTTTTAAACTCCATATAGGATCGGTCGCTCTACGTCTCGTATCTTTTTCAGCTTCACCGGGCGCGTATAAATACCGAACTAGCGAGTTTAATGGAATTTTTTTCGTTCTTTACAACCGATGGTGAGGCTGGATTTTGCTCAACGCTATCTAATTTAATAGCGTCTTTTTGGTTTCAAGTTAATCAGTCGCGTCGTCTCGTTGTTTAACGCTTTTACGACCGCCGGTAATCTTTTTTAACCCATTCTCTATTTCTCGCTTCGGTAACAATTTCTTGACCGTATTGATGCGAAAATAATCTTTCGCTCAAAGTTCTATTAAATCTCTCAACGACACCCTGAGCTCTGTGATTTCCAACCTCTCCTCGCTGAATTTTTACATTATGCTCACTCATCAAAGCATTAACGCTGCTCATGAATTCTTTTCCGGGGTCGACTTTTATAATTTTAGGCCAAACCAACGGCGATCGCTCGTAAATTTTTTAAAAGCATCGCTTACTCGCGCGGCTGTTTATCGATTAAAGGTTGCGCTTCTTTATATCTGCTGGCTTCATCCACGACCGTTAACGCGTACTTGTACGTAATTCTACCGACTTTGTCGTGCGGAAGAAACAACAAGTCTGCTTGATGAACCTCGTTTGGTTTTTCAAGCGTACTATTTGATGAGGTCGGTCTCGGAATATATTTAGGATAGGGTAAATAAATTTGCCACAGCGCTTGCTTTTTTATCCATCGTCGAACGAGTTTTACATTTACTTTAGTTTCTTTAGCTAGCTTGCTGATTGCTGATTGACCTTTGTAGTATCCTCTCGGACTATAATAAGCGTTGGATAGTTTTCGTTCATCCATTTAATATTTATAAATATTATTCTTAACATTATTCGGCGGGCATGAGCGAATTTGGTAAAATTCCTTGTTTAACTAACCACATTTGCGTCGCACCGCTTAATCCAATCGTCGCGGTTAGTTTTAACCCGTCTTTTATATCCAATTTTCCTAAATCGGCTGGTTTCATTTTAAATATTTTTTCACCGAGCATGCTATATAAAATTACTAAAAGTGTCATAACTGAGCTGTGATAAATTGTATCGGCGATCGTTTTCGTATTTATAGGCATTGAAGACATGTTTATAATCGTTAAATATAATAAAAACTTTTTATTCCATTTCAAAAACATTTAGTTTCTCTGGTGACGAAACGTTAGCGAGTTTAACGCTAGCGAGTTTAACGGGTTCGTTTTTAAATGTTGGTTCTGAGTTGCTTCTAAACAAGAAATAAGCTCCAATAGCAATAACTCCAATAGCAATATAAAAATAATTGTAACTCGTTTCATTGCACATCGAGTTGTTTTCTTTATAACCTTCGCTATCGAGTTTAACGATTTTTGTGGGTTTAGCGAGTTGTAGTTTTTTCTTTTTGTTAATTTCGGCTAGTTTTTTTCCAGCCGCAACTCTGTTTGGGTTTTTTAACTTAGTCGCTGGTTTGGTAATGGTCTTTGGTTCTGGTTGCGCAATCTCCTTCGGTACAGTCGTTTGCTCGTTGGTTTCCATCGCTTTTATTATCAATTGAAGATAATGTTTCTTCTTTTCTTTTTAAATGTTTTGCCGTAATCAGCGAAACGCTGATCGGAGCGAGAAACATACCGTACTTGTAGTATATTTCACACAACACTGTATTAAGCATGCTATTAATGAACGGATCTTTTCTAAATCTGAAATTAATTTACCTTCATCATCAATTTGAAATTTATGGCCGTACAAATCAATACGATTTAAACTAAGCCCCAATAGTTTAGCGTATAGCGTTATAATGGTGCTACCTAAAGACTGAGTAATATCGCGACCTAATTTAGTTTCGTATTGCGCGTGTAATACTTCTCGCTCTTGCTCGCTCAAAGCTTCAATATCGCTAACGCTTAGTTCTTTACCGAAAAACTTGGTCGAGTCTCCTCCTATTACAACCGATAAAAGACGTAATTTTTTTTTCAATAATAAGCTATCGTCGTTGACGCTAACGTTAGCGTCAATGAGTGGCGTCTGTATATTTTCGTTTAATATCTTACGTACTTCTTCCATTTATTATACGTACTCAAAGAATAATTAATAATATTTATTAAAAAATATAGGAACCAATAATTAGTTTTAGATAACCCATCGACGTTTAAAATCTCGTTAAGATTTAACATTAGATCTTTTACTCGTTCAGCATCTATACTAGTATTAAATATACCTTTTACTTTTTCAGTATTATCGTTTAATACTTGTACCAATTCTTGTCTTTCTTTTGCGGTATTTACGAGTTGGTTAAGATTATATATAAAATCATTTACTCGTTCAACAGATATATTCGTAAATACTCGTTCAACATTCATATTTATAAATATGCTTTATAATATTTATTAAATTACCTATGAGTAATTACTGAGTAACCTGTGGTAATTGCTGAGTAACCTATGAGTAATTACCCTTAACCTATGAGTAATTACCCTTAACCTATGAGTAATTACCCTTAACCTATGAGTAATTACCCTTAACCTATGAGTAATTACCCTTAACCTATGAGTAATTACCCTTAACCTATGAGTAATTACCCTTAACCTATGAGTAATTACCCTTAACCAAAGAGGGGATCGCTAAACGACTTGACGGTAATCACTCAGTCGCGTATTTCCCAACCGGTAGGCTGATCCGTTTTTAAAATTAATTTACGGTGTTTAACTCTTTTTAATTTTTCATGAATTTCTATTCTCAACTCGCGAGTTGGTACAACATCATTTTCTCTAAGACAATTCTCGTACGAGTCTCTATCTTTACAATAAAATAAACACGTCCATTTGAGTTGTTCTCTAAAATCTTTCAATACGCTATTATATTTTTGTGAAAGAATCCAACAGCTGTGTCGTATGTGTCTACCGCTAAAAGCCAATTGCGTGATCATACATTTATTATTCTCGTCGTATTTTTTATAATGCAACTGTTTATTCGCGCTGCAATCGTCTATAATAAACAACGTTTCTTTATTTTTGAAAGCGTCGCTATAAATTTGTATAGCCCTATTCAGCGATATGTCGTTTAAATCATCAACGTGTACGTTATCGTCGTTTAGAACCCATTTTCTATTTTTGTACGCATCATTGTTGAAAATGGTAGGGCATAATATAACGATATTTTCAAAATATTTAAAATATTCATTTTGTAATAAATTTAAAACAAATTCAGTTTTACCGCATCCCGTTTGTCCGCAAATTAACGCGGCGTGTGGATATTTAGGTAACATTTTCTTTTTAATATTAAACGTTTTTTAATAATCACTCGATGTTTAATAATCGACCGATTCGAAACGCGAGTTTCTTATGTTTAGTTGCGCGTCCATGATAATAAAAGTATACATGTTTAGTTCACCCGCACTCTCGGCTTCTTTTTCAATTTGAATGGTAATTCCTTCGGACAAGTTTTGCACTCGTCTTCCGCTTCCGTGTAATACATTATCGGTACTCGTTCTTAAATCTAAAAATAAACCGTATCGATTAAGTAAATAATTCGATAGTTTAACGTTTGATAAATCTAGAGCTTGTACAACTCGTATAGCGTGTTGTTTTCTCGAATCACCGAAATATTTTGAAATCTCTTCCCATTGTTGATATCTTTTCATTCCATGCGCGTAGAGTTGATTGGGGACGCCTTCGATAGTAATACTAACTTTTGTTATTTTCGGATTATAAAACTTGTTGCTTTCTTTCACGTCGGGTTCTTTGAATAGAAACAATATTCCTTTCATACTTTTTGCTGGGGTATTTTAAATTTATATTCCACATTGTATCTTTTTTGTTGTACGTAGTTACGCTCTGTCTCAGTACACGATCAAACAATATACTCGTTCTATCGCTGTATTGATTTCTAATTGTTCTAGCGAGTTCCGGCATATGAACAACCTCAAATTCTAAAGAAATTCCACTTATAACATATTTTGCATTATCGTCGGTGCTTTTGATCACATTTTCAAATTTATTAAACACGAGTTCGTAAGTCAATCGATCTCCTATGCCCGACTGATAGTAAGGTTGATGATCGGTTAACAATTCAAAATCCAGCGGAATGTAATACCTATTTTATATACGCGTCCGCGATAGCTTTATCCGCTCCACCGTTGCCCGCGCGGAACTTTATCGCTAGCGTCTATTCTCATTTTAGTTACGTTTTCAGTTTCGATTCCTTGATACGTTAAATTTTCGCGCTGATCTTTGGTCAACCATTCGTCTTTTGTAACAATTGAATACATCCGCATCGTCTAAACTAAATATTTCATTTCCTTCCATTTTAATGATTATGTGTTTTACGATAGCTCTACCGATGTTTTGCACATCGTTCTATTTTCATCGTTGACGCTAACGAGTTCAATGTTGAAAGCTAATCGCGTTGTATTCGGAACGATGACGTCGTTCATTCCTAAATTTGGAAAACGAACCGTCAACAATTGATTTTCGTTTATGGTACTCGGATTGTTTGTAATGACGACTTTTTGGCGCATTCCTTTTACGCCTCGAGGTTCTCTTAGTCTTCTGTGTGGATCTAGCGTATCTCCGTACGTATTACTCGTCATATTTAATGTTGTTAAATATAATAATTTTGTAAAACTATATTTAACAACTATAAAAGAAAATGGTATCTGTAGCGATGATGGTTGGAGGTGCGGTAATCAATGCGTTAGCGTTTACTGGATCGAATTTTTTATTTAGTAATTTGCGTAGCAACGACGCGTTGCAAGAACGCAAACGACACGATTTAGCGTTGGAACATCTTTCGAAAGCTAGAGACGAATTTAGTAAAAAACGTTTAAAATATATAGATTATTTAAATGAGAAAATACAAAAAGAATCGGGCGCGATAAGAACTTTTAATAACATTAACGAAGCGATGCAAGAATATTCGCGAGTTTCAAATACACGAGTAAATTTACCTCTCGATTTACGACAAGAACCGCGATTAGAAGATTTTTACGTTCCTAGCGAAGATCAAAAAACGGGAGAGATTGTATTTATCATTATTGGTATGAGTGTAGTTGGTTACGCGAGTTATAAACTATTAAAATAAAGATGTTTATAAAATGGAAGAAGGAGGAAACCCATATATAGAATTAGACCCAATGTTTAATCAACCCGAAGATGAATATTTGGATGATGAAATGCGTGATAACAACTTGGGTGATATTCCGATGGAACGAGAAACTTCTTTTAGTACACCGACTTTATCTCAAGAAAATAGATTACGTAAAGATATAGTCGATGATTTTTATACAAGTATAGGTTTTTTAAACTCTATAAAAGACTATACGAAATTCAAGTATAAACTAAATGAAAGAGGAGTGGGTTTACTTTATTTTATAAAAGGTAATACAGAAATACGATTAACTAATTTAAAAACGGGTGGATTTTTAAAATTAGGTTCGATCAAAGGTATCGTTAGAAGTGATTTAACAGCTTTCGGCTCCCAATCTATTTCTAACATTATAGACACAACAGAAATAGTAATAAAAGAACGAGATGGTCGTAGAAAATTACCATCTATACCTCAACAACGCGTAGAAAAATCAATACAAGTTCAAGAAGCTATCGAACGTTCGAGAGATCAAAACACTCAAACAGAATTAAACATCCAATGGCGAGAAGTAATAGCGCTTGATAACATTATGGCTACGAGTCGAGGCGAACAATTAAATCTTTAAGTAAATTAAAAACACTAAACCAAAGAATTTATAATATGAAAGAAGTAATTAGCGACGCTGAAGAAAGAGAGATTGATAAAAAATCAATAAAAAAGTATAGTCAAGAATTGCGAGAACTAGTGGATGATAAACGAGTAATCGTAGAGCAAATAGATGCGCATGATTATATTCTTCGTAGTCAAATTAATAGAATTAAAGAAACAGCTCAAAAAATGTTAGAAAGAGATATTACGTTGGGTGATAAAATTAAAACTTTATTTAGAGAACAAGGCGTAACGATCGTCAGTATATTAACAGCTTTTAGTGTGACCATTGCTTTTATCGTTAAATCGATCGGTAGTATAGTTATACCAAAACCCATTACACCAACTCCTGCACCAGAACCCATTCCACCGAGCGGTGGTGTAAAAGAGTGGATACAAAAAACATTAAAAAATCTAGCGAATGTATTATCTAAACTGGGGGCGAAAGCTTTAGCCGCTTTGCCAGCCATTATCGGTAGTATAGTAAGTTGGTTATTAAAAACGGCTTCCAACATTGTCGCGTGGACCGCGGAACATTTATTAATAACGCTAACTGGAGTCGGAGTATTAGTTTTAGCCTATACGCAGAAAACGCTGACGCGATAGCGTGTTTTAAAACAATTCATAAATCATAACGGTTACACCAGCTAAAATCGCAAAACCAAGTATTAAAGAATTTTTTTCTTCTTGATGACTAGCATCGTTTATCGCATCTTCTAAATTGCGCGGCGTAGCGTCTTGCCCGTGCGCTATTGTAGAATCTTCTTCTACATGTTTTGTAATTGATTCGCTGTCGTTAAGCAAAGGTAAAATAGGAGGAACAACGGGCGTTGAATTTGTATCTAAATTTGAACCTAAAGATAAACCGCTCGTCGCGATTAATAGATTATTGTTGTATCCCGCATAATTACCTATTCGTAAATTCATATCGCTAGGCATCATGTATAAATTTTCTCCTAGACAAAAGTTTAAACGACTGCGAGCGTATTGTAAAACATCTTGATATCGTTGAATGCTAGTTTGTAAATCGACCGGAGAGTCAATCTCTGCATTTACTATATTTATAAATTCGCGTTGCGCGTCTAAACCCGTACCACCCGCTAAAAATGAGCTTTTTGCTTGCGCTTGAGCTCCTAAAATCGCGTAAACGTACGTTCTTAACGAGTCGTTTATTCGTTGCGTACCAACATCCGTAAAACCTCTAGACTCGCTGATTATAAATTTTAACCAAGCGAGCTCCGTTGAAGATTGTGAAATGAATGCGATCGTATAGGTCGAAGGATGGTCTCCAAAACTCATTTTAGTCGCGGTTTTGTAATAATCGTAATCGGTCACCTCGGTAGAAATAACGTTCAAACTACTTTTATCGTAGTTGTTATTGGGTACCGCTTTGTAACCAGAGTCGTAATAATAAGCAGTTCCTAATCCGTTTGAATTTAAATCGACTCGTTGTTTCCAATTGTTGTTTTGAGAAAGGTGAAATTCTTTACATGTGTTTTTGTACGCGCTCACGTCTATATTATTGGCAAACGCATTATAGAAATTTTGAAAAGATGCGGGACAGCTCATTTCTTTGAGCAATCGTCTAATTTGATAATAGACGTGAAATCTAAAAAAACTACGAATCATCGTATTTAAATGGTTTAAATGTTGATAACTCACGCCGCATCTCGTCGTGGCGCAGTACGTCGCAAAATTTATTTGATTTTGATAAAATTTGAGCGGGTTGGAATACCAATCATCGACAACGTCGTCGCTTTTAACGCGAGGCAGCTTGTAGTCGTTGAAAACATTATTAAAACGAACGTTAAAAAACTCGTTCTTGTTTACGTAAATGTTTATACTCGTTAAATCGCCATCGTTAAAATCGAGAGGCGCTTTAAAATTTCCAGATTGCTCGTACGAATACGTAAAATTACTCTCGAATGCTAATGGAAACGTCATTTATTATTAGAAAAGTTATATATAATGTTTAATAATAAAATGTATCATACGTTTGAAATCGAAATTGGTAAAGAAGGTGGATCGATTTCTTTAGAAAACGTTATCGATAATCGGCGAGGCAATCTCTCGATTATATTACACAGCGTAAACATTTGGGTGGGATATTACAACATACGTAAAAAAGAAAGAATACTAATTCGTACGGTTGGTGAATCGGAAGGTGAAGTAAAATTTATCGAAGCGGGCCTTTACAACATTGTCGAAATTATCGAGATTATAACGAAAAATGAGCCTTGGATAACGTATAGAATCGATAAATCCAAGGGTGAATACACGTTAATATTAGCTCAAGCGAACAAGAGCGTTAAATTTACATCTGGGTTAGCTAATTTATTGGGGTTGCATAGCGAATCTCTAACCGCGGGGGAATACACCAACAAAATTGACGTACAACTTTTTAAATTTTTTTACATTCATTGCGATCAAATTTCTACGACCGATAATTATTTCAACGGAAAAGCCTGCACAATTTTAAACTCGCTGCCTTTGCGAGACGGGTCGTTTGGTGAAAGCATGTTCATGCAATATACAAATCCATTAGCAAAAAAATTACGACTCGGAACTTTTAACGAGTTGAGTTTTCGAGTTAGAGATAGCAAAAGTAGAGATATACATAATCACGGTTTCCCCATTATTTTAAATGTAGAAATAATATAAATATGGCGAGTATTTACGGACCGAGTCGCGCTAACGTGAAGCGTACAACGAATATTAGAACGATCGCTAGCGATGAAGAATTGACGAAAGGTGAAATTTACGAACATCACGGATATCTAAACAGAGATGAAATTTTACAGCGATTAGTTTTAATCGAAAAAGTCGACGTCGTACTAGGATGGCACGATACGTTTAAACAACCCTTTTTCTTGTTTACAACCGCGCCCACGTACTGTAGTATTTTCACGCAGTTTATAAAAACCGATAGTTTCGTCACACATTCAACGACGCGCGATTACGCTCCCAACATTTATTATATTCCTTCTCCGCAACGAGATGAAAAGTTTCATTTTCTAGAAAATGAAATTCAACATTTAAAATACGAAATGTGTTTTAAAATACGAAACGTTAGAAAAGTTTTTGTAGAAGCGAGTTTTTTCGGTTCGCTAAATTCAAAAATCTGTTTCAATATAAAAATTGCAAGTTTACCGTCGAATTAAATAATTTATAATATAAATGGCGAGCATTTACGGACCGAGTCGCGCTGACGCGAAGCGTACAATGAGTAATGTTGTTAAAAATGTTGTTGAAAATGTTAACGATAACGATAACGAGCCGAAAAGATATGTTAAATTTGGGCACATCAAACCTGTTGATGGGTTGAGTGAATACGCTATTTATGGAGATTCAGAAATTGAATTGCTTTGGATCCCGAATACAATAGGTTTTCATATATGGAGAGACCCGTTGTTTTTCTCGTACTGCGCTAAAACTAATGAGGGTGAAAATATTTTATTTTCTTTAGAGAAAAGTATTATACGTTATGACAGTAAAAAAAATACAGAATTGCACAATATTGGCGGTTTTAGTTTTGGTGGTAGAACACAATTTTTAGAATATACATTATGCTACGTTTTTAATGTAAATGCTCGTGAAATTAAAAAATATATAACTCTAAATTTATTCGGCTCTTTTTATGATGGAATCTGTTATGAGTTGATTGTTAGAACTATTATGTTAAATTAAAATCTTTTCTATTAATAAAAAATGAGCATGCCTATAGAATCAACGAACGTACTTTATCCAAATTTACCACCTTTACCACCTTTACCACCTTTACCACCTTTACCACCTTTGACGAATGACGTTAAATCATTTCGATTGCAAAAAATCGACGATATTCAAAAAGAATTACGAATTGAAATAAACGAACGCGAGGGTGTATATAAAAAATATAATAAAATCATAAACGCTTGTAGCGTCGCAGAAACTATCGCAGAATTGGGTTGTATGGGAGCGGGAGCCATCGGAATAGCCAGTATCGCTACGGTCGTATCATCGCCGGTAGGATTCGCTTTAGAAGGTTTAGCTTTGGGGTTGGGTGGCGCAGCTTTCGCTATTAGATACGCGAAAAATAAATGTTATAAAAAAGCTAAAAAACACGATGAAATACGAATTTTAGCGTTGAGTAAACTCGACACGATCGAAAACCACGTTAGTAAAGCTTTAGAAGACGGTTACATCAACCAAGAAGAATTTGTGCTCGTGCGTGAAGAGCGAGAAAAATATTATAAAATGAAAGAAAAAATCCGTTTCACCGTCGCAAAGAGTAAACCGACGACTATACCAGAAGTAAACTCTGATGTTGTAAATGCAGAAAAAAATTTTATAGAAAAACTTTTGAGTTTAAAGTAGCTTTGACGATAAATAAGAGCTATTACGCTTCGTGTCATAAAAACACGCTTCGCGAGCGGAGCGTAAAACGTTCGATAGACCTCCTCGTACGCCCCAGCGGCGCAAACGCTGTAATTATAATTTATAAATTCTTTTCTAACAATTCTTTCATCACTATATTGTACGATCGTTTAGATTTTCCTCTCGCTACATTTAATATCTTTGTGCATTTCGTACACGAGCCCGCCTTTGCTTTTGTGCCATTTTTACATCTATAACATGCAAGTGGAATACTTTTTCCTAGCCTAATACGCCATCGATGCATCGGGCAATAGACATCATCGCGAATACTCATTCTACAACACTTGCAGTTTTTACCAACTAAAAGCCATTCACACAAAATCATCGTTCTCTCCATCTTTATTATACAACTAGATAATAGTTATTTCATTATCTCACTTTTTAAAGTCTCTTTTTAAAAACTAAATTTTTAAACTACGCGTAGTACATCCAGCGGGTTCTTGATAGCGCTCTTTTTATATATTTATGATAATCGGTGATTCCGGGGTGCGTTTGTTCCATATAATCGATCGCCGTTTGGAAATGATGAGCGTGTCTAGCCCATCGCCTCTCATCATTCAGAGGCTCATACTTGCTAATTCTAACGTTCATTCCAACGATTCTATCTATTACCCATCCACTACCCTCTTGAGTATATTTTTCTAAAACTTCTTGAATTTGTGAAAGTATCGTATCTAATACATTTTTGATATCGTTTAAATTCAATAAAACAATTTTTTTTTTATTATGCAAATTTGATTCAGTAAAATCATCCGTACCGGCTAAGTTTTCTTTAAGTAATTTAATTCGTATAAATATCATAAACTTGAACGATTTAAAATCCTGTAAGTCATTATTCAACTCGGCGATAATCTTTGGAGTTACAGCTTGATAAAAAACATTTAAATCTTTTTCTTTGCTATGATTCAACGGTACCGTCATTAAATGTTGACGTAAATAACTTCCACCATTAATGTGACGGTTAAATTTCAACTTGGTTTCTCTACCGTAAAACCTTTTAATAGCGTTGATGTAGTCTTTTCTAATCAACCACGATCTCGCTCCCGAGCCGTGTAACGGTAGCTCAATATTTTCAACCGCTACGCGAGTGCGTAATTCCGCTAAATTTGATTCAAACAATGGTTTTTGTCTATGATGATGATTCATATACTTTTTAATAGCGTTGTAATAAGAACGTTTATCAACCTTATTCTTGCTGTTTTTCACGATAATTAATCGACTAATGCGTTGAGCAAAAATTTTCAATTCTTTCAATGTCCATTCCGATAAATGTTTCGTTGTATTCATCTTTATTATACAACTATATAATAGTTATTTCATTATCTCACTTTTTAAAGTCTCTTTTTAAAAACGTAAAAACCTCATCGATTTTTGATGAGGTTTTAACGTATCTTTTTTTTTTCTAAAAAAGATATTTTAAGAAATATCTTTTTTTTTTTAAAGAAATCAGAGTATTTATTCCGTTTTTTTAAAAAACAATTCGTAAAATATCCCCTATAGGGATAGGGAGAATTTAGACTTAAAATATCTTTTTTGTCTAAATT
>CM055833.1:15541476-15780175 GCA_029582265.1 Zoroaster sp. YZ-2022 | reverse complement strand
ACTCCCCCTCCTAAAAATTTCTGGTTTCTGGTCTCCACGCGCGTCATCTGAGACCCGCGCATCGGCATTTTTAATTTTTAATTTTTGTTGTTGCTATGAAACGATGTCCAATTGCAGTCAAAATTGCTGGATCGATTGGAATTCTGCCATGCTATGTTTTAAACGACTTTTTCACATAGGGGTATGAACGTTTGCCCGATTTGTGAGGCCTCTCTTAGCCACCATACTTTGTATATGGGAAATTTGGTCGCCATGTATACATGTATCACGTATTTCCCTGTTGGCAAAAAAGCGCGTCGTCGCACCGATTCTGAAGCCGATTCTGGATGTGGTGTCAACGCTGTCTCGGGGTGCTGTAGGCTGGAACTTAGTCTGAGCCATGATGTATTGGAGTCAACATGCTGTAAAAAATAACAGGAAAGTTTTATAAGTACATGGACCAAGAATAAAGTATTTGAAAATTCAGAGAAGTTCTAATTTATAATATGAATGGGGAAAACAGTGTATAATTTTGGAGTAGCTGGACCATTGAAATTGAAAAGGGCATTGGTTGTTTTCAAAATTGCACACAATTATTCTTGACAATGTGTAATAAATTAAAGAAATGTTCTTGCATGAAACTCACATCAACAGAGAAAGGTATTTAAGGAAATTGCCGAGTCTCATAATTTCATGTGAGAGATGTCTGAGAGAGGCCTCCCCAGGGAGCAGGACTAACAACTTATACAAGTACATGTATTGTGTCATGAATATTGTGCATTTTTCCTGTGAAATAATTGTCTATGTAAGTTGATTTGTATCTAAGAAGGGTAAAAAATTAAGGGAAAGTGCAGTAAACAATCACTACTTGACATTAATTTGTGCACAAACTGAAGATTTTTTGGAGAAAACATAAATTACAAAATATGGCATAAAATTTCAACTGAAAAATTGCCATAACCTAAACAACTGAATTTTCCTATCCTTATTTACATTCTATTTCTAAATACATTTTAGTGACATCTGTTCATATTTTGTTAGAAAAGAGGAGAGTTGTTTACTGTCCAAAGTATGTTCACATAACTAACGTTAACGTTAAGTTAAACACTAAACAGGCACAATGCAACTACATTAAGTTTAACGTTACCACTACCAGCCAACCGAACGCTTAAAAAATGGCTTTTCTTGTATAAAAACACGAAGATAAATACAGGAAATCCTCTTAACAATTAAATTCAAGATACCTACCCTTTATGACTATGTTGATTGAAGCACGAGTTCATCAGTAATATCACATATTTCACACTCTTATTTTCATACAAATACAATTTCTTTCTGAGTAAATCAGGAAATATAACCGGCCGTAGCACTTCGCTAAAATATATTTCAGTACCTGTTTCTGCCGATTGAGGGCGACATACAGTGTTACCGTTCCGCCGGCCGGACTGTTTTATATGCCCCGCCCAGTCGATTGAGTATTGCGGACGTAGTGGAAATAACAGATTGCGCGTAAATTTTCACGAAAAGTGTGTTTCTTTTTTTACAAAAATTGCGTGTTTTCAGTACAAATAAATATCAAACTGAAACATATCCTCGTCTCTAATGTCACATATTTCACACTCTTTACACTCATGATAAACTACATATTTTTCCCCGACTAAATCAGTAATTTTATTGATTTTTCAGATCCCTCGATATGATTTTTTTAAATTATTAAACTTTGAATTATCGTAATTCGATATCTGATGACCTAATCATGACGTCACAAATTCTGTTTCATCTACGTGTTAAGTTCTAAGTATATGCCAAGTTTGAAGTTCATGTGAAGTTTGCAAGTATGTGTTTTTTTGTAGACAATCTATCCGGAGAAGGAGAAGAAAAGAAACTAGACTTAAGTGTTTGTCATATGACAAACACATAGGTGTTCGGATTTTGTCAGGGTAGTGATGATGACGTCAGAATGTTTTTGTAAATATTTTTGACAATTAACAATCTGTACAATGGTCCAAAAACTGTGAATTTACCTGTTGTGGTTGTTGAGATATGATTTCTTTAAATATTAAAATTTGACTTCCGGTTTGGACAGGAAGTAAGGTCAAATTGGGGTCATCTTTGTGTAAACATGTTTCGATAATTAACAATCTATACAATGGCGCAAAAATGTCAATTTACCTCTTGTGGTTGTTGAGATATGATTTTTTAAAATATTAAACTTTGACTTCCGGTTTGGACAGGAAGTAAGGCCAAATTGGGGTCATCTTTTTGTAAATATTTTTTGACAATTAACGATCTGTACAATGGTACAAAAATTGTGAATTTACCCCTAATTGTGGTTGTTGAGATATTATTTTTTTTAAATATTAAATTTTGACTTCCGGTTTGGACAGGAAGTAAGGTCAAATTGGGGTCATGTTTTTGTAAATATTTTTCGACAATTAACAATCTATACAATGGTGCAAAAAATGTCAATTTACCTGTTGTGGTTGTTTTATATGATTTTTTAAAATATTAAACTTCAGAATGTTTTTGTAAATATTTTTGACAATTAACAATCTGTACAATGGTGCAAAAACTGTGAATTTACCTGTTGTGGTTGTTGAGATATGATTTTTTTAATATTAAAATTTGACTTCCGGTTTGGACAGGAAGTAAGGTCAAATTGGGGTCATCTTTGTGTAAACATGTTTAGATAAGGCCAAAAAAAAAAAATTTTTGAGTTGCCCTCCAGTGAAAATATTTGAAGGGGTCGGTCGGTCGGGATTTTTTTTTTTTTTTTTTTTTTTTCCTCCTTGACTGTCATTTTAAGATTGAAATGCATTGGAACTGAAACCACATACCATGTTTTTCATTTGTATACCTATCAGCAAGGAATTTTGCTTCAGAATAAAAGTATCCCAAGCATTTTTGTTGTACTTTTCGCTGTGATTGACACAGCAAATTCATCCATATTGCATGCAATGCTCAACATGCAACATGTGAGTGGCCATTCGATTTGAAAACGTGTAGATTGAGTCGCAATCGTTGACACACGTACATGTACATACATGTACATGTACATGTACAGTGCGGGGTGCCAGTGCACAACGTGTAAGGGCCATTCGATTTGAAAACATGTAGATTGAGTCTTGGGTACCGGTAAATTTACCGGTAAAAAAAGTGGAAAATTTCACAAATCAAACGTATTATGTTTTATACAAAGAAAATTGGTAAGTTTCATTAATAAATAGGCCTATGAATGACAGGGAAAAAAAAAAAAAAAAAAAAAACCCGACCCGAGATTTCAGCACTTTTGGGTCGGTCGGTGGAGGGCAACTCAACATCTTTTTTTTTGGCCTAATTAACAATCTATACAATGGCGCAAAAAATGTCAATTTACCTCTTGTGGTTGTTGAGATAAGATTTTTTAAATATTAAACTTTGACTTCCGGTTTGGACAGGAAGTAAGGTCAAATTGGGGTCATCCTTTTGTAAATATTTTTTGACAATTAACGATCTGTACAATGGTACAAAAATTGTGAATTTACCTCTTGTGGTTGTTGAGATATGAATTTGTTTAATATTAAATTTTGACTTCCGGTTTGGACAGGAAGTAAGGTCAAATTAGGGTCACCTTTGTGTAAATATTTTTCGACAATTAACAATCTGTACAATGGTGCAAA
This sequence comes from Zoroaster sp. YZ-2022, assembly GCA_029582265.1. Lineage (NCBI taxonomy): Eukaryota > Metazoa > Echinodermata > Asteroidea > Forcipulatida > Zoroasteridae > Zoroaster > Zoroaster sp. YZ-2022. Next base: position 15,776,537 of record CM055833.1, on the reverse strand, counting down.
AAATGTCAATTTACCTCTTGTAGTTGTTGAGATATGATTTTTTTTTAAATATTAAACTTTGACTTCTGGTTTGGACAGGAAGTAAGGACAAATTGGGGTCACCTTGTTGTAAATATTTGTTGACAATTAACGATATGTACAATGGTACAACAATTTTGAATTGACCTCTTGTGGTTGTTGAGATATGATTTTTTTAAATATTAAACTTTGATTTATCGTAATTCGATATCTGATGACCTAATCATGACGTCACAAATTGTGTTTCATCTACGTGTTAAGTTCTAAGTACTGTATATGCCAAGTTTGAAGTTCATGTGAAGTTTGCAAGTATGTATTTTTTGTAGACAATCTATCCGGAAAAGAAGGAGAAGAAAAAAGAAGAAAACTAGACTTAAGTGTTTGTCATATGACAAACACATAGGTGTTCGGATTTTGTCAGGGTAGTGATGATGACGTCAGAATGTTTTTGTAAATATTTTTGACAATTAACAATCTGTACAATGGTGCAAAAACTGTGAATTTACCTGTTGTGGTTGTTGAGATATGATTTCTTTAAATATTAAAATTTGACTTCCGGTTTGGACAGGAAGTAAGGTCAAATTGGGGTCATATTTCTGTAAACATGTTTCGATAATTAACAATCTATACAATGGCGCAAAAAATGTCAATTTACCTCTTGTGGATGTTGAGATAAGATTTTTTTAAATATTAAATTTGACTTCCGGTTTGGACAGGAAGTAAGGTCAAAATGGGGTCATCCTTTTGTAAATATTTTTTGACAATTAACGATCTGTACAATGGTACAAAAATTGTGAATTTACCTCTTGTGGTTGTTGAGATATGATTTTTTTAAATATTAAACTTTGACTTCCGGTTTGGACAGGAAGTAAGGTCAAATTAAGTCCTACTGTTTTATAAATATTTTTTGACAATTAACGATCTGTACAATAGTACAAAATTTTAAATTACCTCTTGTGGTTGTTGAGATATGATTTTTTAAATATTAAAATTTGACTTCACTTTGGACAGGAAGTAAGGTCAAATTAGTCATCTTTTTGTAAATATATTTTGACAATTAACGATCTGTACAATGGTGCAAATTTGTGAATTTACCCCTTGTTGTTGTTGAGATATGATTTTTTAAATATTAAACTTTGACTTCCGGTTTGGACAGGAAGTAAGGTCAAATTTGGGGTCACCTTTATGTAAATATTTTTCGACAATTAACAATCTATACAATGGTGCAAAAAATGTCAAATTACCTCTTGTGGTGGTTGAGATATGATTTTTTTAAATATTAAACTTTGACTTCCGGTTTGGACAGGAAGTAAGGTCAAATTGGGGTCATGTTTTTGTAAATATTTTTCGACAATTAACAATCTATACAATGGTGCAAAAAATGTCAATTTACCTGTTGTGGTTGTTTTTATATGATTTTTTAAAATATTAAACTTCAGAATGTTTTTGTAAATATTTTTGACAATTAACAATCTGTACAATGGTGCAAAAACTGTGAATTTACCTGTTGTGGTTGTTGAGATATGATTTTTTTTAATATTAAAATTTGACTTCCGGTTTGGACAGGAAGTAAGGTCAAATTGGGGTCATCCTTTTGTAAATATTTTTTGACAATTAACGATCTGTACAATGGTACTAAAATTGTGAATTTACCTCTTGTGGTTGTTGAGATATGAATTTTTTGAATATTAAATTTTGACTTCAGGTTTGGACAGGAAGTAAGGTCAAATTAGGGTCACCTTTGTGTAAATATTTTTCGACAATTAACAATCTGTACAATGGTGCAAAAAATGTCAATTTACCTCTTGTAGTTGTTGAGATATGATTTTTTTTTAAATATTAAACTTTGACTTCCGGTTTGGACAGGAAGTAAGGTCAAATTGGGGTCACCTTGTTGTAAATATTTGTTGACAATTAACGATATGTACAATGGTACAACAATTTTGAATTGACCTCTTGTGGTTGTTGAGATATGATTTTTTAAAATATTAAACTTTGATTTATCGTAATTCGATATCTGATGACCTAATCATGACGTCACAAATTGTTTTTCATCTACGTGTTAAGTTCTAAGTATATGCCAAGTTTGAAGTTCATGTGAAGTTTGCAAGTATGTATTTTTTGTAGACAATCTATCCGGAAAAGAAGGAGAAGAAAAAAGAAGAAAACTAGACTTAAGTGTTTGTCATATGACAAACACATAGGTGTTCGGATTTTGTCAGGGTAGTGATGATGACGTCAGAATGTTTTTGTAAATATTTTTGACAATTAACAATCTGTACAATGGTGCAAAAACTGTGAATTTACCTGTTGTGGTTGTTGAGATATGATTTCTTTAAATATTAAAATTTGACTTCCGGTTTGGACAGGAAGTAAGGTCAAATTGGGGTTATCTTTGTGTAAACATGTTTCGATAATTAACAATCTATACAATGGCGCAAAAAATGTCAATTTACCTCTTGTGGTTGTTGAGATAGGATTTTTTTTAAATATTAAAATTTGACTTCCGGTTTGGACAGGAAGTAAGGTCAAATTGGGGTCATCATTTTGTAAATATTTTTTGACAATTAACAATCTGTACAATGGTACAAAATTGTGAATTTACCTCTTGTGGTTGTTGGAGATATGAATTTTTAAATATTAAACTTTGACTTCCGGTTTGGACAGGAAGTAAGGTCAAATTGGGGTCATCTTTCTGTAAATATTTTTTGACAATTAACGATCTGTACAATGGTACAAAAATTGTGAATTTACCTCTTGTGGTTGTTGAGATATGATTTTTTTAAATATTAAACTTTGACTTCCGCTTTGGACAGGAAGTAAGGTCAAATTGGGGTCATCTTTTTGTAAATATATTTTGACAATTAACGATCTGTACAATGGTGCAAAAATTGTGAATTTACCCCTTGTTGTTGTTGAGATATGATTTTTTTTAAATATTAAACTTTGACTTCCGGTTTGGACAGGAAGTAAGGTCAAATTGGGGTCACCTTTATGTAAATATTTTTCGACAATTAACAATCTATACAATGGTGCAAAAAATGTCAAATTACCTCTTGTGGTGGTTGAGATATGATTTTTTTAAATATTAAACTTTGACTTCCGGTTTGGACAGGAAGTAAGGTCAAATTGGGGTCATGTTTTTGTAAATATTTTTCGACAATTAACAATCTATACAATGGTGCAAAAAATGTCAATTTACCTGTTGTGGTTGTTTTTATATGATTTTTTAAAATATTAAACTTCAGAATGTTTTTGTAAATATTTTTGACAATTAACAATCTGTACAATGGTGCAAAAACTGTGAATTTACCTGTTGTGGTTGTTGAGATATGATTTTTTTTAATATTAAAATTTGACTTCCGGTTTGGACAGGAAGTAAGGTCAAATTGGGGTCATCCTTTTGTAAATATTTTTTGACAATTAACGATCTGTACAATGGTACAAAAATTGTGAATTTACCTCTTGTGGTTGTTGAGATATGAATTTTTTGAATATTAAATTTTGACTTCCGGTTTGGTCAGGTAGTATGGTCAAATTTGGGTCACCTTTGTGTAAATATTTTTCGACAATTAACAATCTGTACAATGGTGCAAAAAATGTCAATTTACCTCTTGTAGTTGTTGAGATATGATTTTTTTTAAAAATATTAAACTTTGACTTCCGGTTTGGACAGGAAGTAAGGTCAAATTGGGGTCACCTTGTTGTAAATATTTGTTGACAATTAACGATATGTACAATGGTACAACAATTTTGAATTGACCTCTTGTGGTTGTTGAGATATGATTTTTTTAAATATTAAACTTTGATTTATCGTAATTCGATATCTGATGACCTAATCATGACGTCACAAATTGTTTTTCATCTACGTGTTAAGTTCTAAGTATATGCCAAGTTTGAAGTTCATGTGAAGTTTGCAAGTATGTATTTTTTGTAGACAATCTATCCGGAAAAGAAGGAGAAGAAAAAAGAAGAAAACTAGATATAAGTTTTTGTCACAACAAAAACAAGGTGTTCGGTTGAAGTTAAAATGGTTACGTCATCAATTCGAAGTGTTGGAGAAGTCAAATGTTAACGTCTGTTGAAGTTCTCGCGAGAAGTTTATTTGAATACAATACAATACTGAATTTAGAAATGATTTTAATATTAAACTTTGACTTCCGGTTTGGACAGGAAGTAAGGTCAAAAGTGGGGTCACCTTTGTGTAAAACTTTTGGCAATTAACAATCTGTACAATGGTACAAAAATGTCAATTTACCTCCTGTGGTTGTTGAGATATGAATTTTTTAAATATTAAACTTTCACTTCCGGTTTGGACAGGAAGTAAGGTCAAATTGGGGTCATCCTTTGTAAATATTTTTGACAATTAACGATCTGTACAATGGTACAACAATTTTTAATTTACCTCTTGTGGTTGTTGAGATACGATTTTTTAATATTAAACTTTGACTTCCGGTTTGGACAGGAAGTAAAGGTCAAATTGGGGTCATGTTTTGTAAATATTTTTGACAATTAACAATCTGTACAATGGTGCAAAAATGTTAATTTACCTCTTGTTGTTGTTGAGATATGATTTTTAAATATTAAACTTTGACTTCCGGTTTGGACAGGAAGTAAGGTCAAATTGGGGTCACCTTTTTCAAAATATTATTTGACAATTTACGATCTGTACAATAGTGAAAAGAATTGTGAATTTCTCTCTTGTGGTTGTTGAGATATGATTTTTAATATTTAACTTTGACTTCCGGTTTGGACAGGAAGTAAAGGTCAAATTGGGGTCACCTTTTGAAAATATTTTTGACAATTAACGATCTGTACAATGTGAAAGAATTGTGAATTTATCTCTTGTGGTTGTTGAGATATGATTTTTGTTAAATATTAAACTCTGAATTCCGGTTTTGACAGGAAGTAAAGGTCAAATTGGGGTCACTTTTTGAAAATATTTTTTGACAATTAACGATCTGTACAATGGTGAAAGAATTGTGAATTTATCTCTTGTGGTTGTTGAGATATGATTTTTTTAAATATTAAACTTTGACTTCCGGTTTGGACAGGAAGTAAGGTCAAAATTAGGGTCACCTTTGTAAATATTTTTCCACAATTAACAATCTATACAATGGTACAAAATTGTGAATTTACCTTTTGTGGTTGTTGAGATATGATTTTTTAAATATTAAACTTTGATTTATTGTAATTCGATATCTGATGACCTAATCATGACGTCACAAATTATGTTTTCTTCTACGTGTTAAGTTTTAAGTATATGCCAAGTTTCAAGTTCATGTGAAGTTTGCAAGTATGTGTTTTGTATGAACAATCGTTTTTGCCGATAGAGAGCGACAATCCATATTAGCGTACGCTCAATTTCCTTAAACATGCATACATAATAGGCACGACCAGAGCTGATTTACATTGTCACCAACAGAGGGCGCACTTTTTAGCGTTGAAAAAGCCGTGTAGTCTTTCATTTGCAACGTAATCAAAACGTTTTAACTAATAAATATGATTGATCGAAATTCGATATCTGATGACCTAATAATGACGTGACAAATTATGTTTCATCTACGTGTTATGTTCTAAGTATGTGCCAAGTTTCAAGTTCATGTGAAGTTTGCAAGTATGTGTTTTTTTGTAGACAATCGATCCGGAAAAGAAGAAGAAGAAGAAGGAGAAGAAAAATTAAAAAAAAAAAAAAAAACCGAACAATAACAATAGGTGTTTCGGGCGCATACCCGAACACCTAACTAGACTTAAGTGTTTGTCATATGACAAACACATAGGTGTTCGGATTTTGTCAGGGTAGTGATGATGACGTCAGAATGTTTTTGTAAATATTTTTGACAATTAACAATCTGTACAATGGTGCAAAAACTGTGAATTTACCTGTTGTGGTTGTTGAGATATGATTTCTTTAAATATTAAAATTTGACTTCCGGTTTGGACAGGAAGTAAGGTCAAATTGGGGTTATCTTTGTGTAAACATGTTTCTATAATTAACAATCTATACAATGGCGCAAAAAATGTCAATTTACCTCTTGTGGTTGTTGAGATAGGATTTTTTTTAAATATTAAAATTTGACTTCCGGTTTGGACAGGAAGTAAGGTCAAATTGGGGTCATCCTTTTGTAAATATTTTTTGACAGTTAACGATCTGTACAATGGTACAAAATTGTGAATTTACCTCTTGTGGTTGTTGAGATATGAATTCTTTGAATATTAAAGTTTGACATCCGGTTTGGACAGGAAGTAAGGTCAAATTGGGGTCACCTTTGTGTAAATATTTTTTGACAATTAACAATCTATACAATGGTGCAAAAAATGTCAATTTACCTCTTGTAGTTGTTGAGATATGATTTTTTTAAATATTAAACTTTGACTTCCGGTTTGGACAGGAAGTAAGGTCAAATTGGGGTCATCCTTTTGTAAATATTTTTTGACAATTAACGATCTGTACAATGGTACAAAAATTGTGAATTTACCTCTTGTGGTTGTTGAGATATGAATTTTTTGAATATTAAATTTTGACTTCAGGTTTGGACAGGAAGTAAGGTCAAATTAGGGTCACCTTTGTGTAAATATTTTTCGACAATTAACAATCTGTACAATGGTGCAAAAAATGTCAATTTACCTCTTGTAGTTGTTGAGATATGATTTTTTTTTTAAATATTAAACTTTGACTTCCGGTTTGGACAGGAAGTAAGGTCAAATTGGGGTCACCTTGTTGTAAATATTTGTTGACAATTAACGATATGTACAATGGTACAACAATTTTGAATTGACCTCTTGTGGTTGTTGAGATATGATTTTTTAAAATATTAAACTTTGATTTATCGTAATTCGATATCTGATGACCTAATCATGACGTCACAAATTGTTTTTCATCTACGTGTTAAGTTCTAAGTATATGCCAAGTTTGAAGTTCATGTGAAGTTTGCAAGTATGTATTTTTTGTAGACAATCTATCCGGAAAAGAAGGAGAAGAAAAAAGAAGAAAACTAGACTTAAGTGTTTGTCATATGACAAACACATAGGTGTTCGGATTTTGTCAGGGTAGTGATGATGACGTCAGAATGTTTTTGTAAATATTTTTGACAATTAACAATCTGTACAATGGTGCAAAAACTGTGAATTTACCTGTTGTGGTTGTTGAGATATGATTTCTTTAAATATTAAAATTTGACTTCCGGTTTGGACAGGAAGTAAGGTCAAATTTGGTTATCTTTGTAAACATGTTTCGATAATTAACAATCTATACAATGGCGCAAAAAATGTCAATTTACCTCTTGTGGTTGTTGAGATAGGATTTTTTTAAATATTAAAATTTGACTTCCGGTTTGGACAGGAAGTAAGGTCAAATTGGGGTCATCCTTTTGTAAATATTTTTTGACAATTAACAATCTGTACAATGGTACAAAAATTGTGAATTTACCTCTTGTGGTTGTTGAGATATGAATTTTTTAAATATTAAACTTTGACTTCCGGTTTGGACAGGAAGTAAGGTCAAATTGGGGTCATCTTTCTGTAAATATTTTTTGACAATTAACGATCTGTACAATGGTACAAAAATTGTGAATTTACCTCTTGTGGTTGTTGAGATATGATTTTTTTAAATATTAAACTTTGACTTCCGGTTTGGACAGGAAGTAAGGTCAAATTGGGGTCACCGTTTTATAAATATTTTTTGACAATTAACGATCTGTACAATAGTACAACATTTTTAAATTTACCTCTTGTGGTTGTTGAGATATGATTTTTTTAAATATTAAACTTTGACTTCCGCTTTGGACAGGAAGTAAGGTCAAATTGGGGTCATCTTTTTGTAAATATATTTTGACAATTAACGATCTGTACAATGGTGCAAAAATTGTGAATTTACCCCTTGTTGTTGTTGAGATATGATTTTTTTAAATAATATTAAACTTTGACTTCCGGTTTGGACAGGAAGTAAGGTCAAATTGGGGTCACCTTTATGTAAATATTTTTCGACAATTAACAATCTATACAATGGTGCAAAAAATGTCAATTTACCTCTTGTGGTGGTTGAGATATGATTTTTTTAAATATTAAACTTTGACCTCCGGTTTGGACAGGAAGTAAGGTCAAATTGGGGTCATGTTTTTGTAAATATTTTTCGACAATTAACAATCTATACAATGGTGCAAAATTGTCAATTTACCTCTTGTGGTTGTTGAGATATGATTTTAAAATATTAAACTTTGACTTCCGGTTTGGACAGGAAGTAAGGTCAAATTAGGGTCACCTTTTATAAATATTTTTGACAATTAACAATCTGTACAATGGTGCAAAACTGTGAATTTACCTCTTGTGGTTGTTGAGATATGATTTTTTAAATATTAAAATTTGACTTCCGCTTTGGACAGGAAGTAAGGTCAAATTAGGGTCATCTTTTGTAAATATATTTTGACAATTAACGATCTGTACAATGGTGCAAAAATTGTGAATTTACCCCTTGTTGTTGTTGAGATATGATTTTTTTAAATATTAAACTTTGACTTCCGGTTTGGACAGGAAGTAAGGTCAAATTGGGGTCACCTTTATGTAAATATTTTTCGACAATTAACAATCTATACAATGGTGCAAAAAATGTCAATTTACCTCTTGTGGTGGTTGAGATATGATTTTTTTAAATATTAAACTTTGACTTCCGGTTTGGACAGGAAGTAAGGTCAAATTGGGGTCATGTTTTTGTAAATATTTTTCGACAATTAACAATCTATACAATGGTGCAAAAAATGTCAATTTACCTGTTGTGGTTGTTTTTATATGATTTTTTAAAATATTAAACTTCAGAATGTTTTTGTAAATATTTTTGACAATTAACAATCTGTACAATGGTGCAAAAACTGTGAATTTACCTGTTGTGGTTGTTGAGATATGATTTTTTTAAAATATTAAACTTTGACTTCCGGTTTGGACAGGAAGTAAGCTCAAATTGGGGTCATCCTTTTGTAAATATTTTTTGACAATTAACGATCTGTACAATGGTTCTAAAATTGTGAATTTACCTCTTGTGGTTGTTGAGATATGAATTTTTTGAATATTAAATTTTGACTTCAGGTTTGGACAGGAAGTAAGGTCAAATTAGGGTCACCTTTGTGTAAATATTTTTCGACAATTAACAATCTATAGAATGTTGCAAAAATGTTAATTTACCTCTTGTAGTTGAGATACGATTTTTTTTAAATATTAAACTTTGACTTCCGGTTTGGACAGGAAGTAAGGTCAAATTGGGGTCACCTTGTTTTTGTAAATATTTGTTGACAATTAACGATATGTACAATGGTACAACAATTTTGAATTGACCTCTTGTGGTTGTTGAGATATGATTTTTTAAAATATTAAACTTTGATTTATCGTAATTCGATATCTGATGACCTAATCATGACGTCACAAATTGTTTTTCATCTACGTGTTAAGTTCTAAGTATATGCCAAGTTTGAAGTTCATGTGAAGTTTGCAAGTATGTATTTTTTGTAGACAATCTATCCGGAAAAGAAGGAGAAGAAAAAAGAAGAAAACTAGACTTAAGTGTTTGTCATATGACAAACACATAGGTGTTCGGATTTTGTCAGGGTAGTGATGATGACGTCAGAATGTTTTTGTAAATATTTTTGACAATTAACAATCTGTACAATGGTGCAAAAACTGTGAATTTACCTGTTGTGGTTGTTGAGATATGATTTCTTTAAATATTAAAATTTGACTTCCGGTTTGGACAGGAAGTAAGGTCAAATTGGGGTTATCTTTGTGTAAACATGTTTCGATAATTAACAATCTATACAATGGCGCAAAAAATGTCAATTTACCTCTTGTGGTTGTTGAGATAGGATTTTTTTTAAATATTAAAATTTGACTTCCGGTTTGGACAGGAAGTAAGGTCAAATTGGGGTCATCCTTTTGTAAATATTTTTTGACAATTAACAATCTGTACAATGGTACAAAAATTGTGAATTTACCTCTTGTGGTTGTTGAGATATGAATTTTTTTATATTAAACTTTGACTTCCAGTTTGGACAGGAAGTAAGGTCAAATTGAGGTCATCTTTCTGTAAATATTTTTTGACAATTAACAATCTGTACAATGGTACAAAAATTGTGAATTTACCTCTTGTGGTTGTTGAGATATGATTTTTTTAAATATTAAACTTTGACTTCCGGTTTGGACAGGAAGTAAGGTCAAATTAGGGTCATCCTTTTGTAAATATTTTTTTGACAATTAACAATCTGTACAATGGTACAACAATTGTGAATTTACCTCTTGTGGTTGTTGAGATATGAATTTTTTAAATATTAAACTTTGACTTCCGGTTTGGACAGGAAGTAAGGTCAAACAAATGTTTTGTAAATATTTTCGGACAATTAACAATCTATACAATGGTGCAAAAATGTCAATTTACCTGTTGTGGTTGTTTTATATGATTTTTAAAAATATTAAACTTCAGAATGTTTTTGTAAATATTTTTGACAATTAACAATCTGTACAATGGTGCAAAAACTGTGAATTTACCTGTTGTGGTTGTTGAGATATGATTTTTTTTAAATATTAAACTTTGACTTCCGGTTTGGACAGGAAGTAAGGTCAAATTGGGGTCATCCTTTGTAAATATTTTTGACAATTAACGATCTGTACAATGGTACAAAAATGTGAATTTACCTCTTGTGGTTGTTGAGATATGATTTTTGAATATTAAATTTTGACTTCAGGTTTGGACAGGAAGTAAGGTCAAATTAGGTCACCTTTGTGTAAATATTTTTCGACAATTAACAATCTATACAATGGTGCAAAAAATGTCAATTTACCTCTTGTAGTTGTTGAGATATGATTTTTCTTTAAATATTAAACTTTGACTTCCGGTTTGGACAGGAAGTAAGGTCAAATTGGGGTCACCTTGTTGTAAATATTTGTTGACAATTAACGATATGTACAATGGTACAACAATTTTGAATTGACCTCTTGTGGTTGTTGAGATATGATTTTTTAAAATATTAAACTTTGATTTATCGTAATTCGATATCTGATGACCTAATCATGACGTCACAAATTGTTTTTCATCTACGTGTTAAGTTCTAAGTATATGCCAAGTTTGAAGTTCATGTGAAGTTTGCAAGTATGTATTTTTTGTAGACAATCTATCCGGAAAAGAAGGAGAAGAAAAAAGAAGAAAACTAGACTTAAGTGTTTGTCATATGACAAACACATAGGTGTTCGGATTTTGTCAGGGTAGTGATGATGACGTCAGAATGTTTTTGTAAATATTTTTGACAATTAACAATCTGTACAATGGTGCAAAAACTGTGAATTTACCTGTTGTGGTTGTTGAGATATGATTTCTTTAAATATTAAAATTTGACTTCCGGTTTGGACAGGAAGTAAGGTCAAGTGGGGTTATCTTTGTGTAAACATGTTTCGATAATTAACAATCTATACAATGGCGCAAAAATGTCAATTTACCTCTTGTGGTTGTTGAGATAGGATTTTTTAAATATTAAAATTTGACTTCCGGTTTGGACAGGAAGTAAGGTCAAAAGGGGTCATCCTTTTGTAAATATTTTTGACAATTAACAATCTGTACAATGGTACAAAAATTTTGAATTTACCTCTTGTGGTTGTTGAGATATGAATTTTTTAAATATTAAACTTTGACTTCCGGTTTGGACAGGAAGTAAGGTCAAATTGGGGTCATCTTTCTGTAAATATTTTTTGACAATTAACGATCTGTACAATGGTACAAAAATTGTGAATTTACCTCTTGTGGTTGTTGAGATATGATTTTTTTAAATATTAAACTTTGACTTCCGCTTTGGACAGGAAGTAAGGTCAAATTGTCACCGTTTTATAAATATTTTTTGACAATTAACGATCTGTACAATAGTACAAAATTTTTAAATTTACCTCTTGTGGTTGTTGAGATATGATTTTTTTAAATATTAAACTTTGACTTCCGCTTTGGACAGGAAGTAAGGTCAAATTGGGGTCATCTTTTTGTAAATATATTTTGACAATTAACGATCTGTACAATGGTGCAAAAATTGTGAATTTACCCCTTGTTGTTGTTGAGATATGATTTTTTTTAAATATTAAACTTTGACTTCCGGTTTGGACAGGAAGTAAGGTCAAATTGGGGTCACCTTTATGTAAATATTTTTCGACAATTAACAATCTATACAATGGTGCAAAAAATGTCAATTTACCTCTTGTGGTGGTTGAGATATGATTTTTTTAAATATTAAACTTTGACTTCCGGTTTGGACAGGAAGTAAGGTCAAATTGGGGTCATGTTTTTGTAAATATTTTTCGACAATTAACAATCTATACAATGGTGCAAAAAATGTCAATTTACCTGTTGTGGTTGTTTTTATATGATTTTTTAAAATATTAAACTTCAGAATGTTTTTGTAAATATTTTTGACAATTAACAATCTGTACAATGGTGCAAAAACTGTGAATTTACCTGTTGTGGTTGTTGAGATATGATTTTTTTTAATATTAAAATTTGACTTCCGGTTTGGACAGGAAGTAAGGTCAAATTGGGGTCATCCTTTTGTAAATATTTTTTGACAATTAACGATCTGTACAATGGTACTAAAATTGTGAATTTACCTCTTGTGGTTGTTGAGATATGAATTTTTTGAATATTAAATTTTGACTTCAGGTTTGGACAGGAAGTAAGGTCAAATTAGGGTCACCTTTGTGTAAATATTTTTCGACAATTAACAATCTGTACAATGGTGCAAAAAATGTCAATTTACCTCTTGTAGTTGTTGAGATATGATTTTTTTTTTAAATATTAAACTTTGACTTCCGGTTTGGACAGGAAGTAAGGTCAAATTGGGGTCACCTTGTTGTAAATATTTGTTGACAATTAACGATATGTACAATGGTACAACAATTTTGAATTGACCTCTTGTGGTTGTTGAGATATGATTTTTTAAAATATTAAACTTTGATTTATCGTAATTCGATATCTGATGACCTAATCATGACGTCACAAATTGTTTTTCATCTACGTGTTAAGTTCTAAGTATATGCCAAGTTTGAAGTTCATGTGAAGTTTGCAAGTATGTATTTTTTGTAGACAATCTATCCGGAAAAGAAGGAGAAGAAAAAAGAAGAAAACTAGACTTAAGTGTTTGTCATATGACAAACACATAGGTGTTCGGATTTTGTCAGGGTAGTGATGATGACGTCAGAATGTTTTTGTAAATATTTTTGACAATTAACAATCTGTACAATGGTGCAAAAACTGTGAATTTACCTGTTGTGGTTGTTGAGATATGATTTCTTTAAATATTAAAATTTGACTTCCGGTTTGGACAGGAAGTAAGGTCAAATTGGGGTTATCTTTGTGTAAACATGTTTCGATAATTAACAATCTATACAATGGCGCAAAAAATGTCAATTTACCTCTTGTGGTTGTTGAGATAGGATTTTTTTTAAATATTAAAATTTGACTTCCGGTTTGGACAGGAAGTAAGGTCAAATTGGGGTCATCCTTTTGTAAATATTTTTTGACAATTAACAATCTGTACAATGGTACAAAAATTGTGAATTTACCTCTTGTGGTTGTTGAGATATGAATTTTTTAAATATTAAACTTTGACTTCCGGTTTGGACAGGAAGTAAGGTCAAATTGGGGTCATCTTTCTGTAAATATTTTTTGACAATTAACGATCTGTACAATGGTACAAAAATTGTGAATTTACCTCTTGTGGTTGTTGAGATATGATTTTATAAATATTAAACTTTGACTTCCGCTTTGGACAGGAAGTAAGGTCAAATTAGGGTCACCTTTCTGTAAATATTTTTTGACAATTAACGATCTGTACAATGGTGCAAAATTGTGAATTTACCCTTGTTGTTGTTGAGATATGATTTTTTTAAATATTAAACTTTGTCTTCCGGTTTGGACAGGAAGTAAGGTCAAATTGGGGTCACCTTTATGTAAATATTTTTCGACAATTAACAATCTATACAATGGTGCAAAAATGTCAATTTACCTCTTGTGGTTGTTGAGATATGATTTTTTTTAAATATTAAACTTTGACTTCCGGTTTGGACAGGAAGTAAGGTCAAATTGGGGTCACCTTTTTGTAAATATTTTTCGACAATTAACAATCTATACAATGGTGCAAAAAATGTCAATTTACCTCTTGTGGTTGTTGTGATATGATTTTTTTAATATTAATCTTTGACTTCCGGTTTGGACAGGAAGTAAGGTCAAATTAATCACCGTTTTATAAATATTTTTTGACAATTAACAATCTGTACAATAGGTGCAAAACTGTGAATTTACCTGTTGTGGTTGTTGAGATATGATTTTTTAATATTAAAATTTGACTTCCGGTTTGGACAGGAAGTAAGGTCAAATTGGGGTCATCCTTTTGTAAATATTTTTTGACAATTAACGATCTGTACAATGGTACAAAAATTGTGAATTTACCTCTTGTGGTTGTTGAGATATGAATTTTTTGAATATTAAATTTTGACTTCAGGTTTGGACAGGAAGTAAGGTCAAATTAGGGTCACCTTTGTGTAAATATTTTTCGACAATTAACAATCTGTACAATGGTGCAAAAAATGTCAATTTACCTCTTGTAGTTGTTGAGATATGATTTTTTTTTTAAATATTAAACTTTGACTTCCGGTTTGGACAGGAAGTAAGGTCAAATTGGGGTCACCTTGTTGTAAATATTTGTTGACAATTAACGATATGTACAATGGTACAACAATTTTGAATTGACCTCTTGTGGTTGTTGAGATATGATTTTTTAAAATATTAAACTTTGATTTATCGTAATTCGATATCTGATGACCTAATCATGACGTCACAAATTGTTTTTCATCTACGTGTTAAGTTCTAAGTATATGCCAAGTTTGAAGTTCATGTGAAGTTTGCAAGTATGTATTTTTTGTAGACAATCTATCCGGAAAAGAAGGAGAAGAAAAAAGAAGAAAACTAGACTTAAGTGTTTGTCATATGACAAACACATAGGTGTTCGGATTTTGTCAGGGTAGTGATGATGACGTCAGAATGTTTTTGTAAATATTTTTGACAATTAACAATCTGTACAATGGTGCAAAAACTGTGAATTTACCTGTTGTGGTTGTTGAGATATGATTTCTTTAAATATTAAAATTTGACTTCCGGTTTGGACAGGAAGTAAGGTCAAATTGGGGTTATCTTTGTGTAAACATGTTTCGATAATTAACAATCTATACAATGGCGCAAAAAATGTCAATTTACCTCTTGTGGTTGTTGAGATAGGATTTTTTTTAAATATTAAAATTTGACTTCCGGTTTGGACAGGAAGTAAGGTCAAATTGGGGTCATCCTTTTGTAAATATTTTTTGACAATTAACAATCTGTACAATGGTACAAAAATTGTGAATTTACCTCTTGTGGTTGTTGAGATATGAATTTTTTAAATATTAAACTTTGACTTCCGGTTTGGACAGGAAGTAAGGTCAAATTGGGGTCATTTTTTGTAAATATTTTTGACAATTAACGATCTGTACAATGGTGCAAAAATTGTCAATTTACCTCTGTTGTGGTTGTTTTTGAGATATGATTTTTTAAATATTAAACTTTGACTTCCGGTTTGGACAGGAAGTAAGGTCAATTGGGGTCATCTTTTGTAAATATATTTTGACAATTAACGATCTGTACAATGGTGCAAAATTTTAATTTACCTCTTGTGGTTGTTGAGATATGATTTTTTAAATATTAAACTTTGACTTCCGTTTGGACAGGAAGTAAGGTCAAATTAGGGTCATCCTTTATGTAAATATTTTTCGACAATTAACGATCTGTACAATGGTGCAAAAATGTCAATTTACCTCTTTGTTGTTGAGATATGATTTTTTAAATATTAAACTTTGACTTCCGGTTTGGACAGGAAGTAAGGTCAAATTAGTCTGCTTATGTAAATATTTTTCGACAATTAACAATCTATACAATTGTGCAAAAAATGTCAATTTACCCCTGCGGTTGTTGAGATATGATTTTTTAAATATTAAATTTTGACTTCCGGTTTGGACAGGAAGTAAAGGTCAAATTGGGGTCATGTTTTCGTGAATATTTTTGACAATTAACAATCTGTACAATGGTGCAAAAATGTCAATTTACCTCTTGTGTGGTTGTTTTTTAAATATTAAATTTTGATTTTTAAAATATTAAACTTAGAATGTTTTGTAAATATTTTTGACAATTAACAATCTGTACATTAGTGCAAAAACTGTGAATTTACCTGTTGTGGTTGTTGAGATATGATTTTTTTAAATATTAAATTTTGACTTCCGGTTTGGACAGGAAGTAAGGTCAAATTGGGGTCATCCTTTTGTAAATATTTTTGACAATTAACGATCTGTACAATGGTACAAATTGTGAATTTACCTCTTGTGGTTGTTGAGATATGAATTTTTTGAATATTAAATTTTGACTTCCGGTTTGGACAGGAAGTAAGGTCAAATTAGGGTCACCTTTTTGTAAATATTTTTCGACAATTAACAATCTGTACAATGGTGCAAAAATGTCAATTTACCTCTTGTGGTTGTTGAGATATGATTTTTTTTAAATATTAAACTTTGACTTCCGGTTTGGACAGGAAGTAAGGTCAAAATTAAGTCACCTTGTGTAAATATTTTTTGACAATTAACGATATGTACAATGGTACAAAAAATTTTGAATTTGACCTCTTGTGGTTGTTGAGATATGATTTTTAAATATTAAACTTTGATTTATCGTAATTCGATATCTGATGACCTAATCATGACGTCTGGAATTATGTTTCTTCTACGTGTTAAGTTTTTAAGTATATGCCAAGTTTCAAGTTCATGAAGTTTTTTTTGCCGATAGAGAGCGACAATCCATATTAGCGTACGCTCAATTCTTTAAACATGCATACATAATGAGCACGACCAGAGCTGATTTACATTCACCAACAGAGGGCGCACTTTTTTTCATTTGCAACGGTTTAACTATAAGTATGATTGATCGAAATTGACATCTGATGACCTAATAATGACGTGACAAATTATGTTTCATCTACGTGTTATGTTCTAAGTATGTGCCAAGTTTAAGTTCATGTGAAGTTTGCAAGTATGTGTTTTTTGTAGACAATCGATCCGGAAAAGAAGAAGAAGAAGAAGGAGAAGAAAAACAAAAACTTAAGTGTTTGTCACAACAAAAACAAGGTGTTCGGTTGAAGTTAAAATGGTTACGTCATAAATTCGAAGTGTTGGAAGTCAAATGTTAACGTCTGTTGAAGTTCTCTTGGGAAAATTGTTGAATTTACAATACAATACTGAATTGTAGAGATATTATTTTAATATTAAACTTTGACTTCCGGTTTGACAGACAGGAAGTAAGGTCAAATTAGGGTCACCGTTTATAAATATGTTTTGACAATTAACGATCTGTATAATGGTACCAAATTTGTGATTTACCTCTTGTGGTTGTTGAGATATGGATTTTTTAAATATTAAACTTTGACTTTCGATTTGGACAGGAAGTAAGGTCAAATTGGGGTCACCTTTATGTAAATATTTTTTGACAATTAACGATCTGTACAATGGTACAAAATTGTGAATTTACCTCTTGTAGTTGTTGAGATATGATTTTTTTTAAATATTAAACTTTGACTTCCGGGTTTTGGACAGGAAGTAAGGTCAAGTGGGATCACCTTTGTGTAAATATTTTCGACAATTAACAATCTATACAATGGTACAAAAATTGTCAATTTACCTCTTGTGGTTGTTGAGATATGATTTTTTTAAACATTAAACTTTGACTTCGGTTTGGACAGAAGTAAGGTCAAATTAGGGTCACCTTTTTGTAAATATTTTTGACAATTAACAATCTATACAATGATACAAAAATGTCAATTTACCTCTTGTGGTTGTGTTGAGATATGATTTTTTAAATATTAAACTTGACTTCCGGTTTGGACAGGAAGTAAGGTCAAAATGGGGTCATGTTTTTGTAAATATTTTTTGACAATTAACAATCTATACAATGATACAAAAATGTCAATTTACCTCTTTGTGGTTGTTGAGATATGATTTTTTAAATATTAAACTTTGACTTCCGGTTTGGACAGGAAGTAAGGTCAAGTGGGGTCATCCTTTTATAAATATTTTTGACAATTAACAATCTATTACAATGATACAAAAATTTCAATTTACCTCTTGTGGTTGTGGAGATATGATCTTGTTAAATATTAAACTTTGACTTCAGGTTTTGGACAGGGAAGTAAGGTCAAATTAGGGTCACCTTTGTGTAAAATATTTTTGACAATTAACAATCTGTACAATGGTGCAAAAACTGTCAATTTACCTTAATTGTGGTTGTTGAGATATGATTTTTTTTTAAATATAATTAGACTTCCGGTTTGGACCAGAGTTGGTTTACATTCACCAAATTACGTGCATACATAATATTTGTTGACCAGAGCTGATTTACATTCACCAACAGAGGGCGCAACCTTTTTTAGCGTTGAAAAGCCTCTAGTCTTTCATTTGCAACGTAAGTGAAACGTTTTTAAATAATAAAGTATTATTTATCGAAATTCGATATCTGATGACCTAATAATGACGTAACAAATTATGTTTCATCTACGTGTTATGTTCTAAGTATATGCCAAGTTTCAAGTTCATATGAAGTTTGCAAGTATGTGTTTTTGTAGACAATCGATCCGGAAAAGAAGAAGAAGAAGAAGAAGAAGGAGAAAAATAAAAAAAAAAAAAAAACCGAACAATAACAATAGGTGTTTCAAGCGCATACCCGAACACCTAAAAACTGAACAAAAACAATAGGTGTTTCGGGTACTGGTTGTTGAAGATGCACCGTCAGAACACCTAAATATTAAAAAACCGAACAATAACAATAGGTGTTTCAGCATGCCGAACACCTAACTAGAGATTCAGAGTTTGTCTCGACACAAACTCAAGGTGTTCAGGAGGATGTAAGGTCAAATTGGGGTCAACTTTGTTTAAATATTTTTGTGACAATTAACGATCTGTACAATGGAGCAAAAAATTTAATTTACCTCTTGTGGTTGCTGAGATGATTTTTGAAATATTAAACTTTGACTTCCGGTTTTGGACAGGAAGTAAGGTCAATTGGGGTCATCTTTTGTAAATATATTTTGACAATTAGCGATCTGTACAATGGTACAAAAATTGTGAATTTACCTCTTGTGGTTGTTGAGATATGATTTTTAAATATTAAATGCTTGACTTCCGGTTTGGACAGGAAGTAAGGTCAATTGGTGTCATCTTTTTGTAAATATCTTTTGACAATTAACGGTCTGTACAATGGTATAAAAATTGTGAATTTACCTGTTTTGGTTGTTGAGATATGATTTTTTTTAAATATGAAACTTTGACTTCCGGTTTGGACAGGAAGTAAGGTCAAATTGGGGTCACCTTTGTGTAGATATTTTTCGACAATTAACAGTCTATACAATGGTACAAAAAATGTCAATTTACCTCTTGTGGTTGTTGAGATATGATTTTTTAATATTAAACTTTGACTTCCGGTTTGGACAGGAAGTAAGGTCAAATTGGGGTCACCTTTTTGTAAATATTTATTGACAATTAACGATCTGTGCAATGGTACAAAAATTGTGAATTTACCTCTTGTAGTTGTTGAGATATGATTTTTTAAATATTAAACTTTGACTTCCGGTTTGGACAGGAAGTAAGGTCAAATTGGGATCACCTTTGTGTAAATATTTTCGACAATTAACAATCTATACAATGATACAAAAATGTCAATTTACCTCTTGTGGTTGTGGAGATATGATTTTGTTAAACATTAAACTTTGACTTCCGGTTTGGACAGGAAGTAAGGTCAAATTGGGGTCACCTTTGTGTAAATATTTTTGACAATTAACAATCTGTACAATGATACAACAAATGTCAATTTACCTCTTGTAGTTGTGTTGAGATATGATTTTTTAAACATTAAACTTTGACTTCCGGTTTGGACAGGAAGTAAGGTCAAATTAAGGGTCACCTTTGTGTAAATATTTTTGACAATTAACAATCTGTACAATGATACAAAAATGTCAATTTACCTCTTGTGGTTGTGGAGATATGATTTTTTAAACATTAAACTTTGACTTCGGTTTGGACAGGAAGTAAGGTCAAATGGGGTCACCATTGTGAATATATTTTTTGACAATTAACAATCTATACAATGATACAAAAAATGTCAATTTACCTCTTGTGGTTGTGGAGATATGATTTTTTTAAACATTAAACTTTGACTTCCGGTTTGGACAGGAAGTAAGGTCAAATTGGGGTCACCTTTGTGTAAATATTTTTTGACAATTAACAATCTGTACAATGGTGCAAAACTGTCAATTTACCTGTTGTGGTTGTTGAGATATGATTTTTACGTGCATACATAGTACGACCAGAGCTGATTTACATTCACCAAATTACGTGCATACATAATTAGCACGACCAGAGCTGATTTACATTCACCAACAGAGGGCGCACTTTTTAGCGTTGAAAAGCCGTAGATCTTTCATTTGCAACGTAATCAAAACGTTTTAACTAATAAAGAACGATTGATCGAAATTCGATATCTGATGACCTAATAATGACGTTACAAATTATGTTTCATCTACGTGTTATGTTCTAAGTATGTGCCACGTTTCAAGTTCATAATTGAAGTTTGCAAGTATGTGTTTTTTTGTAGACAATCGATCCGGAAAAGAAGAAGGAGAAGAAAAAGAAAAAAAAAAAAAACCGAAAAAAACTAGATGGCAGTGTTTGTGATAATACAAACACATAGGTGTTCGAGTTTTGTCAGGGCAGTGATGACGACGTCAGAATGTTTTTAAAAGAAACTTTGCATCATTATTTGTTATATTAAACTTTGACTTCCGGTTTAGACAGTAAGTAAAGGTCAAATTGGGTCATGTTTTTGTAAACATTTTTGACAATTAACAATCTGTACAATAGTGGAAAGATTGTGAATTTACCCCTTGTGGTTGTTGAGATATGAATTTTTTAAATATTAAACTTTGACTTCCGGTTTGGACAGGAAGTAAGGTCAAATTAGGGTCACCTTTGTGTAGATATTTTTCGACAATTAACAGTCTATACAATGGTACAAAAATGTCAATTTACCTCTTGTGGTTGTTGAGATATGATTTTTAATATTAAACTTTGACTTCCGGTTTGGACAGGAAGTAAGGTCAAATGGGGTCACCTTTTGTAAATATTTATTGACAATTAACGATCTGTGCAATGGTACAAAAATTGTGAATTTACCTCTTGTAGTTGTTGAGATATTATTTTTTAAATATTAAACTTTGACTTCCGGTTTGGACAGGAAGTAAGGTCAAATGGGATCACCTTTGTGTAAATATTTTTCGACAATTAACAATCTATACAATGATACAAAAATGTCAATTTACCTCTTGTGGTTGTGGAGATATGATTTTGTTAAACATTAAACTTTGACTTCCGGTTTGGACAGGAAGTAAGGTCAAATTAGGTCACCTTTGTGTAAATATTTTTGACCATTAACAATCTATACAATGATACAAAAATGTCAATTTACCTCTTGTGGTTGTGGAGATATGATTTTTAAACATTAAACTTTGACTTCCGGTTTGGACAGGAAGTAAGGTCAAATTAGTCACCTTTGTGTAAATATTTTTGACAATTAACAATCTATACAATGATACAAAAATTTCAATTTACCTCTTGTGGTTGTGGAGATATGATTTGTTTAAACATTAAACTTTGACTTCCGGTTTGGACAGGAAGTAAGGTCAAGTGGGGTCACCTTTGTGTAAATAATTTTTGACAATTAACAATCTGTACAATGGTGCAAAAACTGTCAATTTACCTGTTGTGGTTGTTGAGATATGATTTTACGTGCATACATAATTAGCACGACCAGAGCTGATTTACATTCACCAAATTACGTGCATACATAATGAGCACGACCAGAGCTGATTTACATTCACCAACAGAGGGCGCACTTTTTAGCGTTGAAAAGCCGTGTAGTCTTTCATTTGCAACGTAATCAAAACGTTTTAACTAATAAAGTATGATTGATCGAAATTCGATATCTGATGACCTAATAATGACGTCACAAATTATGTTTCATCTACGTGTTATGTTCTAAGTATGTGCCAAGTTTCAAGTTCATATGAAGTTTGCAAGTATGTGTTTTTGTAGACAATCGATCCGGAAAAGAAGAAGAAGAAGAAGAAGAAGAAGAACACGGCGAAGAAAAAAAAAAATAAAAATAACTAGATGGCAGTGTTTGTGATAATACAAACACATAGGTGTTCGAGTTTTGTCAGGGCAGTGATGACGACGTCAGAATGTTTTTAAAAGAAACTTTGCATCATTATTTGTTATATTAAACTTTGACTTCCGGTTTAGACAGTAAGTAAAGGTCAAATTGGGT
Organism: Zoroaster sp. YZ-2022; assembly: GCA_029582265.1. NCBI lineage: Eukaryota > Metazoa > Echinodermata > Asteroidea > Forcipulatida > Zoroasteridae > Zoroaster > Zoroaster sp. YZ-2022. The sequence goes on along the minus strand of CM055833.1, from coordinate 15,754,060 downwards.
TATGTTTTTGTAAACATTTTGACAATTAACAATCTGTACAATAATTGGAAAGATTGTGAATTTACCTTGTGGTTGTTGAGATATGAATTTTTAAATATTAAACTTTGACTTCCGGTTTGGACAGGAAGTAAGGTCAAATTGGGGTCACCTTGTGTAGATATTTTCGACAATTAACAGTCTATACAATGGTACAAAAATGTCAATTTACCTCTTGTGGTTGTTGAGATATGATTTTTGTTAAATATTAAACTTTGACTTCCGGTTTGGACAGTAAGAAAAGGTCAAATTGGGGTCACTTTTTTGTAAATATTTATTGACAATTAACGATCTGTGCAATGGTACAAAAATTGTTAATTTACCTCTTGTAGTTGTTGTGATTTGATTTTTTTAAATATTAAACTTTGACTTCCGGTTTGGACAGGAAGTAAGGTCAAATGGGATCACCTTTGTGTAAATATTTTTCGACAATTAACAATCTATACAATGATACAAAAATGTAAATTTACCTCTTGTGGTTGTGGAGATATGATTTTGTTAAACATTAAACTTTGACTTCCGGTTTGGACAGGAAGTAAGGTCAAATTGGGGTCACCTTTGTGTAAATATTTTTGACAATTAATCAATCTATACAATGATACAAAAATGTCAATTTACCTCTTGTGGTTGTGGAGATATGATTTTTTAAACATTAAACTTTGACTTCCGGTTTGGACAGGAAGTAAGGTCAAATTGGGGTCACCTTTGTGTAAATATTTTTGACAATTAACAATCTATACAATGATACAAAAATTTCAATTTACCTCTTGTGGTTGTGGAGATATGATTTTTAAACATTAAACTTTGACTTCCGGTTTGGACAGGAAGTAAGGTCAAATGGGGTCACCTTTGTGTAAATAATTTTGACAATTAACAATCTGTACAATGGTGCAAAACTGTCAATTTACCTGTTGTGGTTGTTGAGATTTTTACGTGCATACATAATTAGCACGACCAGAGCTGATTTACATTCACCAAATTACGTGCATACATAATGAGCACGACCAGAGCTGATTTACATTCACCAACAGAGGGCGCACTTTTTAGCGTTGAAAAGCCGTGTAGTCTTTCATTTGCAACGTAATCAAAACGTTTTAACTAATAAAGTATGATTGATCGAAATTCGATATCTGATGACCTAATAATGACGTCACAAATTATGTTTCATCTACGTGTTATGTTCTAAGTATGTGCCAAGTTTCAAGTTCATATGAAGTTTGCAAGTATGTGTTTTTGTAGACAATCGATCCGGAAGAAGAAGAAGAAGAAGAAGAAGAAGAAGGAGAAGAAAAAGAAGAAAAAAAACCGAACAATAACAATAGGTGTTTGGGCATACCTGAACACCTAACTAGATATAAGTTTTTGTCATAACAAAACAAGGTGTTCGGGTTGAAGTTAAAATGGTTACGTCATAAATTGAAGTGTTGGAGAAGTCAAATGTTAACGTCTGTTGAAGTTCTCTCATGAGAAGTTTATTTGAATACAATACAATACTGAATTTAGAAATTATTTTAATATTAAACTTTGACTTCCGGTTTGGACAGGAAGTAAGGTCAAATTGGGGTCACCTTTGTGTAAATACTTTTGACAATTAAAAATATGTACAATGGTACAAAAATGTCAATTTACCTCCTGTGGTTGTTGAGATATGATTTTTTTAAATATTAAACTTTCACTTCCGGTTTGGACAGGAAGTAAGGTCAAATGGGGTATAAATATTATTTGACAATTAACGATCTGTATAATGGTACCAAATTTGTGAATTTACCTCTTGTGGTTGTTGAGATATGATTTTTTGAAAATATTAAACTTTGACTTCCGGTTTGGACAGGAAGTAAGGTCAAATTGGGGTCACCTTTTTGTAAATATTTTTTGACAATTAACGATCTGTGTAATGGTACAAAAATTGTGAATTTACCTCTTGTAGTTGTTGAGATATGATTTTTTTAAATATTAAACTTTGACTTCCGGTTTGGACAGGAAGTAAGGTCAAATTGGGATCACCTTTGTGTAAATATTTTTCGACAATTAACAATCTATACAATGATACAAAAAATGTCAATTTACCTCTTGTGGTTGTGGAGATATGATTTTGTTAAACATTAAACTTTGACTTCCGGTTTGGACAGGAAGTAAGGTCAAAGTGGGGTCACCTTTTGTGTAAATATTTTTGACAATTAACAATCTATACAATGATACAAAAATGTCAATTTACCTCTTGTGGTTGTGGAGATATGATTTTTTAAACATTAAACTTTGACTTCCGGTTTGGACAGGAAGTAAGGTCAATGGGGTCACCTTTGTGTAAATATTTTTTGACAATTAACAATCTATACAATGATACAAAAAATTTCAATTTACCTCTTGTGGTTGTGGAGATATGATTTTTTAAACATTAAACTTTGACTTCCGGTTTGGACAGGAAGTAAGGTCAAATGGGGTCACCTTTGTGTAAATAATTTTGACAATTAACAATCTGTACAATGGTGCAAAAACTTTCAATTTACCTGTTGTGGTTGTTGAGATATGATTTTACGTGCATACATAATTAGCACGACCAGAGCTGATTTACATTCACCAAATTACGTGCATACATAATGAGCACGACCAGAGCTGATTTACATTCACCAACAGAGGGCGCACTTTTTTAGCGTTGAAAAAGCCGTGTAGTCTTTCATTTGCAACGTAATCAAAACGTTTTAACTAATAAAGTATGATTGATCGAAATTCGATATCTGATGACCTAATAATGACGTCACAAATTATGTTTCATCTACGTGTTATGTTCTAAGTATGTGCCAAGTTTCAAGTTCATATGAAGTTTGCAAGTATGTGTTTTTTTGTAGACAATCGATCCGGAAAAGAAGAAGAAGAAGAAGAAGAAGGAGAAGAAAAAGAAAAAAAAAAAAAAAAAAAAACCGAACAATAACAATAGGTGTTTCGGGCGCATACCCGAACACCTAATAAACTTTGACTTCCGGTTTAGACAGTAAGTAAAGGTCAAATTGGGTCATGTTTTTGTAAACATTTTTGACAATTAACAATCTGTACAATAGTGGAAAGATTGTGAATTTACCCCTTCTGGTTGTTGAGATATGAATTTTTAAAATATTAAACTTTGACTTCCGGTTTGGACAGGAAGTAAGGTCAAATTGGGGTCACCTTTGTGTAGATATTTTTCGACAATTAACAGTCTATACAATGGTACAAAAAATGTCAATTTACCTCTTGTGGTTGTTGAGATATGATTTTTTAATATTAAACTTTGACTTCCGGTTTGGACAGGAAGTAAGGTCAAATTGGGGTCACCTTTTTGTAAATATTTATTGACAATTAACGATCTGTGCAATGGTACAAAAATTGTGAATTTACCTCTTGTAGTTGTTGAGATATGATTTTTTAAAATATTAAACTTTGACTTCCGGTTTGGACAGGAAGTAAGGTCAAATTGGGATCACCTTTGTGTAAATATTTTTCGACAATTAACAATCTATACAATGATACAAAAAATGTCAATTTACCTCTTGTGGTTGTGGAGATATGATTTTGTTAAACATTAAACTTTGACTTCCGGTTTGGACAGGAAGTAAGGTCAAATTAGGTCACCTTTGTGTAAATATTTTTGACAATTAACAATCTATACAATGATACAAAAATGTCAATTTACCTCTTGTGGTTGTGGAGATATGATTTTTTAAACATTAAACTTTGACTTCCGGTTTGGACAGGAAGTAAGGTCAAATTGGGGTCACCTTTGTGTAAATATTTTTGACAATTAACAATCTGTACAATGGTGCAAAACTGTCAATTTACCTGTTGTGGTTGTTGAGATATGATTTTTACGTGCATACATAATTAGCACGACCAGAGCTGATTTACATTCACCAACAGAGGGCGCACTTTTTTAGCGTTGAAAAAGCCGTGTAGTCTTTCATTTGCAACGTAATCAAAACGTTTTAACTAATAAAGTATGATTGATCGAAATTCGATATCTGATGACCTAATAATGACGTCACAAATTATGTTTCATCTACGTGTTATGTTCTAAGTATGTGCCAAGTTTCAAGTTCATATGAAGTTTGCAAGTATGTGTTTTTTTGTAGACAATCGATCCGGAAAAGAAGAAGAAGAAGGAGAAGAAAAAGAAAAAAAAAAAAAAAAAAAAAAAACCGAACAATAACAATAGGTGTTTCGGGCGCATACCCGAACACCTAACTAGATGGCAGTGTTTGTGATAATACAAACACATAGGTGTTCGAGTTTTGTCAGGGCAGTGATGACGACGTCAGAATGTTTTTAAAAGAAACTTTGCATCATTATTTGTTATATTAAACTTTGACTTCCGGTTTAGACAGTAAGTAAAGGTCAAATTGGGTCATGTTTTTGTAAACATTTTTGACAATTAACAATCTGTACAATAGTGGAAAGATTGTGAATTTACCCCTTGTGGTTGTTGAGATATGAATTTTTAAAATATTAAACTTTGACTTCCGGTTTGGACAGGAAGTAAGGTCAAATTGGGGTCACCTTTGTGTAGATATTTTCGACAATTAACAGTCTATACAATGGGACAACTATAGTCTATTTACCTCTTGTGGTTGTTGAGATATGATTTTTTAATATTAAACTTTGACTTCCGGTTTGGACAGGAAGTAAGGTCAAATTGGGGTCACCTTTTTGTAAATATTTATTGACAATTAACGATCTGTGCAATGGTACAAAATTGTGAATTTACCTCTTGTAGTTGTTGAGATATGATTTTTAAATATTAAACTTTGACTTCCGGTTTGGACAGGAAGTAAGGTCAAGTGGGATCACCTTTGTGTAAATATTTTTCGACAATTAACAATCTATACAATGATACAAAAATGTCAATTTACCTCTTGTGGTTGTGGAGATATGATTTTGTTAAACATTAAACTTTGACTTCCGGTTTGGACAGGAAGTAAGGTCAATTTGGGTACACCTATCTTAAAAAATAATTTGACAATTAACAAACTATACAATGATACAAAAATGTCAATTTACCTCTTGTGGTTGTGGAGATATGATTTTTTAAACATTAAACTTTGACTTCCGGTTTGGACAGGAAGTAAGGTCAAATGGGGTCACCTTTGTGTAAATATTTTTTGACAATTAACAATCTATACAATGATACCAAAAATTTCAATTTACCTCTTGTGGTTGTGGAGATATGATTTGTTTAAACATTAAACTTTGACTTCCGGTTTGGACAGGAAGTAAGGTCAAATTGGGGTCACCTTGTGTAAATAATTTTTGACAATTAACAATCTGTACAATGGTGCAAAACTGTCAATTTACCTGTTGTGGTTGTTGAGATATGATTTTACGTGCATACATAATTAGCGACCAGAGCTGATTTACATTCACCAAATTACGTGCATACATAATGAGCACGACCAGAGCTGATTTACATTCACCAACAGAGGGCGCACTTTTTTAGCGTTGAAAAAGCCGTGTAGTCTTTCATTTGCAACGTAATCAAAACGTTTTAACTAATAAAGTATGATTGATCGAAATTCGATATCTGATGACCTAATAATGACGTCACAAATTATGTTTCATCTACGTGTTATGTTCTAAGTATGTGCCAAGTTTCAAGTTCATATGAAGTTTGCAAGTATGTGTTTTTTTGTAGACAATCGATCCGGAAAAGAAGAAGAAGAAGAAGAAGAAGGAGAAGAAAAAGAAAAAAAAAAAAAAAAAAAAACCGAACAATAACAATAGGTGTTTCGGGCGCATACCCGAACACCTAACTAGATATAAGTTTTTGTCATAACAAAAACAAGGTGTTCGGTTGAAGTTAAAATGGTTACGTCATAAATTCGAAGTGTTGGAGAAGTCAAATGTTAACGTCTGTTGAAGTTCTCGCGAGAAGTTTATTTGAATACAATACAATACTGAATTTAGAAATTATTTTAATATTAAACTTTGACTTCCGGTTTGGACAGGAAGTAAGGTCAAATTGGGGTCACCTTTGTGTAAATACTTTTGACAATTAACAATATGTACAATGGTACAAAAATGTCAATTTACCTCCTGTGGTTGTTGAGATATGATTTTTTTAAATATTAAACTTTCACTTCCGGTTTGGACAGGAAGTAAGGTCAAATCGGGGTATAAATATTTTTTGACAATTAACGATCTGTATAATGGTACCAAATTTGTGAATTTACCTCTTGTGGTTGTTGAGATATGATTTTTGAAAATATTAAACTTTGACTTCCGGTTTGGACAGGAAGTAAGGTCAAATTGGGGTCACCTTTGTGTAAATATTTTTGACAATTAACGATCTGTGCAATGGTACAAAATTGTGAATTTACCTCTTGTAGTTGTTGAGATATGATTTTTTAAAAGATTAAACTTTGACTTCCGGTTTGGACAGGAAGTAAGGTCAAATTGGGATCACCTTTGTGTAAATATTTTTCGACAATTAACAATCTATACGATGATACAAAAAATGTCAATTTACCTCTTGTGGTTGTGGAGATATGATTTTGTTAAACATTAAACTTTGACTTCCGGTTTGGACAGGAAGTAAGGTCAAATTAGGGGTCACCTTTGTGTAAATAATTTTTGACACTTAACAATCTATACAATGATACAAACATTGTCAATTTACCTCTTGTGGCTGTGGAGATATGATTTTTTTAAACATTAAACTTTGACTTCCGGTTTGGACAGGAAGTAAGGTCAAATTGGGGTCACCTTTGTGTAAATATTTTTGACAATTAACAATCTATACAATGATACACAAAAATTTCAATTTACCTCTTGTGGTTGTGGAGATATGATTTTTTAAACATTAAACTTTGACTTCCGGTTTGGACAGGAAGTAAGGTCAAATTAGTCACCTTTGTGTAAATAATTTTGACAATTAACAATCTGTACAATGGTGCAAAACTGTCAATTTACCTGTTGTGGCTGTTGAGATATGATTTTACGTGCATACATAATTAGCACGACCAGAGCTGATTTACATTCACCAAATTACGTGCATACATAATGAGCACGACCAGAGCTGATTTACATTCACCAACAGAGGGCGCACTTTTTTAGCGTTGAAAAAGCCGTGTAGTCTTTCATTTGCAACGTAATCAAAACGTTTTAACTAATAAAGTATGATTGGTCGAAATTCGATATCTGATGACCTAATAATGACGTCACAAATTATGTTTCATCTACGTGTTATGTTCTAAGTATGTGCCAAGTTTCAAGTTCATATGAAGTTTGCAAGTATGTGTTTTTTTGTAGACAATCGATCCGGAAAAGAAGAAGAAGGAGAAGAAAAATTTAAAAAAAAAAAAAAAAAAACCGAACAATAACAATAGGTGTTTCGGGCGCATACCCGAACACCTAAAAAAAAAACCGAACAATAACAATAGGTGTTTCGGGCGCATACCCGAACACCTAACAATAGGTGTTTCGCGCTGTAGCTCGAACACCTAAGAAGGAGAAGAAAAAAAAACAAAAAACAAAAAAACCGAACAATAACAATAGGTGTTTCGGGCGCATACCCGAACACCTAAAAAGAAAAAAACCGAACAATAACAATAGGTGTTTCGGGTGCATACCCGAACACCTAAAAAAAAAAAACGAACAATAACAATAGGTGTTTCGGGTGCATACCCGAACACCTAATTACCGGTACTAATAATTGATATGGAAACTAAGAAAACTTCAGTTTCACTCAGCTGAAGGCATAAGTCTAGATGGTCTTAACATCTGGAATACTTGAAACCAGTGATACAGTGAATTTAGGGTTTCTAATTCTCACACTCAGTGACTGAACAATGGTGAGCTATGAATTTACAAATGACGCGGAAATAATATTTTTTACAACAAGGTTTACAACAAAATGATTAGTGGAAACTATAGGTGAATTCTGAAACCTCCATTCATTACATTACAATAAAAAGCAAACTCGCCTAACTGAATCAGCAACAATACAAAAGTGGGAAATACAATTAAGTAAAATGATAAGAATTAAACAATAATCAGAAAGAAAGTAAAATAATCCAGTCACAATTAACTGAATCAACTCTAGGTCAACATCCAATATAAAAATGTACGTCTCAACTAAATCACACAAACAGAAGGAAAGTAACACTATAAATGAAGTATTCATAAATGTCAAAACAATTTTTCATGATTGGCAATTCTTTAAATACAACTGTTACAACTGGTCATCAACTTAACATTAACTATTTATTACACTTTTATAGCAGACATTCCTCAAACCTTGAGTCTGAGTCATTTTATATGGTGATTGAAGTGAACTTACAATGAAAGTCTAAAGGTTTTCAGAAAAAAAAAAAAAAAAGTTTTTTTGAATTTTACCAGGATTTCCAGGTTATAACAATTAAGACTTAATTTTACCTTTGAACTCATGCACTGTAAGAAAGTCTTTTCTGTAGTAAAACAAAATTATGTTAGGAATGTATTTTTTGATGCAACTCCAGCCTATGAAAGCTTCAGTAATAGTGAAAATACGTTCAGGTTGTTTGCATTTATTATGTGAAATTCAGTTTGTCTCATAAACTTTACAAATTTATTTGGAAAAAAATAGTTATAATGGTTGATGCTTTAAACAAGTTTATATAAAAATAGAATCATCTGATTTGTACAATTTGTTTGTGTCCTTTTTGCTTTTAAATATCTTTCATCTAGCCCCCACCCCCCATATAATTACATTATTGTGTGCCCATGAATTTAGAGTATGGTTCTGTGTTAAATAGCTTGTTGTGAAAAGAGGCATCAGTATATAAAACGTACAATTATTTTTAACCACGTTATTTCAACTCAGTACCACCATATAGAAAGCCTATATGCATAGCCTATGGTACCACTCAGTTATTTCAACTCGATCAGTACATACATTGTACATGTAAGTTATTTCATTTAACTACATGTACATGCACATTGCATTTGGATTACATTGCGCTGAGTTGACTACGCACTCGTTCTCATGAATCTAGCTGCAAGAAGTTCATACATACTGTACACTGTACATTTACATTACATTTATGTACACGTACATGTACAAATACTGTAAATAATAAAAACTAGATATAAGTTTTTGTCATAACAAAAACAAGGTGTTCGGTTGAAGTTAAAATGGTTACGTCATCAATTCGAAGTGTTGGAGAAGTCAAATGTTAACGTCTGTTGAAGTTCTCGCGAGAAGTTTATTTGAATACAATACAATACTGAATTTAGAAATTATTTTAATATTAAACTTTGACTTCCGGTTTGGACAGGAAGTAAGGTCAAATTGGGGTCACCTTTGTGTAAATACTTTTGGCAATTAACAATCTGTACAATGGTACAAAAATGTCAATTTACCTCCTGTGGTTGTTGAGATATGATTTTTTTAAATATTAAACTTTCACTTCCGGTTTGGACAGGAAGTAAGCTCAAATTGGGGTATAAATATTTTTTGACAATTAACGATCTGTACAATGGTACAACAATTTTTAATTTACCTCTTGTGGTTGTTGAGATATGATTTTTGTTAAATATTAAACTTTGACTTCCGGTTTGGACAGGAAGTAAAGGTCAAATTGGGATCATGTTTTGTAAATATTTTTGACAATTAACAATCTGTACAATGGTGCAAAAAATGTTAATTTACCTCTTGTTGTTGTTGAGATATGATTTTTTTAAATATTAAACTTTGACTTCCGGTTTGGACAGGAAGTAAGGTCAAATTGGGGTCACCTTTTTCTAAATATTATTGGACAATTTACGATCTGTACAATAGTGAAAGAATTGTGAATTTCTCTCTTGTGGTTAATGTTGAGATATGATTTTTTTTAATATTTAACTTTGACTTCCGGTTTGGACAGGAAGTAAAGGTCAAATTGGGGTCACCTTTTTGAAAATATTTTTTGACAATTAACGATCTGTACAATTTGAAAGAATTGTGAATTTATCTCTTGTGGTTGTTGAGATATGATTTTTGTTAAATATTAAACTTTGACTTCCGGTTTGGACAGGAAGTAAGGTCAAATTGGGGTCACCTTTGTGTAAATATTTTTCCACAATTAATAATCTATACAATGGTACAAAAATTGTGAATTTACCTTTTGTGGTTGTTGAGATATGATTTTTTTAAATATTAAACTTTGATTTATTGTAATTCGATATCTGATGACCTAATCATGACGTCACAAATTATGTTTCTTCTACGTGTTAAGTTTTAAGTATATGCGAAGTTTCAAGTTCATGTGAAGTTTGCAAGTATGTGTTTTTGTAGACAATCGTTTTTGCCGATAGAGAGCGACAATCCATATTAGCGTACGCTCAATTCCTTAAACGTGCATACATAATGAGCACGACCAGAGCTGATTTACATTCACCAACAGAGGGCGCACTTTTTTAGCGTTGAAAAAGCCGTGTAGTCTTTCATTTGCAACGTAATCAAAACGTTTTAACTAATAAAGTATGATTGATCGAAATTCGATATCTGATGACCTAATAATGACGTGACAAATTATGTTTCATCTACGTGTTATGTTCTAAGTATGTGCCAAGTTTCAAGTTCATGTGAAGTTTGCAAGTATGTGTTTTTTTGTAGACAATCGATCCGGAAAAGAAGAAGAAGAAGAAGGAGAAGAAAAATAAACTAGATGGCAGTGTTTGTGATAATACAAACACATAGGTGTTCGAGTTTTGTCAGGGCAGTGATGACGACGTCAGAATGTTTTTAAAAGAAACTTTGCATCATTATTTGTTATATTAAACTTTGACTTCCGGTTTAGACAGTAAGTAAAGGTCAAATTGGGTCATGTTTTTGTAAACATTTTTGACAATTAACAATCTGTACAATAGTGGAAAGATTGTGAATTTACCCCTTGTGGTTGTTGAGATATGAATTTTTAAATATTAAACTTTGACTTCCGGTTTGGACAGGAAGTAAGGTCAAATTGGGGTCACCTTGTGTAGATATTTTCGACAATTAACAGTCTATACAATGGTACAAAAATGTCAATTTACCTCTTGTGGTTGTTGAGATATGATTTTTAATATTAAACTTTGACTTCCGGTTTGGACAGGAAGTAAGGTCAATTGGGGTCACCTTTTGTAAATATTTATTGACAATTAACGATCTGTGCAATGGTACAAAAATTGTGAATTTACCTCTTGTAGTTGTTGAGATATGATTTTTTTAAATATTAAACTTTGACTTCCGGTTTGGACAGGAAGTAAGGTCAAATTGGGATCACCTTTGTGTAAATATTTTTCGACAATTAACAATCTATACAATGATACAAAAAATGTCAATTTACCTCTTGTAGTTGTGGAGATATGATTTTGTTAAACATTAAACTTTGACTTCCGGTTTGGACAGGAAGTAAGGTCAAATTGGGGTCACCTTTGTGTAAATATTTTTGACAATTAACAATCTATACAATGATACAAAATGTCAATTTACCTCTTGTGGTTGTGGAGATATGATTTTTTAAACATTAAACTTTGACTTCCGGTTTGGACAGGAAGTAAGGTCAAATTGGGGTCACCTTTGTGTAAATATTTTTTGACAATTAACAATCTATACAATGATACAAAAATTTCAATCTACCTCCTGTGGCTGCGGAGATATGTTCATTTTAAACATTAAACTTTGACTTCCGGTTTGGACAGGAAGTAAGGTCAAATTGGGGTCACCTTTGTGTAAATAATTTTTGACAATTAACAATCTGTACAATGGTGCAAAACTGTCAATTTACCTGTTGTGGTTGTTGAGATATGATTTTACGTGCATACATAATTAGCACGACCAGAGCTGATTTACATTCACCAAATTACGTGCATACATAATGAGCACGACCAGAGCTGATTTACATTCACCAACAGAGGGCGCACTTTTTTAGCGTTGAAAAAGCCGTGTAGTCTTTCATTTGCAACGTAATCAAAACGTTTTAACTAATAAAGTATGATTGATCGAAATTCGATATCTGATGACCTAATAATGACGTCACAAATTATGTTTCATCTACGTGTTATGTTCTAAGTATGTGCCAAGTTTCAAGTTCATATGAAGTTTGCAAGTATGTGTTTTTTTGTAGACAATCGATCCGGAAAAGAAGAAGAAGAAGAAGAAGAAGAAGGAGAAGAAAAAGAAAAAAAAAAAACCGAACAATAACAATAGGTGTTTCGCGCTGTAGCTCGAACACCTAAAAAAAAAAAAAAAAACCGAACAATAACAATAGGTGTTTCGCGCTGTAGCTCGAACACCTAAAAAAAAAAACCGAACAATAACAATAGGTGTTTCGGGCGCATACCCGAACACCTAATAATATAATATGCGCGCGCGCACTTACTGATCAGTGTGCCTAGGCTGCATCTAATATGCATATGTTAATAATATCATACGTCATCTTAAAAAAACGTGCCATGTGATTGGCTGAAATATTGTGGGATGGCAATTCTTGTTTGTAGAAAAAAAATCGCGTACGGGAACATACCAGTCTAACCATGAGTGCGTCGAGTCATCACGTGCTGTACATAAGGCCCCCAAAAAATTGTTGAGTTGCCCTCCAGTGAAAATATTTGAAGGGGTCGGTCGGTCGGTCGGGATTTTTTTCTTTTCTTTTTTCTCCTTGACTGTCATTTTAAGATTGAAATGCATTGGAACTGAAACCACATACCATGTTTTTCATTTGTATACCTATCAGCAAGGAATTTTGCTTCAGAATAAAAGTATCCAAAGCATTTTTGTTGTACTTTTCGCTGTGATTGACACATACAACATGTGAGTGGCCATTCGATTTGAAAACGTGTAGATCGAGTCGCAATCGTTGACACATGTACAGTGCGGGGAGCCAGTGCACAACATGTGAGGGCCATTTGATTTGAAAACGTGTAGATTGAGTCGCAATCGTTGACATACAAAACAGTTCGCGAAGCCAGTGGAAAACATGTGAGGGGGCCATTCGATTGGCAAACGTGTAGATTTGAGTCGCAATCGTTGGCACACAGTGTGTACGAAGGCAGTGCACCATGTGAGGGCCGGGGCCATTCGATTTGAAAACATGTAGATTGAGTCTTGGGTACCGGTAAATTTACCGGTAAAAAAAGTGGAAAATTTCACAAATCAAACGTATTATGTTTTATACAAAGAAAATTGGTAAGTTTCATTAATAAATAGGCCTATGAATGACGGGGAAAAAACCCAAAAAAAACTAGAAATTCGAGTTTGTTTACACAAACTCTAGGTGTTCGGGAGGAAGTAAAGGTCAAATTGGGTTCACCTTTGTGTAAAATTGTTTTGACAAATAACGATCTGTACAATGGTGCAAAGATTGTGAATTTACCTCTTGTGGAAGATTTTGTTTTAAATATGAAATTTTGACTTCCGGTTTAGACAGGAAGTAAAGGTCAAATTAGGGTCACCTTTGTGTAAAATTGTTTTGACAGTTAACAATCTGTACAATGGTACAAAAATTGTGAATTTACCTCTTGTGGTTGTTGAAATATGATTTTTTTAAATATTAAATTTGACTTCCGGTTTGGACAGGAAGAAGGGTCAAATTGGGGTCACCTTTTTGTAAATATTTTTTGACAATTAACGATCTGTACAATGGTATAAAAATTGTGAATTTACCTCTTGTGGTTGTTGAAATATGATTTGTTTAAATATTAAACTTTGACTTCCGGTTTGGACAGGAAGTAAGGTCAAATTGGGGTCACCTTTGTGTAAATATTTTTCGACAATTAACAATCTATACAATGGTGCAAAAAATGTCAATGAACATCTTGTGGTTGTTGAGATATGATTTTTTTAAATATTAAACTTTGACTTCCGGTTTGGACAGGAAGTAAGGTCAAATAAGGTCACCTTTTTGTAAATATTTTTTGACAATTAACGATCTGTACAATGGTAAAAAAATTGTGAATTTACCTCTTGGTTGTTGAGATATGATTTTTTTCAATATTAAACTTTGACTTCCGGTTTGGACAGGAAGTAAGGTCAAATTGGGGTCACCTTTTTGTAAATATTTTTTGACAATTAGCGATCTGTACAATGGTGCAAAAATTGTGAATTTACCTCTCGTAGTTGTTGAGATATGATTTTTTAAATATTAAACTTTGACTTCCGGTTTGGACAGGAAATAAGGTCAAATTGGGGTCACCTTTTTGTAAATATTTTTTGACAATTAAGGATCTGTACAATAGTGCAAAAATTGTGAATTTACCTCTTGTGGTTGTTGAGATATAATTTTTTTAAATATTAAATTTTGACTTCCGGTTTGGGCAGGAAGTAAGGTCAAATTGGGGTCACCTTTTTGTAAATATTTTTTGACAATTAACGATCTGTACAATGGTGCAAAAATTGTGAATTTACCTTTTGTGGTTGTTGAGATATGATTTTTTTAAATATTAAAATTTGACTTCCGGTTTGGACAGGAAGTAAGGTCAAATTGGGGTCACCTTTTGTAAAATATTTTTGACAATTAACGATCTGTACAATGGTGCAAAAATTGTGAATTTACCTCTTGTGGTTGTTGAGATATGATTTTTTTAAATATTAAACTTTGACTTCCGGTTTGGACAGGAAGTAAGGTCAAATTGAGGTCACTCACAACTCGTGTTTCATCTACTCCCTCCGACCACTTTGAACGTTTCAATATACACGAACATATGACGTGGCGGTTTGTAACCGCCCAGTGTAATACGTATGAATAACTACTGTAAAATATGTTTTATACCATTTTTCAAGCTGATAATCATTCCAGAGGTCTTATAGATTGTTTAAAAAAAAAGAAAAATTAAAAAAATTACTTTACAATTATTTTTTTAAATTTAATTATTGTTTTATTTACATTACACATGTGTAAATGCTGTAGTACGTTGGCGGCTTGTAACCGGCCCGTGGTATACGTATGAATAACTACTGTAAAATCTGTTTTATACCATTTTTTCAAGCTGATAATCATTCCAGAGGTCTTATAGATTGTTTTAAAAAAAAAAAAATTAAAAAAATTACTTTACAATTATTTTTTTAAATTTAATTATTGTTTTAATTACATTTTTTTTTTTTTTTTTTATTTATTATTTTTTTTTTTATATTGTCTTTCCAGAGGTTTTAGAAATGTTTGTCCAAATGTTAGGAAGTTGATTTATTTTTTTAGTTTCTGTGAAATCTCCAATCCCCCATTTGCCCAGTAGCCAATCTCTGCCCAAACACAAATAATACCAAAAAAAACTCTCTAAGAATGCATAGCCAGCCATCTGCGGTGTATTAGTGTAAGGGAAAATCCCTAAACCACCCCCCCCCGCGCGGTTTGTAACAGCCCTGTGTAATATTCGTGTGAATAACGTACTGTACACTCCGTTTTATACCATTTTTCATGCAGAGCTACACCTCAGACAGTCCCTGAATGTAGTCCAGGCCAAATAATACAAAAAAACTCTCAAATAATGCATAGCCAGCCATCTGCGGTGTATTAGTGTAAGGAAAATCCTAAACCACCCCCCATTTGCCAGTAGCCAATCTCTGCCCAAACACATCAATTCTGAGTTTGTTTATGTTTTTTTATTGGTCAATCCTTTCCAGGCACTGTCAAGCAACCCCTGAGCATGGATGATTGATCACAGATATCCTGAGGCAAGCCTGTAGACCAGGATGATTGATCACACAAAGGGTACCGCTGTGTCAAGGGATATGGGCTGTGTATACCATGTTTTGTACACAAGGTATGGCCTTGTGGCGAAGGGGTCATGGTATCTGGCTCATGTCTGGCTGAACTATAAATAACTACACTAAAGGGGCTATGCTATGTTGTTAGGCTATGGCTGATGTAGGAACTTGAAAAAAAATAGTTTTTTTGAGCGCTCAATTAAGGATTAATTAATTAATTAGCTAAAAGTGGCGGTTGACTACCGCTACCCTCCCTTACCGCAGGGTTGTTCTAAGTACATGTACATGCCAAGTTTCAAGTTCATGTGAAGTTTGCAAGTATGTGTTTTTTTGCGGACAGACTTCGGGGAGGAGGAGGAGGAGGAGGAGGAGGAGGAAGAGGAAGATGAGGAGGAGGAGCAGGAGGAGGAGGAGGAGGAGGAGGAGGAGGAGGAGGAGGAGGAGGAGGAGAAGAACCGTACAAAAACAATAGGTGTTTCGGGCACATACCCGAACACCTAAAAAAAAAACGTATAAAAACAATAGGTGTTTCGGGCACATGCCCGAACACCTAAAAAAAACCGATCCGAGATGTCAGCACTTTTGGGTCGGTCGGTGGAGGGCAACTCAACATCTTTTTCTTTTTTTGCCTAATATACAATCACTTCCAACTAGATTTCCCGAGAGAACAAAGCAAACCAAGCTTTTCATCGTTTTCTAGTGTGCCTTTTTAACCTATTATTGTTGGTCACCGTTGTTGCCACTAGGTAATGAAACAGTCATGAACTGCTAGCAACGTGTGAACTCACATGTAATAAATATGTACTTCAGTAAAACTTGTAGCTTTGCATGGTGAAGAGGATAGGCCTAAGTGAAGACTGTTGACATTAAAAACTTAAATAGTAAAGTATGACATAGAGTGCCAAGTAAACATGGGCTAGTGCTAAAATCTCCCAGGTATACGTCACAGATTTTGTGTTAATAAGGAGGAATGGGAGGAGCGCGACTCCCCCTAAATTTAGAATGAATTTTTAATTGTACACACGCACGCAGAAAAAGGGCAAATATATTCTCCAATAGGCATACTTTATTGTTTACACTCTTAGAACGGTCTTTTTGACCCTTTAAGTCGCATTTCTGCTTTTGAGTATGGTGAAAAAGCAATCAATTGTATTGAGGTGCAACATGTACCATGTTCGGCAATCACGGGCGTTGATCGCTGGAGAACGGGGAAGGGGGTGATGGGGACATGTCTCCTCCAATTTTTAGATAAAATAATTAAATATGTTGTCCTATACTTACTTCTGCAGAGTAGGCTACCAACAATATTAATTAAGCACTCAGAACGCTCCACAGAGTGTTCAGAGTCAAATAATTTTCGTGAACTTGGCTATAAGGCAGGCCCTTACATCGCGGCTTCGCACAAGAATCGACTACCCCTTTCCCCGCCGTCCATTGGCGTCTATCGGTTTTGCATTGAGGGAAATGCATTACCCGCTTTTTAGAGTGGGGAACAATATCAATAATCGTCCCCACTATGTTGATGCCCATAAAATAAAACTATAAATAGTACACGAATTGTCTCGATCTCACAGGTTAATTGTATGCATTGCAACATTTGAATGTACATGTAGGCCTACAGTGAATTGGTCTGTTGGCTTCGCAGTGCAAGCGTAAACAAACAAATAATTCTCCGGCGCGGCAGACACGCTCTTAATTTATTTCAGTATATTTGTGTTCTTGCCAGTGAGTCCACGGTTTGTTGCCAGTGAGTCCACGGTTTGGTTGGATGCATAATGCACATTCCTTCTTCATGTTTGTACAACGATGACGTGAAACACTTCTTGTATTGGCAAGCACGGTGTGCAGAAGAGGATCCGGCTAACAAAAGCAAATACTGGATTATTCTACATAATATTTGCTCTTACCCTATCAAGCTTGGGCTATTTTTTCGTTCTCAGACCTGGTGGCGCTATACCAATTTTTCGGTAATTTTCCCTCATGTTTGGTCAAAAATAGTATTTTTCCCATAACATCCTTATTTTTTGTCCGTTGGCCATGAAATTTGGCACAATTGTTGTCTTCAGTACAGGCAACAATGTGACAACATTTAAAATATCACTAAAGAGCGTTATAAGCAACATTTTGGGTAATTTTTTTCCAAAAACATAATTTTTAAAATATTTTGACCCCGAAAATTGTTTAACCAAAAGTAGAATAAAAGCAGATATAATCATGGTACTACTGATGATATAAATTTATACAATGAGCAAAAAAATTAACAAAGCTTTAAAAATCAGGTTTGTGGGACAAAATATAAGTTATTGTATTTAAACGTTATGGCGGCCATATTGGATTCCCAGAATGCATTGGAAGTGGTCACATGACTCAATATTGTCTAGTTGAGAGTTAAAAAGTTGACAACAAACTCAAAAACCCATATTGAATGTTTAACAGTATAAAAAATCTAGTATTTTTTTTACAAAAAAGTGGAAAATCAATTGGACCTGTTCAAAATAAACGGTTGCAATGGCAACCATGAACACTCATTATCATTGATTTTTGCGTGAGGGGTCCCGAAGAATAGTTTGGAAAAGTCAGAAAATTTCAGCGTGATCGGACAGAGCGTTCTGGAGATATTATTTTTTTAAATGTCATGGGGGCACATTGTGCCGCCCCCCAGGTCTGATCCCTGCGGTGGAACATCGCTCTAAATCATTTAGTGTGTTTGTAAACAATTGTTGTTTACTACGTCTTGGAAAACTCAAATTCAGCCACTTTGCATAAGTTCTCTATTGATACAGTGCCTGATAACATTCAACCTGGGGTGAACCATTGACCCGGTATGCAGCTTTCAAAGTAAGGGGGGGGGGCCTTGCCAGCAGACAACCCATTGAAACAGTACAGCTGTTATCAATTGATGTTACTGCACTAATCCCAATGTAATCAATCATCCTGTCACTCCCAGACATGCCGGCAACCTGAGATGTTTATTTTTAGGTCTGGTTGTGGGTATTAGAATGGTCAGACAAATATAATCTCTTGGTTTCTCTGTAGAATGTCAGCAGTGCAAAAAATGTGCACAAAAATTGGTTTTGGGTAACACTTTTTTTTTGAAGGGATTGTGGGCTGGCACCCATATAAAACTTTGGCTTGAAATTGTTTTCTTGGGTCGAGAGGGACTCCATTAGTCTGGTTACACCATTTGAGAAGGGATTGTGTGCCCCTATATGAACGTTTTACACGGTATTCACACGTACTAAATGATTTAGTGCCTTCATGTGTATGCGTTTTTATATTGCGACCATGCACCGCAGGGTTTTAAGACGCAGGATCATCGACGTTTTTCCAAAGAAAGAATAAGGTTAATACCAGATTACCAAATTAACGAAGTGTTATCTAATACCATACTTGGTGTAAGGTTGGTACAAGCATCTGAAATTGCAATTATAGGTAAGTATTGTATATCTCGCTGTAAAATCTTTTTTTTTTTTTTTTACATACGTAAGGGGTGGATCTAACTTTTCAGAGGAAGAGGCAAACATCTTTGACAGGCAAAGTCTAAATTAGTTGATTCAAGGAAATGGTCATTATGCAAGGCTTGATCATGAACAAAATTATTATGAACAGTTGCTATTAACAAGAGAGAAACATCACAATGATTTGAACTTCAATGCACACCCAGTTAAAGGATCTTATAAGAAACTGGCGCTTTTATCCTGATAATGTAGTAGATAGGCTTACATGTGCCAATTTGTTAAATTGTTCAACAATACATTTATGCTCCTGCTACCATGTCCTTGAATTCTGGATCCGCCCCTGAAGTGGAGTATACGGTGAACTCAGACTCGTATTCGGGTCGTTGATGGTGACAGTACGGGCAGGAACGTGTCCAATGAATAATAGATGCTAAGTTGGTAATCTGAGGCCAACCAGGCCTATCCCAATCTGTACGAATCGATCCGCAGACCATTATACGTTTAACATGCTACGTAATCATGTGTTTATGCCACATTTGCTTATACACATGTATAAGGCCAAAAAAAGTGTCCGGTTTCTGGTCTCCATGCGCTTCGCCTTAGAACCGAACCGCGCGTCGGCATTTTTATTAGGTGTTCGAGCGACAGCGCGAACACTTCTTCTTCTTCTTCTTCTTACAAAACTTACAAAAACTACAACAATCGCTCATCAAGAACTTCCCAGCCCTTTTTCATCAACATGGTTTCCAGCTCAACATCAATCTTCTCAAGAACCTCCTCGAACGCCCAGACATCCCCACTGACTTCAAACTCCCATCCAGTACCAACGGACTCACCACAACATCCAAAATAATCTACTCCACATTAGGGAAACGAGCCCAGTCTAATGTCACGCTGGAGGTTATTAGCACCTTTACACTATCAGTTGCAACCACATCTGATCTTCTGCTAGATAAACCTGGGTGGTATCATTTTCACTTGCTAACATTACTGGCTGACCACAGAAAGTGTCCAGTTCATATGTCAATCTTGAAGGTGTGAGTCAACCCCAACCACCACACTCGCACCCTGCTGTACATGTACATGTACAGAACAGATGGTGTAAATTGTATCCAATCTGCCGGTGTCCTGTTAAGTATTACCATGAGCAAGGATCACCAGTCTGGTCTTTATGGTGTGTGTCACCATAGAGCAAGGACTTGCTCTATGGTGTGACGTACGATAGTTGGAGCTGGAAGTGCAGTGTAAACGAATGAGGGTTCACATTTTTTAGCACGTTCCTTCACATATCATGCAGGAAATTCCCCTTATTCATATTTCATAAGATGACTGGAAAATCACTGATTCTCACAGCCACACTGTGGTTTATGTTTCATGCACCAGCAAAAATGCCCAATTGTCCGATAGTTCCACATCAAAGTTTAATTCCTGACATAAGGAATAACGAAACGGATCATGTATTTCCATATAATTTAGCAGTGAGGTTGCCCCTGCAAAAACACAAACAAAAAATATTCTGGTTACTCTGAATGAGTGTGCACTCGAACACAAGCTCTTTTATTCAGGGATTAAGACATACACTATGATGGCAGAACATGATTACTGGTATGCACTCACAAAGTTTAACAGGCCTGTAATGGTTTCCATTATGATTGTAGATTTTAGGTTTCCATTTCAGCGAAATAGAGCAGGCTGCAGAAAACTTTGGCGGTACAAATATTTTTAAGTTGAGAGGGAGCGGAAAATGGTGGGTTGTAGAAAATATGAGGCGTTTCTTTTATAGACTGTGGATGTATGGCCATCTCAGTAGTAGTTCAGGGCACTTTATTTTTTAAAGTTATTTTAGTGGAGAGGTTTTCTTCTCAGGAATGATGCCAGGGAAACTAGTAACTGCATTATTTTATTTTTGAAAAAAGGGGGTTGGAAGGGGTCATAAGCTTGCACTATATTTAAAGGTACGGAAGTTGGTCATGATCAAGTATAGAAGGCGGGCTAGTTTTAAATGCTATCACCGTGATGCTATTAAAGACCCTGCAGTAAGCGATGGTACAGAACCAAGACGTGAACTCTCCTTTATTCTTGCAATTTTACTTTCTACACGAAAACACGAAACAAAGACAGCATTTTGGATGGCAATATTTCTCAGGAGGACTGGTACTAGTATCAAATTTATAGTCCTAAGTAGTAAGCTACAAGATTGAAACTAGTATTGCAGGTATAGTATTTTATTTAATGACAATGATAAATAAATCACTATTCTATTCACCCATTTCACCCCTACTGAAACAAAGTTATACGCCGCTACAAAACATAATTATGAACACAATGGTGGTTATTAGTTTGTTTTTCGTCCCAAAAGAAGTCCCGAAAGAAGTCCCAAATTCGTTTTTTTATTAGTGCAATTTTGTTGTATCTTTGTTTGAAATTTTCATTGGATTTGTCTCACTGGATTTTAAAACTTGACTGAGGGAATCAGTGAAACAAATCTATACGACAACTTCACAGCAGATAAATGGGCATTATTATTGTAGTGATCGTTGTGAATTATATCGTAGTTTTGACACTATGGTACAAATAACAATAACACTTTGATGGACACCCTTAAAATATGTACAATCTTGGAGGAAGAAAATAAAATCAATAATGAATGTTTTGATATTTTTGAGATGTTCTATGACATTTGCCTCATGGAAACTAATCCTCTCGAATTTGTTTCCATATGTCAGTTATTAATATTGAACCCACAGGACCATCAATTTCTGATACTGATTTCAGTGCAGAGCAATCTAAAATAAACGATCGACATTAATAAACCATTTAAAGCCAAAATTACTACGAGCTCTAAATAACCGTCAAAAAAAAAAAAAAAAAAAAATTCACAATTTGAACAATGAATCAGTGCCATACACAATGCTAGAGAGGCTTCAGGGGAGTGGGGTTAGCTAAATGTAAAGGGGGTTAGCCCCCCCCCCCCACACACACAAGGCCGGGGATTTTGCAAAATATCAGAAAATTGCGATAACATTTCTTAAATTTTGATTTTTCATTTTGGGACACTTTTATCCCCGAAATAAGACACAATTTCCTGAATTTCAGCCAAATTTCCCGAAATGTGAACCCAAACTTCCGAAAGCATCTCCCAAAGTTAAAGACAAGGGGCCAATTTCAAACTTTTGTGCTATAGCAGGACATATTGCCAAGCACTCATTTGCTAACAACACCGGCCCGTAAGTTTTCCTACGCTTATGGTTAGCAGCGTTTATTAAATTGAAATCGTACAGTAAGCAACAAATCAGCTGGTTACATGCTTTATGAAATTGGACCCAGGTTTTCAAAAGGTATTCTAAAGGTGTAGCCCTGGTTTTCCAATTTACTCTTTAAAAACAGAAAGTTCACCTTGGATAAAACATTAACTGACCTAAACATACATAACATATAAAACACGCAGCCATCTTTAGGGGGCAGCTATCTTATGTGCAGTTGACATTGGTCTGAATTTACGTGTATCCCAATATGCCCCCGGATAAGGGGGGCAGCTATCTTATGTGCAGTTGACATTGGTCTGAATTTACGTGTATACCAATATGCCCCCGGATAAGGGGGGCAGCTATCTTATGTGCAGTTGACATTGGTCTGAATTTACGTGTATCCCAAAATGCCCCCGGATAAGGGGGGCAGCTATCTTATGTGTAGTTGACATTGGTCTGAATTTACGTGTATACCAATATGCCCCCGGATAAGGGGGGCAGCTATCTTATGTGCAGTTGACATTGGTCTGAATTTACGTGTATCCCAATATGCCCCCGGATAAAGGGGGCAGCTATCTTATGTGCAGTTGACATTGGTCTGAATTTACGTGTATCCAAATATGCCCCCGGATAAGGGGGGCAGCTATCTTATGTGCAGTTGACATTGGTCTGAATTTACGTGTATCCAAATATTCCCCGGATAAGGGGGGCAGCTATCTTATGTGCAGTTGACAAGGGTCTGTATTTACGTGTATCCAAATATGCCCCCGGACAAGGGGGGCAGCTATCTTATGTGCAGTTGACATTTGGTCTGAATTTACGTGTATCCCGATATGCCCCCGGATAAGGGGGGCAGCTATCTTATGTGCAGTTGACATTGGTCTGAATTTACGTGTATCCAGATATGCCCCCGGATAAGGGGGGGGGGGGGGGCAGCTATTTTATGTGTAGCAGGGAACGATTTAGTTCAAACATTTTGCATAGCAAAACTGCGATGCAAAAAATGAATTTGCATAGCAAAATATTTTTTTGTATAGCAATCTGTGAATTGTGTGTAGCAAATTAAAAAATGTATGTAGTGTGGTAAAGTTTTTTTTTTTAAGGCATTCTGTCGTTTGGCTCATAATATGAATGTCCAAATTTTACCAGAAATAATAATTGTTAGTGTCCGGAAATTGAGCCACAGGTGGTAAAAAAAACTCCTGTGTAACTATTTTCGCCAAATTGCAGTCATTCATGAAAGTTAGTCCTCCGTCCATTTTTTTATTTTTTTATTATATCGATCGCTAAAACAGAGGCAAAAAAACAAATTATCGACTGCGACATGTTCGGGTGCTTTTCAAAGTGAATTTCGCCGAGTGTAACTTTACTTTGTGGTATAATCAAGCTTGCATTAAGAACACACTTTCGTACAGATTTGTCCTCATTACAGCATATGTGACAACCCCATAGGAGTGGGGTTTGTAAAGAAAAAGTTAAGCAAGTTAATCACCCTTCAATTCGCACCTTCACTCAAGGTTTGTTTGAAGGCGAATTAGTTTGAATCTCGCTCAGTAGCCAACACAGCGTGAGGTCACTGCCTGTAATCCAATTCAATACATGTGTGTGTGAGTTGGTTTTGTGTATAATTGTGTGCAGTGTATGTAAGGGGGTATAGAGACATGTGCATGCTCAGATGAAAATCCTATAGGAAAGAAAGAACAGTGAATTCCATCCCGGATCCTGTTTTTCTGTTAATATAATCTAATCCTCCTAAATAATAATAAATCAATCCTTGAAAAGAAAACTAACATAATAACATTCATTTTATCATGGAGGAATGTTCTCTTCCTCCGTGATTTTACATAGTGTGTTGTTCCAGATAAGTACATGTAGTGTTGTAGCGGGGTAAAGCTGCACAGATTTGTTTTGGCTGCATATTCTATTAAAAAACAGACATATTCAAAATTATTCATCCGTCCAGTTGCAGTTTGAAAGTTAGCTATGCTTTTCGCAAATCATCCGAGCGCAACCCTCGTTGTGACTTATTTCAATACGTTTCATATGACTAAAAATACAAGAAAGGATCTGCACTTTTTTCTTTCAAGCCTACATGTTTGTGTTGCATTTCCAAAAATGCGTCTATAGTATAGTCATATGAAACGTATTGAAATAAGTCACAATGAGGGTTGCGGTCTGCATATTCTATTAAAAACAGACATATTCAAAAGTTATTCATCCGTCCAGTTGCAGTTTAATGAAAGCTAGCTATGCTTTTTGCAAATCATCTGAGCGCAACCCTCATTGTGACTTATTTCAATACGTTTCATATGACTAGGATCTGCACTTTTTTCTTTCGCGTCTATAGTATACCCCATAAAAATGAGTGTTCACAGCCTAAGACTAGAGCCAGTGCTTTAATAGATATGGGTTCTAAAGCAACTGTAACTTTCTTTAAAATATAAATATTAAATAAAAAAGGAAAAGGAAATCAGTAAACAAATTAACTGAAATCACTTTTAGTCTTCAAACTTTAATAAAGTTGCATGTACGGATGCACATAGGTAAAACAAGTGCACGTGTTTACTATTGCATCAACACCGTTGCGTCGGCGTGAAGTCATCGTTGACCACGTACGTCGCACAGACGTACCCCCCGGCATGGTCTGGACACACGGCAACAAACCCAGTCGGGACGGATAGCTTGATATTTTTTTGTCGGAAATATACATGTAAACGTTATTTCGGGAAAGGTTTGTAAATATGGTTTCAAAAATGTTTATAAATCTGTCGAAATTTGTATCGCACAATCTGCGATGCATTGTTTGAAATTCCATCGCAGATTGTCCAAATTACGTCGCATTTTGCGATGCGATACAGGGGAAATCGTTCACTGTGTAGTTGACATTGGTCTGAATTTACGTGTACGCTGATATGCCCCGGATGTGGGGGGGGGGGGAGGGGAAGCTATGTTATGTGCAGTTGACATTGGTCTGAATTTACGTGTATCCAAATATTCCCCCGCATAAGGGGGGCAGCTATCTTCCTATCCACCGAATCGGTCAAATGCTTTAACTGTGGAGAATACGGCCATATCAGTCGCTCTTGCAAAAAACCTAACAGCAAAGAACCCAGTAATGACACTCACAGTCACAACCCCCTTAACCCCCCCCCCCCCACTTTTGTCCATGGTAAAAACAAATCAGATCCCAAACACCCACCTAAGAACCCCCAATCCATTGCCCCACCGGCCCCCATTAGTAGTACGAAGGCCCCCACTAAGCTATTTTGGCTCCCTGAAGGTCCGCCCAAATTTCCTGCCTCTTCTAAGGCGGCCTCCTTGAGTGCCACACAATCCAAAGCTGTCGTTTCAAACAAGCTACCCAATTCCGTTAATCCCTCTGACTCTATGCCTGAGCTCAACAACTCTAGTTCTGTCATTTCGTCGGTTCCTCCCCCTCCCCTTTTCAGGCTTCATCCTTGCCTGGTGCAAGTGGAGGGGCTCCCGTCTCTTCCCCCTCACCCTCCCTTGTCCCATCCCTGTCGTATCCCCTCACCCCTCGCCCTCTGGCAAGGAAAGATCAACTGATCCTCATCTCTCAATCTGGGGCTCCCCTCCCGCTCCTTCCAGACTGTTTTCTGAAGTGTTATCAAAGCCACCATACTTTGTACATGGGAAATTTAGTCCCTGCGTGTACATATCAAAAAAAAAAAAAAAAAAAAAAAAAAAAAAAACGCTTCATCGCACTGATTTTGAAGCCGACCTATGACCAGAAATCGGGGCCTGTAATCATACTTCATGGTTCAATTACTACCGACATTTAGGCATTTAAGGGATTAAGTTTGTTAACAAAGGACTAGCTGACACAGCCAGACAACTGTCATAACCACTGGAACACTCTTTTGTCAATGGATTAGGGAGTTAATAGATTTTGGCGACTGCAGCTTGATCACAACAACAATATTGTATTATTCCAGGCATCGAACAGCACGGATACCGTCGCAGGTTTGCACTGTTGTTCATTATTTTATTTTTAAAAAAAAGTATAAAAGACGCGAGGTTCGCATTTTATTCTCACATGCGAATCAGAACTGCACTCTGAACACGACAGCTTTTGCATGCTATACATCGTGATCGTTAAGGTGAGTTGATCGAACTCTGGAGTTTAATTAACCAAAGATGACTTGTTTTAGGATATATATAGTTGACAGTTCATGTATACCTGATATGACCAAGCATTACATCCACGTTAATAAAATAAATTGTAATCTTGATAAGTGGACCGCCCACCAACATATGGGCTGGTTAGCTCAGTTGGTAGAGCGCTCGTACGGTATTCGAGATGTCGCGGGTTCGAGTCCGGTGTCGCGGAGCGGACCCTTGCGCCACTCCACTCAGACCAATATCAACAGACCACAAGACACAGACGAATGAACACAGTGAAAACAGATTGGAATTATTACAAATTATAACAGTTATTTAATTGATTGGTGTAACTTGCGTAATGGCTGCACATTAACCACCCTCTTCGGGATTTTAAATTCCAAATTTACTTTAATACAATCAAAGTTTACAAAATTATTTTTAATACAATGAAAATGTCTAAGCCCAATGAAGTGATGACCCGCCGTCCAACATCTTGTAAAACAACCCGTCAGGAAAAGTAGACCCGCATTCCCGATCCCCGTCACAATCGGCAGCCCAGCTTGGCGTCACTGGACCACATCCAAGGACGCTTCACCACGGTTTAGGTAGATTTACGGAAACCCCTGAAAATGCACATATATTTTACTTTTAATACCCCTTGTCGGACATCGACTTTACACACAATTAATACAAGTTCATTTACTAGAATATCACTTCCATCTTTCATTACCAAATTCGAAATATATCACTGGAGAGTACTCTTGGCATAAACATTTAGACACTACAAAGTTAAATAATTAAATTCTAAACTCACAGTGCCTTTGGCTTTATCAATGTCTATCCTAGGCTCCGGTGTTCCTGGGAGATTTTACGTTGCCTCGGGAGTCACTTCTTATGGGTCTCAAACACCCTGATGGACCCCTACCCAGTACAACTGGAGTCGCCGACACTTCTCTAAGCTCGGCTGCTTATAGGCACGACGCGACAGCCTCAGCGCTGACGGCCCTGTCCGCTGGCATACACCCACCCGATGAAATACTCCCTCCAGCACCCGCAACGTAAAAACTCACTCACAAACAGCGTTCCTTTGGTTTTATACTCCCAGCCCAAATTGAGGCTAACTTTTCATGACCCCGTTTCCTTTACAATTTGCCCAAGTGACGCAACGCAAGGGTGCGTCCATACATTCACCCTTTGTACGTGTCTAATCAAACGATGGTTAGACCCCCGGGCAAGAAACCCATTAAGTTATATAAGAATCGATTAAAGATATCCGGCAGGTTTTGGTTGATACTTTGATCAAGTACCTGGAACGACATACCATATAGTGCTTAAGTGTAATTTTCTAACTGCTTGTGACATCCGGCATCAGCCAATTTTTCTTTGCTCGCTTTCGCTTTCCGTTTATATATATATATACACACTTATCCACTTATGCCAATTATCTAATTGCTCTATGGGGCCAGGTCAGAGGCCAAACCATATCTGCCGAGTAGCCAGGGATCAAGCCCCTGTCAAATGCAAACAACCTGGGTAACGGCAGTAGCGGGGATCACACAACGGGATACAAGCCTTTTACGTGGTTGTACACAGAATAAATATATTTAGGAAGAAATTGACCTGAAATATTATATAAACGAAAAGCGAGCAAAAAAAAATTGGCTGATGCCGGACTCGAACCCGCGACCTCTCGAATACCGGTACGAGTGCTCTACCAACTGAGCTAACCAGCCCCTATGTTGGTGGGCGGTCCACTTATGCCACTAATGTATAAAATCACATTATTTTCCAAATAATGTAGGCCTATAATCTCACACGAGTACCGCGAGTATGTATGTTTGTTTGCATTTCACGTTTGAAGATATCTAGGACATATAGAAAAGTAGCCTGACAATATCGTCACGATCAGAGCAGACTTTCAACATGGTATGGAATCGGTGGTCTATATAGCCTATTTTAAGATGAACACAGAGACTGAAAATTACTGTCTCATTTATGGCAGCAGCAACGGTATGACCTTAGTATGCACCGGAAATGATTTACTTTCAAATTAGCCATTGCACGAAATAATTACCGGGGCACAGATACAGAGTAAAGGAATTGACCAAGATGCCTGATAAATTCAAATAATGATACCTAAATGATTCGGTATTTTTGGTGATTTATCTCTTTGAAAGCAATTTGGTTCTTTTTTATACAAAGTAAATAGAAGTATTCAGAATATAAATATTCGAGATCGTTAAACACGACGCTGTTCCACAGGACATCGGCTTCTACATCAGCGGTATTTGGCAACCACTACGACGGACCGAAGGATCTTCTGTATCCAAAGTCCATAACCCACCCCAGACTGCGGGATCTCCTATATCCTAAGTCAACCATGCAAAGCTACAAGTTTTACTTAAATATATATTGATGGTGAAATACCTAAATACACGGAATACCTAATATTTCAATATGTAATTTGTTTCATGAAATAATAATAATAATAACTGGATTTATAGAGTGCCAAAGGATACAAGGCGCTTTTACATTATTATCCCTGATCATTGGGCCAATATCAATCCTTAGACTTTCTCATCTCCCTGGGGAGTATACAGCCCCGAGCTACCGAAGCGCATCGGTGTCTTACTCAAGTACCACGGTCGCGACTAGGACTTGAACCTACATTCTGACGACTCAGCCATCAGAACATAAATCTGATGCGCTAGACTGCTCGGTCATGGCACCCCAATGATTATAAGTTCACGTAAATTTGTACATAATTGTTTTATTATAAGTGTATAATTTTTATTATTATTCTTCTTTTGTCGCAGTTTTCAAGATTTCACAATGAATATCAAATTCATCTCCTGCATTTTGCTGGGCCTAATCCTACTTGATGTAGTTTGCTCAGCTCCAGGTCATTGGCCCAGCCTACCACGTCCATCAAGGGAGCCCGACCCAACACTTGCACCAGGTGAGACCCGCCCACCACGTCCAACAAGGGGGCCCCACCCGACACTTGCACCAGGTGAGACCCGCCCACCACGTCCAACAAGGGGGCCCCACCCGACACTTGCACCAGGTGAGACCCGCCCACCACGTTCAACAAGGGGGCCCCACCCGACACTTGCACCAGGTGAGACCCGCCCACCACGTCCAACAAGGGGGCCCCACCCGACACTTGCACCAGGTGAGACCCGCCCACCACGTCCAACAAGGGGGCCCCACCCGACACTTGCACCTGGTGAGACCCGCCCACCACGTCCAACAAGGGGGCCCCACCGGACACTTGCACCAGGTGAGACACGCCCACCACGTCCAACAAGGGGGCCCCACCCGACACTTGCACCAGGTGAGACCCGCCCACCACGTCCAACAAGGGGGCCCCACCCGACACTTGCACCAGGTGAGACCCGCCCACCCCGTCCATCAAGGGGGCCCCACCCGACACTTGCACCAGGTGAGACCCGCCCACCAAGTCCATCAAGGGGCCCCACCGACACTTGCACCAGGTGAGACCCGCCCACCACGTCCATCAAGGGGCCCCACCCGACACTTGCACCAGGTGAGACCCGCCCACCACGCCCAACAAGGGGCCCCACCCGACACTTGCACCAGGTGAGACCCGCCCACCACGCCCAACAAGGGGCCCACACCGACACTTGCACCAGGTGAGACCCGCCCACCACGTCCAACAAGGGGCCCCACCCGACACTTGCACCAGGTGAGACCGCCACCACGTCCATCAAGGGGCCCCACCCGACACTTGCACCAGGTGAGACCCGCCCACCACGTCCATCAAGGGGCCCCACCCGACACTTGCACCAGGTGAGACCCGCCCACCACGTCCATCAAGGGGCCCCACCGACACTTGCACCAGGTGAGACCCGCGCCACCACGTCCATCAAGGGGCCCCACCCGACACTTGCACCAGGTGAGACCCGCCCACCACGTCCATCAAGGGCCCCACCGACACTTGCACCAGGTGAGACCCGCCCACCACGTCCATCAAGGGGGCCCCACCCGACACTTGCACCAGGTGAGACCCGCCCACCACGTCCATCAAGGGGGCCCCACCCGACACTTGCACCAGGTGAGACCCGCCCACCACGTCCATCAAGGGGGCCCCACCCGACACTTGCACCAGGTGAGACCCGCCCACCACGTCCATCAAGGGGGCCCCACCCGACACTTGCACCAGGTGAGACCCGCCCACCACGTCCATCAAGGGGGCCCCACCCGACACTTGCACCAGGTGAGACCCGCCCACCACGCCCATCAAGGGGCCCCACCCGACACTTGCACCAGGTGAGACCCGCCCACCACGTCCATCAAGGGGCCCCACCCGACACTTGCACCAGGTGAGACCCGCCCACCACGTCCATCAAGGGGCCCCACCCGACACTTGCACCAGGTGAGACTCCGCCCACCACGCCCATCAAGGGCCCCACCCGACACTTGCACCAGGTGAGCCCCGCCCACCCCGCCCACCACTGGGGCCCCACCCGACACTTGCACCAGGTGAGACCCGCCCACCACGTCCATCAAGGGGGCCCCACCCGACACTTGCACCAGGTGAGACCCGCCACCACGCCCATCAAGGGGCCCCACCGACACTTGCACCAGGTGAGACCGCCCACCACGTCCAACAAGGGCCCCACCGACACTTGCACCAGGTGAGACCCGCCCACCACGTCCATCAAGGGGGCCCCACCCGACACTTGCACCAGGTGAGACCCGCCCACCACGTCCATCAAGGGGGCCCCACCCGACACTTGCACCAGGTGAGACCCGCCCACCACGTCCATCAAGGGGGCCCCACCCGACACTTGCACCAGGTGAGACCCGCCCACCACGTCCATCAAGGGGGCCCCACCCGACACTTGCACCAGGTGAGACCCGCCCACCACGTCCATCAAGGGGGCCCCACCCGACACTTGCACCAGGTGAGACTCCCGCCCACCACGTCCATCAAGGGGGCCCCACCCGACACTTGCACCAGGTGAGACCCGCCCACCACGTCCATCAAGGGGGCCCCACCCGACACTTGCACCAGGTGAGACCCGCCCACCACGTCCATCAAGGGGGCCCCACCCGACACTTGCACCAGGTGAGACCCGCCCACCACGTCCATCAAGGGGGCCCCACCCGACACTTGCACCAGGTGAGACCCGCCCACCACGTCCAACAAGGGGGCCCCACCCGACACTTGCACCAGGTGAGACCCGCCCACCACGTCCATCAAGGGGGCACCACCCGACACTTCGACAAGGTGGGACTCGCCCACCACGACCATATGGCAGCGGTGGCCGCCGCGGTGGCCGCCGCGATGGCCGCCGCGGTGGCAGCGGCAGTGACCGAGGCGGTGACCGATCATAAGACGAACCTCGTTTTCAGCATCAGACATGGAGTCATGCTCGATTCTTTCATCCGAAAGTTCTGATAATATTCCCGCGTACATTAAACATTTTAAATATATATTTGTCTAACTAGATATTAAAATACTAGACTGCTTGAGCTGGTCTGTAAATAGTCAAAGGTACAAACATATACTTCAATTAACATGTTATGATTTGTTATTATTTTGATAAAAAATTATTTATTCAAATAAAACATCGAAATAGTGTGGGCCTACAAAGACCTAGAAATGTCATAATGTCATTAAAAACATAAAAAACATTATAACAAACGTCTTGCTATCAGTCTTGCTGTCAGTCTGATATATAATATATATATATATATATATATATATATATATATATATATATATATATATATACACTGCTCAAAAAAAAATAGGACTTATAAGTATTTATTGGTCATTTTGTCCATGTGAGGACACAAAAGCAGTTTTTGGTGGAAGTAAAGTACTAAAGGTTACTCTGCAACATTTTAAACACTTTTCACGTGTTGTGCATGTCTAATGACGGTTTAAACTGGCAGATCATGTGATAAGGCATGAAAATGCAGATAACAGGTTGATGGGAGATGTTTTCATTCTAATGGATGACAACGCCCGTCCTCATAGAGCAAGAATCATAACAGCGTTCCTTACAGATAACCATATTCAGCGTCTGGAATGGCCTGCCATTTCACCAGACCTTAAACCTATTGAGAACATTTGGGCAATTATCAGTTACAGAGTCAGAAGTCACAATCCTCCTGTAAGGAACGTTGCCAACCTGACAGCAGCTCTACAGGATGAGTGGAACAAACCTCGACCAAGCTGTGATCCGGAACACCGTACTGTTCATGGGGAGGCGTTGTGCAGAATGTGTGCGAGTCCGGGGTGCTGCAACATCCTACTGAAGTCAATTGTGGAGTTACTCATGAAGAAATAAAGCTGATTAGCCAAGTTTGATATTGAGTACTGTACATCAACCTGTTATCTGCATTTAATTTCATGCCTTATCACATGATCTGCCAGTTTAAACCGTCATTAGACATGCACAACACGTGAAAAGTGTTTAAAATGTTGCTGAGTAACCTTTAGTACTTTACTTCCACCAAAAACTGCTTTTGTGTCCTCACATGGACAAAATGGACCAAGAAATACTTTTGAGTCCTATTTTCTTTTGAGCAGTGTATATATATATATATATATATATATATATATATATATAACATGATTGTACAGCCAGAAAGTCACGTGATAATCTTGATAGTGATGATGAATATATCAGAGATGTTTTATCATCAATCATTATTTTAATAAAATATGTTGTCTCTTTGTATACCTATAATACTGTCAATTTCTGGGTATTTTTATTTAATCATCATATATCTAGATCAAATTGGCGTCATTGATTTATTTTAGACCTGATGATAAACCAAAAACATATCAACACGTAACATTTGGTGATCGATAGTAACTTATGTATGGAAAATCATCAGAAAAGAAGAGCAGAATCAACCCGTACAACCAACATTATACTCAAATTAACAATAAGATGTTGGGAAACGAAACACTTCCTTTGCACCGTGTTTGGAAATCCTGCCTTCCTTTGTTGTAGATATACATTTGGTAAATTCACAGTATTGTTAATAATCAATATCACACATTGTTGTTTTGGTGTAATTTGTTGTTAATATCTGTATAAACCAAGATGGGCCTACTGTTAAAAAATGTTCCATGATACGTACTTATCTTATCACCGAATAACACACAAATGATCCACGTAAAGATTATGTTAGTTATTTAGTTTCCTATTAAATAAACGAGGAGAAAATGACATATGCATCATTCTCGAACAAGGATTTGATATTTTTTCCTTGCATGTGCTGAATATTCATAGTGAAAGTTCTACAAATGTTTGGGCAGCGCTAGAATAAGGGAGACAGCTTAATAACTATTCTAGTTCATGAGGCTAGATTTACGACTTAAAACAGTTGGGTTTGCCAAATACAAGTGTTGCACCTTCCCTTTACTTTCCAATTATATTGATTTAAGAGTTACTGGGCAGATTGGAATTTTTTTGAGCCAAAATTAATGGGTTTCCATGTAGTTTTGTCGGTAGGGGGAACTACGGGGACTAAGGCAGGGCGTGGAGGGTAGCCTCCCCTCCATCCCTCACCCATCCCGGGTATGCGCATTCAAAAACAAACAAAGAACTATATTCTGACATTTTGACAACAAAATTATGATGGGGATTAAAAATGGGAATAAAATATCTGAAAAATCTGAAAAATCTGAAAAAGGCTTTTTAAAGGTCACAGTGCGTGAATCGATCCACATACCATTACTCTAGCACACACAGAAGTAGCCATAAGGGGGGAGGGCATGGCCATGCCAGGCATGTCACCACAAAATCTTGAAAACCAAAATCCCATTGAAACATTTCACTTGCCACCCCATTTTAGAAAAGGTCCCAATTTTGCCACACCTACCCAACTTTTGAACATTTTTTTTACATGTAGCCTTGAATATTTTCCAGAATATATTCAAATATTTCCCAAAATTATTCGAAAATGGTTTGAAATTTCTGAACATTTTCGTATTAAAATGTTATTATTCTTTTATATAAATTAATGTTTCAAATCCAAATTATTTTATTTAGTCATTTATTGTCTACTCAGGTCGAGGTGGGGTGGGCCTGGGGGAGGATTAGGACAGGTCAACGTTTATGGGTCTACGTTTATGGTCATTGGAAATTTGAATCATCCTTTGACATTTACATATTTGAAATATTTTTTCATACATTTTTCAACACTGCATAATAATAAAGAAAAACCCTGACCAAGATAAAAAAAAAACCACTCGAATCGGTGTCCTATAGTTTAAGATGAACACAGTAACTGAACAATACTGGCTCATTTATGCTGCAGCAATGGTATTATGACCTTATTATGTGGGGTGTTATTTTCAGTGACTTAGTTAATCTAAAACTAGCACTCCAATTCCATGCCCTGTTGATTGTGACGATACTTCCAAAATGGACTCAATCAAAATCAAATTAATCTGAAACAGCTCACAAAATGCACAAAGACCCTTGAATGCAAAATAATTCCACTGCTGTTACATGCATGGTCTTCAAAGCCAGGGGACAGCGCGCGCCCACGGCCCCTCTTTGTCAACATTCTTGAGTTAATGATAGCCCCTCCCCATTCCTGGCTACGTCTGTGGGTGCACAATACCACGGTACCACGTAATTATGCTTTCATCAGATCAGGCTTGTAAACTGAAAAAGAGCCTTTTCATGAAATAAATATTAACCTCTTGGATAACGATAATAATATGCCAACATATTGCCAAAGTTACCACAAGATTAATAATGCGATGTGCATTATCACGCAGATATAAGTTGAGAACCAATCCTCAAACATAACCCATCACCGCACGGTATCGACCACATAGCCTACTTCCCTATTCCCGATCGCAGTTTTTTACAAAACATTATATGCTAAACACCTTATGGGGGTGAATTGTGCACTTTTTGTATAAAAGCATGACATTTTGCATGGTGATTCAAAATAAGCCAATCATTTTAAATTATGGACCTAAGACCAAAAACGAGCATTCTGACGTCATGAACTATGAGCCCTTGCGTTATTTGTCTGAATGAGATAATGGCATACACGTTCAAATGAAAACCGAGTTTTGTTCTGACTTTTTATGGGCGGGTGCCGTTTTGAAAAGTTGGGGGGGGGGGTAAAAGACTAAGATTAATCTGACCCTATATCAGCCCTCACCATCTTGTTGTGATTCAGTGATATTGCCGACAGGATATATTTAAATGTATGCAGTGATGGTACACAAATACTTTGATTGGATACAATCGGGTGCTTAATGTTGCAACATATGTATGTGTGGATAGAAGTATCGGGCGGTTCCCAACAATATCTTTATGATGAGTCACATCGCATTATTAATCTTGTGGTAACTGGCAATATGTTGGCATCATGCCATCTTAAAAACAAAAACAAAAAAAAACAGCAATCAAGTCGAAACGTCTAATTTGGCAATAACGTCATTTTTTATCCTTGAATGTACTATTTATTTTAAAGATTAACATCACATGGCAGTTTTCATGAAAGGGCTCGTTTTTTTTCAGTTCACTAGCCTTTGTACATGAGCTAACATGAAACGAACAGATGACGTACGTGTACCATGTGCCTTGCACCTTTTCTCGCATAAGGCCAAACAAATAAAGTATATTTATTTTATATGTATGTATTTATTTGTTTGTAATTTTTTTGTGATACATGTATTGAGTCCGAGTCACAAAACATCGAGTACGAGTCATGAGTCCGTGTCCGAAGTACCCAGTGCGATACTTGTGGAGGGGGAATAAAACAAAACAAAACAACAAAATACAGTAAAAAGAGTCAAAAAGAGATTCCATCGACAAAAAGAAAAAAAAACTACACGGAATCTGACAGAAGGTAAAGATTAAGGTAATTTCTGAGGTGACTTAAAACCAGTTGACAAATTGGCACATGTAAGCCTATCTACTACATTATCAGGATAAAAGCTGCAGTTTCTTATATGATCCTTTAACTGCGTGTGCATTGAAGTTCAAATCATTGTGATGCTTCTCTCTCGTTAAAAGCAAACGTTCAAAATAAGGCCTAATTATAATTCATAATCAAGCATTGCATTATGATCATTTCACAGTCACTTAATTTAGACTATGGTCGTCAAAAACGTGTGACTCCTCTTGAAAACTTGGATCCAACGCTTAAATATATGTAAAACATAAGATGGGGCCTACATACATACTTAACTATAATTGCCAATTTCAGATAAAAGTTACACACAGTTGGGCTGCAACAGGGTCAGATTAATCTTAGTCTTTTATTCCCCAACTTTTCAAAACGGCACCGAGTCAAGAGCTCAGTCTTCATTTGAACGTGTATGCCATTATCTCATTCAGACAATGATGCAAAGCAATACGTCAGAATAATCGTTATTGATCTCCACCCCCAAAATAGATTAGATCCAATGGCCAATTACGGTCATGCTTTTTATACCAAAAAGTGCACAATTGACCCCCATGAGGCCAAAAAAAGTCTCCGATTTCTGGTCATCAGTCGGCTTCAAAATCGGTGCGGTGACTGCGATCAGGAATAGGGAAGTAGGCTATGTGGTCGATACTGGGCGGTGATGGGTTATGTTTGTGGATTGGTTCCCAACTTATATCTGTGTGATAATGCACATCGCATTATTAATCTTATGGTAAATTTGGCAATATGTTAGCATCATGTCATCTCAAAAAACACATAAATCAAGTTGAAACGTCTAATTTGGCAATAACGTTATCGTTATCCTAGAAGTTAATATTTATTATTCACAAGCCTGATGAAAGCATAATCGTGGTACCGTACTGTACTGTGCAACATAACTCTCATTTAATGGCCTGCGGATTGATTCATGTTTGATTAATTTCGAAAAGCCTTTTCAAATTTGGATACGGGCTACGTCAATGACCTCTTTGTTAAATCACCAGACCAGTTCTGGCCTGTACCTTCACCGTCACCAACCTGAAGACGAGTCCGAGTTCAGGGCAACATTGGCGTAAACTTATTTTCAAAGGTATGGGGTCATGGGGATGATGCCAAATTACTAACTTCAACAACCCCTACGGATTACCACGTCACCTCGTCATCAACCCCTCCATCCTCAGCCCCGAGGAGCAAAAGGGTTAAGATTTTGACAATTATCAAAGTTGTTTTTGATGCAACTTTTGAAGATGTTGGAAAATTTGTAAAACATTTGGGCAAATTTTAGGAACTACGGAAGGACATTTTTTAAATTAATGATAATCATAAATCATTTTCAAAAATTGGGCTTATATAATTCTAGTGCTACCGAGTACTTTATTCAAATTCTTATTATTATTATGTGTGTGTGGGGGTGGGGTGGGTGTGGGGGTGGGGTGGGTGTGGGTGGAGGTGGGTGGAGGTGGGTGAGGGGTTCTATGCCAGTCCATTCCAGATCCAGATTCTGATATCACTCATGTCCTAACTCTCTCTTACATGGCTTTGATCCTATGGATAAACACATCAGACGAAAAGTGGGGTAAATGTATTTTTCTTTTTCATTGTGCTATATTTCACCCACGTGTTGTAATTTGTTATTGTGTTCGCAAATTATAAGGAACACCGTGGGGAAATACTGTTTTTACCACCAACATGTGTCTGTGGTTAGAATAAGATGAAATACAATGCTCAGATATTTTTCATGATTTTGTGACCTGAAGCTGATGATTGACGACATCTGACAATACATTGTAGACAGTTACCTATACTTAATAACAATTGAATTATCGTACCTAGCAGGACTCATGAAATATCGAAAACGTGCATCAAAGAGCTTAATAATTAATACTTACTCAAACCAATTTAAAATGGGGAGTTATTTTGTAAACCTCAAAGTTTTTCCAACATTTTAATAGAGCGCAAAGGAATAAGCCTTTAATTATCATAATCGAAAATCAGGACAATGCAATGGTGAAATATATTTTTAGACTTTTAAAGAGAACTTTTACAAATTATGTCAGTCAGAAATACCAACAAGTTTGTCAATTTACAGACGACACTATTTTTGATTTAAGTGTGGCTTTAAATAATCTCCAATCTCAGTAAGGCTGCAGATTGTTTGCCTCACAGAGGAATATGAGTACATTTTTATATTCTGTTTTTAGCTTTTTAAATTGAGGTTCCCTGTATAAGAAAATTACTTTCAAAAGAGATATTTCACAAATTAATTGAGCAAATAAAATAAAATGTATCAAATAAAGACAAAAAACAAGGCTTCAAAGGGTATGCATCATTAGAATTGAACTGCTGGTGAAAAAGCAAAAACACAAAACACATACATGTTCAAGGTGTTCTTGAAAATATAATATGTCATAGAGAGATACTAAGAATTTGTAATTGTTTATTAAAACCCGATACTGTCCATGTGGGGTTTAGGCAAGGGGAGGAGGTGGGTCAATCTATTCTAATATCATCATATACATGTATGTACATGTACAAAAAGGGCAGCAACTGTACTGACTGAAAATTGCACCATTAGTGAAGATCACTGTCGAAAATTGGAGAAGAAATTAAAACTCCTCAACTGATCTTTTCCAAAGGACAGGATGACCGACTCCATGGCAGACTTTGGGACATCTGCACCCTAGTACCTTCTGTTTTCTGAGTGTTGTAAATGGAACCATTTTCCGATATTTGTCATACTGTCTGGAATCCCTCACAAGGTCCATTCATCACTCAGTATCCTTTCCTTCCTCGAAATCTTGTCCTCGCGTCCAACTGCCAAAATGTTCAAGACAATTAAATTGGTTAGTGGAATTCAATGAAAATGTTCTGTGTGACGGTTTTTAAGCAAGATGTCTTATAAATTAAATTTAAACTGAAGCAAAGATGGGGAGGGGAAGTTACAAATAATCTGTACTGTGCTCTACCGCTTTCTTGGATTAATCTCAGATGTTAATCATTAACTTTTAGTAGGCTCAAACAATTTGAAGCAACAATCTAAATGGAGGGAACACCATTGGTAATAACCCAAAAACAAATTAAAATATCATATAAAAGCTTACTTATTATGAGAAGTTATTCCTTCTGACATGTTGTCATTTCATGTAAACATTAATAATAAATTCAGATCCATTTCCACATTAGTATACATACATGTAAATACAAATCTGAAAACATAATTTTCACTATTCCCCTTTTGAACGACACAAAGGATGGTTTCTATCTTTTCATGTTTACAAAGTAAAGATGAATTTATAGAAATTTTACCATTGGTGTTCAATTCCTTTAAGCCCCAGTGATTTCTTGATGTGAATGATAAAACTGACTAACTATAAATATACATGTATGCAAATAAGACTTAGTGTAAAGTGATATCATAGTAGGTTTGCAGAAACACCATAATAATCTCCTATTTGGCGACCACTACTATGGACTGAAGGATCTTCTATATATCCAAAGTCCACAACCCAACCCAGACTGAGGGCTCTCCTATATCCTAAGTTAACCACCCTCCTTCCCCCGTGCTTGTCAACAACTGATTCGGTTCAGTGAGCACACACTCCTTCCCCCAACTCCGAGGATCCTAGTCTCAACCGTTCCCGCCTACACGCCTCAACGAACTAATCCTCCAGCATCCTGTCATCGCTTTATCCTCCAGCAGCCTACTTAAGCAGCAGCATTCCCCAGAGTCCGGCATTCTCCTGAGGACGATCAGAGCACCTTGATCGAAACATCGAGTTGTACCTCCAGTTCTTTTCAGAACTAATTACTACTCAATTGAGAATTTCACATGGTGTCACCGCAATTAGTCTTACTTAATCTCCTTTCTGTTGTGCAGTCAGCGGTTTTTAGAAAACCCTGTGGGTTCTTCCCAGAAAAACTCAAGAAAGATTATTACATAGTGTTACTGGAGCCCTACTCTATTCTATGCATGTAGCTCATGCAAATGGGGGAAATGGAAGCCTTTCCTCTTAAATATTTTTCCACAAAGTAAATTGAACATAAAAAGGACAAACTTCATTCTTAATGTACAATCACAAAATTGCAAAATTATATTCCAAACAATTAAGCATTTTTTCAATGTCCTCAATTTTGACAGTTAAGGTACTCGAGATTTTAAGGGCCTTTTCAGTACCATTTTAAACAAATTTGCCAACTTTTGAAGCAGGTGCAACTCACCAAAGATCGTTTGCATTCAAAGAAGGCTACCTGAAGAGCTCTGCAGTGTGTGTCAACATTTGTTCCTTTTTGCAGACATTCTTTAGGTGTTTTCTTCTCCTGCAAAATGACAACAGACAAAGTTGTTTAAAAGCTAGTATGCACTTTTGGTAAAATGTCTGTGCAGGTAAATGCATCCATAACTTGTAAGAAATAAGATGTGAAAGTTTCAGCTTATTTCATTGTGACGCTAACAAGAAAACATATTCAATCAAAAGATGACAGACTTTTACTTTGGAAATTAATAAGTTCCTAATTTTGGGGTGTCTTCTTACCAATACTGGTCCAGTATTTTTTGTTTTCATTTTTTTTTAATGGTTGGAAGCCTATTTGTTCTGCAGAATGTAAACCTACATGTAGGTCTCAGTTTACCACAGCTAGCCTAGTATACAATGTAAACACCTGTAGATATTAACATGGTTGGTCCATTACAACTAATGTTACGGACCACAGCTTTTGGTCAACACCACCACCCCCATATCCTCCCCCTCTTCCTGGGCTGCCCTTCAGCCCTTGAAGTCTAGATTTTTTAAGTTTTGGTTATTTTGTTTTAAATGGTATCATACATATTTTGCTTTTCGCAGGCCTATACTGTAATATTGTGATGTGGGGCGGCATGTGCAGAGGGAAGGGGGGTGGGGTGGTCAAATAAAATGTATGGTTGCCCTTACTTGCCTAAAACTAAATGGCAACATGAACTGTTGGCATTTGTCTAGCATTGTACTTGATAAGAACCAAGAGATATGAACAAAAACCGGTCTAGCTTACCGGATTCAAGTTCTGGTGTTAGCAACAGAATGTGGGTTCGAATCACGGCCGTGACACTTGTGTCCTTGAGCAAGACACTTAATCATAATTGCTTCTCTCCACCCAGGGGTTAAATGGGTACTGTGAAGGCAGAGTTGGTTTGCTCTATATGCGCTAGAAATGGCAGCAATTGAGCTGTATACTCCCCAGGGAGCTGAGATGGTTTCAGGAATGATTTATGAGCCTTATGAGCAGGGATAATAATATAATGCGCCTTGAGCACCACTTAGTTGGTGGATACGTGCGCTATATAAATCCACACATTATTATTATTATTAATTTGTGAAAGTTTCAGTATAGACTGTATTACGTGGAGTGTCGTGGCCAAGCGGTCTAGTGCATCAGACTCAACTTCTGGTGTTGTCAGAATGTGGGTTCGAACCCTGGCATGGCTGGTCATGGCGCTTATGTCCTCAAGCAAGACATTTAACCATAATTGCTTCGTCCTTCGTATGGAACGTTAAGGTTATGTCCCATGTACTAGATTAAGTAATGCATGTAAAAGAACCCAGAACACTTATCATGGAAGAGTATGGGTTTACCCCGGTGTTTCTGGTTCACATACTGTAGCAAGCGCCCTTGTTTACAGGTTTCCTCGGGCTTCCGAGCTACAGTGCTTAAGTGTGCTTTTGAGGCATCCTTGGTTTCATTACCAGAAATGTATAATAATAATAATAATAGTGTGTCAGAGAAAATAGGTAAAACTTCTTGCAAAATTTGGAGACAACTCT
This sequence comes from Zoroaster sp. YZ-2022, assembly GCA_029582265.1. Taxonomy (NCBI): domain Eukaryota; kingdom Metazoa; phylum Echinodermata; class Asteroidea; order Forcipulatida; family Zoroasteridae; genus Zoroaster; species Zoroaster sp. YZ-2022. The sequence continues at coordinate 15,711,804 of CM055833.1, read as the reverse complement.
AGCAGACAGCATAACAACGAAAACAAGAACAATCAGTGGCTTCCTAGAGCACTACACAGAAACTGGAAGTTTCAATTGATAGAAGCAGACCAGGTCATATTTCAAGATTTTTGCCTGAACATATTTGTTAAATCAATAACCTTTTAGAGAACGATGATGAATTAATGTCAACAGACCTGCAATGCTGCCTTCGGGAAGCCGCTAATCTTAATGTTTCGATTTCAGGGATAAGATGGAACTGAAATCAAAGGCCTGTAATAAGGGTTTCAGACCAGCCTAACAGTCTTGAACCCATACATGTAATATTGGTTCTCATCATTGTTGATCCATTCAATAGAGGAAGTACAACTGTACATGTATCTAGGTGCATTTAAGTGGAGAGGAAATGCACCGGCTAATATTAGTATTTTAAATGTCTCCCAAATTTCCTATGTAAAAGTCTATAGCTCTTAGGTCTGATACACGTATGACCCAGTGGCAAGACCTACATGTACATGTATGTGTGAGGTACAGTAACTGCAGCTAACTGTCTGAGCCTTTTTGCAATGAGGTATATTGGCAATGGGGCATTTATCACCAACTAACCAGTTGAGAAGGTGGTCTATCGATTTGTTGGGGTACATAAAGCAAAACACCATCATTACATTACACCTTTATGATGAATTTCGGACTTGATTTCCCTGCTAAAAAATTCCCCCTTAGAAAATAGAAGAATCCTATCATAGTTGCCACTGCGCATGATGATGTGCGATGAGGGGAGGTGACAGATCAGACTGACATGACTGAGGAAGTCATTATATACCAAAAATGCCTGATTTTTCATTAAATAAATATTCTTGAATAATTTGTCATGTACATGTATGTCCATGGTGCATCATTAAACATGTTTTCCACTGGCAAGATTATATTATTGGTTATAACATATTGAGGAATGAAAAATACAAAACAGTAGTTATGAGCACTAGCAGCTTCTTTCTCAAAAGCAAAATGGACAATATGGGCGGAAGTTAGTCAGGTGTGAAAGGAACATAAAAGAAGAGGGTGCAAGAAGGGGAGTCATGGGTCTGGAACTGGATAAAGGAGGAATTAAGAAAGGCTGGAAGAAGAAAGCAAAAGATGAGTGAAAATAAAAGAGTCAGAATGGGAGAGAATAATAAAACAGACAACAAAAAACAAAAAACAAAAAATGTAAAACAGAAAAAGTAAAAATGTAAAAAAAAGGAAATTAGTCATTCCATTCCTGTATGTTGAGACCATATGGAGGTGAATGGTGTGGATGTGCGACTCACTACCCTGCATAATCATATCAGAAATGGAATGATTGCGTAGATTGAAGTGCTGTCCCACAGGAGTGTTAAACTTATGGGTTTTGACTCACTGATATACTGAATACCACATATCCTGCAAGATACAAATGTTTCAGAAAAATTGTGTTAGAAGTACATGTAGTACAGGTAATGTGGCATGTTCCTGTTAGGTAACACATCCTGAAGTATACCAAAACATTCCCTGTTGGACAGGAGGAATGGAACTGTCATTAGGAGGGACCTCTGCTTGGACAAGAAGGCTGGGAGAACATCTGTAAGGAATTATATGCTGGTCTTGCAATACAGAATATGACAACTCGTTGAGTGAGGACATTGGTGCTTACATGTAGATCAGTAGTTGGGCTATTTTCCTCCTTACGAATAACAACATCAAGAAAATGGGTCTCTCTACTCTAGTTGAGTACTCTGAAGTGAATATGATGGTCAGTGTGGAATTAATTAAAGAACCTGCTAGGTCCGAAACGTAAGGCCAATAACTACCATTTTGCAGTACAGCAGCCGATTTCATGAAAAGAGTGCGTAACTCTGCGCAGTGCCTAAGACTTACGCAGTATAAATGTTGCGCAGCTACGCAGTTGCATAAAATCCATTTCACGAAACTTGTCTTAGCTGTGCAACATCCAAAATGATGCAAAACGAAAATAAACATCGCGGACGAGGATAATAACATCTTTTCCAATGACTGTTTTCCAGTGACTGTATGAAATGGTCGTATGTGATTCATTTATGACAAGGGGCGGCCATTTTAAATTGCGATCTGTTTTTAATTTTCTCGAAGTTGAGTCAACAACAAGCTTTCCATCTTTAAATTTTGCCACTTCACCTAGATTTTACTGATCGAAACGTCGAGTTGTAACCTCCAGTTCTTTTCAAAACTAATAACTAATTTGCGAATTTCACATGGTGTCACTGCAAATAGCCTTTAAGTAAGACTTGAAGGTTTGCATGGTGGAAGAACAATAAACTGAAAGGTTTGCGGTGACACCATGTGATGAGTAAATCTCTCTTTTGAGTATGTGTGGTTCCAAAGGAACCGGTTGACTCAACGTTTCGGACATCGGCGTAACACAATATTAGTTCTCATAACTTATTTCATTTTTTTCATTTTTCCAGTCCAATATTATTATTATTTTTTTTAATGTTTAATTAAATCAGGGATAAGAATTTGTCGCGGATTTCAGTATAAATATTTAAAAATCCTCATATTTTGAGTAATTTGAATGTTTTTTTAATTTTTTTATTTATTTTCATTATTTTGTTTCATACATGTATATATACAGTCCAATATAATTTATAAATTGTTCTAATATTTAATTAAATCAGGGATGAGAATCTTTCGAAGATTTCAGTGTAAAAATATAAAAATAGTCCTCAGATTTGAGTAATTTCTTTTTTCATTATTTTTTAATTTTGTTTTGTTTTTGTTTAACACATTTTTTTTGTATTTCTTATTTGTAAATCAGCACTACAAAACAAACTAATCATTGAATTAGCCTGGAAATAGGTTATTATTCTTCCTCTTTTCCCAAGCATTCCAGTGATACCAACCTTTTGAAAATCGGACAAGAATTTTGAAAGTTATGATATGGAATCCGAGAAAATCTAGGAAACGGGTCACAAGTCAAATTTACATTTCTTTTGTTTTTCCTTATAAAATATTGGCCGTTTACAGGCCTAAAATTGCCGGATTCAACATGTCATAACTTCCTTATTTTTGGTCACAGGAAGATGATCCTTATATCATTGTAATCGTCTATTCAAGACCTTGACAATGATACCAGTTGTATTGGAATCTGTTAATTTTGAAATTTTTTGTCACATAGCTAGACCATGTCCAGACCATAGTAAAGGTAAAGCGCAATCTGACTCACAATTCTTACGCAGTCACTCTCAAGAAGACAAGCCTTGAGGTCCTCTCGCACACCTGCACAAGGTCTTTTAGACTCTTCTTTCTCTTCGAAATATTTTGGCATCTTGATCTCTCCTATCAGAGTAATAACTTTAGAAATAGAATATAAACTTTAAAATGCAGTTGATAAAATGGCTACCTCAGGGCGCAGCCATCTTGGTATAAATTGATCTAATTTTCAAGTAACAACAAAAACAAAATCCGTACAAAAGTCATTATTTGATTACTTCAAAATATTCAAAATAATGAAAATTATTATTTGTCTTATATAAAGTATGATTTGTTTTAATAAATAATTCTCTAAGTAAAGACGGCAGTTTATACTTTGCGATCGAGGTTGGTTAAGTGCCACGGAAAAAGTTCCACATTATATCGATAGACGATACACTATACACGTACGTGATGTAGGCTCCGAGTCCAAGTTTTGTTGTAGTCCGAAATGTAAACCCTATACCGCATGGTTTTATAAAGGCCCTTTTATTCACGAGCAAAATAAATGTTAATACAAGAGAAGTCGAGAGGTGTTTTGGTAAGTCTTTTCCTCAATAAATAACCATCCATGTCTATGGCATGAAGTTTGGACGGTTTAAATTAATACTTTCATGACTGGTTTGGTTTATGTATCTTGCCCACACTTCATCCATTTCGTGAAAAAAATAATGGGTAAAATGTTGTATCCGACCGCCACTTTTTTGCATTTAATATAACCAAGAGTGCTGGGCGATTAGTGAAATTCACTACTTGAATAATCGCACAGCAATTACTCGCGAGTACTAAACTAATCGTGAGTAATTGAACACATTTTTTATTTACATTGTAACTAGGCCCTAGGCTACCTCAAATGTTATAAACCATAGTGTTTGCATTAGTAATAAAATAATACATAAAAACTCAATAAATATCGATTTGAAGTATAAGTTGGTGTTTGGCTTCATTTGTTGATAACATGCAACACGTAAACAGGTCATGACATATTCATTTTCCTTCGGGTAATTGAAAACAGGTTCATGAAAATTTGTTTGTTTGAGATGGTCCGGTCTATAGTGCAAATACGATCACAACCCATTTTAATTATTAGTTTTAGTGTGACTTCAAACAATATTGATGGAGACGAAACGTGAGAAATAACATTTCATACCACACTCCTGTGAAATAGTTAGTTCTCCCAGAACTACATGGTGATCACCCAGGTTCTGGTAGCCATCAGTATTTCGTAGTACTGCCCACCGCGCACCCCGTATTTCTTGATCACAGTAAATTATTCACTTTGCTGGGCCCTCCACGTATTGGGCCCTGCATGTATTGGGCCTTCCATGTATTGAGCCCTCCATGTATTGGGCCCTCCATGTATTGGGCCCTCCATGTATTGGGCCCCTTACTATGAATAACTAGGGAATCATTTCATACACCCCACATTCGGGTATTACACCCAGTGCCAATTCAACATGTTCAAGGGCCATCGTAAGAATCTCAGCGGTTAGCTACTTGGCACCGCCCACCATCAATGGCTATGGGGAAAACACAAAATCAAATAAATAACTCTGTTTTAAATCTTTAATTTCATTTTAGAATTATTAAATGCTGCTTTCATTATTCATTAATTACTTGAGATTACATGAGTAGTTAATACTTTTATGATTAGAACCACCATGGAACGTATATTGCACACTGTTGGTTAGAAGAGTATTATTCCTTGTGAATGAAGTAGGCTGTCAATCATGGATACTGAGTGTGGTTCAGCCAATCACCGCGGCCGCATTTCAAGCAATCATCATGCAGGTCGTGTACATGTAGGTGCGATCGATCAATGGCCCGTTTATTCTACTCAGCTCTGGGATTGGGGGGGGGGGGGGAGGGCTGTAGGCATTTATAAACTAGTCACGGGTTTGTTTATGGACGTCACAGTGAGTTTTTTATGAAATGTTTGGAGCGACTGTTTGGAGTAACTGTTTATTGAAAATATCTTTTGTGGTTCATGAGATATGATTTTTTGAAATATTAAAATTGGATTTTAGTGTATTTCGATATCTGATGACGTCACAACTTTACCTGAAACTATATGTCATAAATTTATTGACAACTACATGTTATGGTCTAAGTATGTGTCAAGTTTGAAGGCTCTGTGAACTTTGGTTTTTTGGTTAGATTTCTCATTTAGATGGAGAAGGAAAAAAGAAAAAAAACCGAACAATTTCAAGAGGTGATCGCGCTGTCACACGAACACCTAATAATGTAATCTTACCTACCTAGTAAGGTGGAGAACATATACGTTAAATTATTCCAGGATATTTATTTCATGAAAAATCTGGCATTTTTGGTATATGATGACTTCCTCAGTCATGTCAGTCTGATCTTGTCAACTCCCATTAGCCCTAACCCCCTAGGCTCATTTTCTAGAAACCTTCCAAAATCCTCCAAAATCAACCGGTGTTCTATTTTGTGTGGTGCCCACTGCCTAAATCCTCCAAAATCAACCGGTGTTCTATTTTGTGTGGTGCCCACTGCCTAAATCCTCCAAAATCAACCGGTGTTCTACATGTATTTTGTGTGGTGCCCACTGCCTAAATCCTCCAAAATCAACCGGTGTTCTATTTTGTGTGGTGCCCACTGCCTAAATCCTCCAAAATCAACCGGTGTTCTATTTTGTGTGGTGCCCACTGCCTAAATCCTCCAAAATCAACTGGTGTTCTATTTTGTGTGGTGCCCACTGCCTAAATCCTCCAAAATCAACCGGTGTTCTACATGTATTTTGTGTGGTGCCCACTGCCAAACTCCTCCAAAATCAACCAACGTTACATTGGGCCATCCTGCCAAACTCCTCCAAAATCAACCAAGAAAAATTTCCTAACCTGCCAAAATCATCCAAAATCAACAAAAACATTTTTTTCTGACCTGCCAAACTCCTCCAAAATCAACCAAGACAAATTTTCTGACCTGCCAAACTCCTCCAAAATCAACCAACGTTACATTGGGCCATCCTGCCAAACTCCTCAAAAATCAACCAAGAAAAATTTCCTAACCTGCCAAAATCCTCCAAAATCAACCAAAAAAAATTTCTGACCTGCCAAACTCCTCCAAAATCAACCAACGTTACATTGGGCCATCCTGCCAAAATCAACCAAGAAAAATTTCCTAACCTGCCAAAATCCTCCAAAATCAACCCAAAAAAAATTTCTAACCTGCCAAAATCAACCAGAATCAACCAAATCCTCCGGTTGATTTTGGTTGAATTTGGAAGGTTAGGGTTAGTGACCAACATGGTCATTGTACACACATGCGCAGTGGCAACTATAATAGGATGTTTCTATTTTCTGAAGGGGAGGATTTTTTTGAAGGGAAATAAAGTCCGAAAACTATCATAAAAGTGGATTTTAAAGATAGTTTTCGCTTTCTGTACCCCCAAAAATCGATAGAATAATGTTTTAACTGGTTAGTGGTTGCAAAAAAATTCCCCCAAAAACCTTAAAAGTGGCTGTCGGATACGACATTCTTTCCAAAATAATAATATTAAATAAATAAATAATAATAATTGATACTGATTTGTGGTAGGGGTAGGCAGGTTTGGAATTGTAATTTTCAAACACATTCCCAAATTATATATTTGTATTCTTATACTACAACAGTTATTAACATTAAACGGTTAACATTACTAATGTCACATAACAGACATATACATTGTAGGCCTATTCAATGTAATTAATGTTAATACATAACGTTAGGAATGTACTTTCTTTTAAATTCTACTCTTTTATTCCAGTTGCTGTTTGATACCTAGAAGATTTGATTCAGAACTAAAAATGCTGTCATCTGTCATCATATCCAAATCCTCACCCCCGACTAGTCCCAATGGGTCACGACCTGCCAGCCCCAACCCCATGCTGGATAACAGACATACTGCAAAGGCGAAACGACGCAAATTCATGCGAAGGATCCTCATGTTCCGACAAATGGACTTTGAGTTTGCATTGTGGCAAATGATTTATCTCCTTATTGCTCCACAGAAAGTGTGAGTATAAAATATTAATCATCTTTTAAAGCAAGAATATTAATTAGTGTTTACTTGTCTGTGTTGTTTTGAAACTTTGCATTAATACATGAACATTGTACATGTAGGTACATAATAATAATAATGTATAGATTTATATAGCGCACGTATCCACCAACTAAGTGGCGCTCAAGGCGCATTATATTATTATCCCTGCTCATAAGGCTCATAAGGCTCATAAATCATTCCTGAAACCATCTCAGCTCCCTGGGGAGTATACAGCTCAATTGCTGCCATTTCTAGCGCATATAGAGCAAACCATCTCTGCCTGCACAGGTACCCATTTAACCCCTGGGTGGAGAGAAGCAATTATGGTTAAGTGTCTTGCTCAAGGACACAGGTGTCACGGCCGGGGCTCGAACCCACACTCTGCTGCTGGCAACACCAGAACTTGAGTTCAGTGCGCTAGACCGCACGACAATCCACTTTACGTGCATTATACAACACACGGGACCTACGGCTTTACGTCCCATCCGAAGGACGAAGCAATTATGGTTAAGTACCTTGCTCAAGGACACAAGTGTCACGACCGGGGCTCGAACCCACACCCTGCTGCTGGCAACACCAGAACTTGAGTTCGGTGCGCTAGACCGCTCGGCCGCTCGGCCACGACACTACCTCATTGCACACTGTACATTTATTTTATTCTCTCAATGATATGTGAACATTTAAATAATTATTTTGTTCATGCATCCTTAATTAACCCTCCTATGCCCAGGCTGAAATTTGGCCCAGTAAGCACCGCACCCACAGACAGTCACTTGAGTATTTTTGGTTGCATTGCCAATTGTTCACACATGTGTATTTTTCTCTAAGAGTGCTGGAGTTAGTGGCAGTCAACCACACGTGTGTATGTCCTACATAAGTTATATGCAGAGTCACACAGAGCTGTGTATGTACTGCATATACAGTTGAGTGGTTTTGGTTTGACCTCCTACCATAGCCACATGTCCTTGCATTTATTTGAGTGCACTGCACAAAGTCAATGGGTTAAACCTATAGGAGGGTTAAACATTAGAAATTAAGAATACATTTTATTAAGAATAAACAAAAAACATTAATAGAAAACAATATGGTTACTTTTTCAGTTCAATGAGATTTTAAATTTTCTTTTTAGAAATTGGAACAAACATACATGTACATTTATAAATTGACACAATTTTGACATGCAAGAAAAAGTTGCTAATTTAAATATTTTATTAAAAACATGGGAAAAAAAGTTCCTACATGTTTCTATGAACAAACAGAAATGTTGCCAATCAAAATTTTCTTCTTTGTTCTTTTCAGATATCGCAATTTCCAGTACAGGAAACGTAAGTTTACCAATGTTTTTTTTTAACATTACAGAACTGCCATCTTGGTTTTCTTCATTTGAATCTAAGGCTTATACAAAAACAAAAAATAAAAATAAATGTCTTTCAAACTGTTATATTTCAAAATTATTTGTATTTGTTTTATTGTTAGTCCAAAGAAATAAATGCTTTGTCAAAATAAAGTAGTTTCCTATTTACTGTTAGCCCAAATTCAAACACACTCAAAGACTTGCATGTAAAATACCAGAGGTCAGTTGATGTAAAAATATTAATTGACCTTCAGGTAAAAATACTCAGTGACTTAAATTAATTAACCCTCCTACACATGGAGGCCACTCCGATCCACTAAATTCTGTTCTTAAGCAACCTTCAGTACATACATGTGTACATGTACAAGCCTGCTGTCCTTTCCAAGTAATCTTACAAAATCAACTGTGTGCCACCCAAGGACACTGTAAATGTTTGAACATATTAGTATGGCCTGCAATGTATCAATGGGAGACCACTTTACCCTGCAATCCCAGTGGTGTGGCAGTGCACAGAAGGGTAACCATAGGAGGCCACTGGCAACAGCTAATGGCTTGGAGTGGCCTGAATGGGTTGTTTCAAAAATTGCACTGATTGTAGAAGTGCTATTGTTACATGGACATTGGTGGTTGTACATGTATCTACAATATATTTTGCTAACATGCATAGTGTGATTTGAACAGTGTGATATCAGATAGCAGTACATAATTTACATGTATTTGTCACAGATATGTTCTTTGATGTATTAATGTTTTCTTTGTTCTTTCAATATGACCTATAGAAACCAAGGATCAATGGGCAAGAGATGACCCAGCCTTCCTTGTTCTTCTGAGCATCTGCTTATGTGGTAAGCTTTCCATCAATCACCAAAAGTTTGTTGTGACCCACTGTGACAACTCCTGACAAAAGTCATAGCTTTGAACTGAAGATATCCATTTTCCACCACAAGGGCAAAAAAGTCTAGGGTCTCTGGTCTACGTGCACGTCACCTCGGACCCGCGCATCAGCATTTTTAGTTTTCTTTATTTGATATGAAACGATGACCAATTGCAGCCAAAATTGCTGGAACGTTTGCCCGATTTGTGTGTCCTCTTTTAGCTACCATATTGTGTGTATGGGAAATTTTGTCTGGTGCCAGTAGCCACGCACTGTATACATACATGTATCACTTAAAATTAAAAGATTATAAACAAAAAGAAGAAAAAAACGCAACATTTTGAAGCCGACCTAGGACCAGAAGCCGAATACTTTTTTTTTGCCCTCGTTAAATATTTTGCCCTCGTTAAATATTTTGCCCTAATTAAGGATTTATATATCTTTTATTTAACCGGGGTGGGGGGTGCATAGGTTGACTTTATTAGTATTATACTAAAAAGAAGTTTTATTATGGATTTAACATTTACAATCACCACTGAAGAAACCTTTTCATGTGAGTGATTTGTGAGATGTGTGGAAAGTGAGTAAAAGAAACAAGACACCCTTTTGGTCAATAAAAGGAGTAACATCTGTGAAATCCTTATATTTCAGCTTCTTCTGTGGGATTTGCTATAGTCTTACAACTTGGAGTACTAGGTTTCTTGAAGTTCCTACTGTGGGTGGTGTTTGTAGACTGTATTACTGTTGGTCTGCTGATTGCAACTGTGCTTTGGTAAGCCTCAAAACCTTATCAGGATAGCCATTAACCCCCAAACCCCTAGCTATTTTGGTTAAGAACCTTCCTGAATCTGCCAAAATCCAACACCGTGTACAAACACTACCACCCAACTTTTGGACTTGTGATAGAGATTCATAGTGATAGAGATTCATTGAAAACCCAGCATGTATGACCTGATGGCAAAGAACTTCAACACTGAAGCTGTTGAAATCCTAGTCATTATCAACAGTTGATTCTTACATCAAATGACCACTAATTCTTTGATGAAAATATTCAATTTAAAATGATTTAATTCAACCGTACATTTGAGATATTGAATGGCCATCATGCAACTTGCTATTAACTCAACCTAAACATGTTTATTTCACTATGCCTGCAATAGTCCCTTCCTTTGATTAAATTATTCAATTTAAACTGATTTAATTCATCAAAATATTCCAGATTGTATATGGCTATTAAGCCACTTGCTAACAGATCAAACATGTATATTTCACTATGCCTGCAATGGGTAATTGGGCTGCATCAAAACACCAGGGCAAAACCCTGTGCATCATGAAGTAGTACAAATAGTACATCATTTTATCCTTACATACATGTAGAGCAGTTTTAGGTTGTACTGAACTCCTTTTCTTGCCTGTTACTGTATATTGAAGGTTTGTGGCCAACAGGTACTTGCGACTTGCAGGGAGTAGTGGGCAGGACGTAGAGTGGGGGTTCGCCTTTGATGTTCATCTGAATGCATTCTTCCCTGTTCTCATAATTCTCCATGTTGTTCAGCTCATTCTGTATATTCGTAAGTAGAACATCAAATCTACATCCACCTGACTCCCAGCAAATTTCAATATCATAATGCATTCATCTATAGTCTGATACTTAGGGTGTTTTCTAGAAAATAATATCATAATGCATTAATCTATAGTCTGATAGTTAGGGAGTTTTCTAGAAAATAATATCATAATGCATTAACCCTTGTATACATGCAATCTCCAATCTCCAAAATATTGCATACTGTACACAAGAATGGTACATGGATACCCCAAAATGCCCCTGGGTCTGGGACAAAAACAAAGTGTTCTGACCTTCACACAGTATGTGTATACCCCAAGTTACTGCACTGGTTTATTTCAAGTTAACCTTGCAATGAAACAAAGTAGGTGGCTGCTTCAGTTTACCTCATCTCTCTGAAGAGCCTTGGGGTATGCCATTAATCTTTAGATAAAGTGTGTACCTCAAAATGTCACGGTTGTGACATTTTGAAGTATGGGTCGACTTTGTAAAGAACAACACTGATAATAGGAGGGTTAATCTATAGTCTGATAGTTTTCTAGAAGATCCTTAAAAGGAAGGTACAGCACACCATTGGTTATGACCAAATATAAGTCATAATATCAAATATCACGATACCTTTTTATATACGATAATTACGATATCGAGAACTTATTGAGATATCGATAAATCGACATGCCTTCACCCTTTGTGGATTGGTTTTCTAAACATTATTTTTTCCCTTTTTCGAATGTACAGCTTTAATAGGACATTACAACTTCTTGTCCACGTTGTTTGGTAACACGCTGTGGCTCATTGCAATCACATATTACATCTATGTCACTTTTCTGGGATACAGTGGTGAGTATCTGTACATGTCAATTTTTACATCTTTGGTTCCTACCTTCCCATATTTACGCTTGTTAAGCCAAAAAAAGAGTTTCCGGTATCCGCGAGCGTCGCCTCAGACCTGTGCGTCTGCATTTTTAGTTTTCATTTGTTTTGCTATGAAACAATGCCCAATTGCAGCCAAAATTACTGGATGGATTGGAATTCTGCCATGCTGTGTTTGGAATGACTTTTTCACATAGTGAAGTGAACATTTGTCCGATTTGTGAGGCCGCTCTTAGCCACCATACTTTGTTTATGGGAAACTTGGTCTGGTTCCAATAACTGCGTATACATGTATCACATATTCCCGGCAGTGACACTTGTGTCCTTGAGCAAGACACTTTTCAAATTAATGTGTCACTTTGAAAAAGCATTTATTACCACATACATGTTTATTAGGTCAATTTCATGGCAAAGTGATTTTTATTGCATTTTCACTGTATTAAGATTTTCAAAGTGATATTTGTTTGAGGAACATGAAGCTGTTTCAGGATTGTGTATCTCAGCACTGCATAACAAAATATAGAGAATGATCACAATTGAAATTGAACATCTTGTGAGGATACTACGATCTTTGGATTGTAATTTCAGAATGTTATATTTGCATAATGAAGTGGAGTGTCGTGGCCGAGCGGTCTAGCTTACCGGACTCAAGTTCTGGTGTTAGCAGCAGAATGTGGGTTCGAATCCCGGCCGTAACACTTGTGTCCTTGAGCAAGACACTTAACCATAATTGCTTCTCTCAACCCAGGGGTTAAATGGGTACCTGTGAGGGGCAGAGTTGGTTGATTAGCCCTATATGCGCTGTAATGGCAGCAATTGAGCTGTATACTCCTCAGGGAGCTGAGATGGTTTCAGGAATGATTTATGAGCCTTATGAGCAGCGGTAATAATATGCGCCTTGAGCACCACTCAGCTGGTGGATACGTGCGCTATATAAGTCCACACATTATTATTATTTTAAAAAAACTGTGTCACCACACCGATTTGGAAGCCGACCTATGACCAGAAACTGGAGATCTTTTTTAGCCTAAGAAAGTTTGTTTACAATGGTGAGGAGTACTAAACTTCAACTACATGTATTATAACTAACCTAAATATAAAAACAAGGGAAACTGACTAGGTACATGTCCATCCAAACATTTTAAAAATAAATAAAGGAAAAAATTACCACAACATGGTTGGAACCGGCGACCTCTGGATTACTGTACCTAATCCATCTAGCCCTATATTGGCAGTCTCACTATTTTAGCGGGGGCGCTAGTCTTTGAACCAGAACTTGTATTCACATGACGGTCATGACCGTTATACAGTTAAATGTATACAGATTCATGTGCGAACCAGCCTTATTCAGTTGTTCACCAATTTTCATGATTTACAACAGAATAGCAGTTTGATTTTTTTTGGTGTGAGGTTACACATGCCCATTGGATTTATTATTTATTTCCATCTTTTCCCGAATGATTTTCTTTACAGCACTGCCATTCCTGAAACGTACTGTGGTTCTTCTCTACCCGCCATGTTTGGTTCTTCTTGGCTTGTTTGTGATTTCTCTGGTGACCAACTGGAATATCTCCTACACGGTCATGGACTTTTACAAGTACAGAGTGAATTAATACGTTGCCATTTGTTTTGTTCAACTCAACTCAATCTGAAGCAACGTAGGGATTTGGTACAGTGCCCTTTTGGAGAGTGACAAACCCTCAGTGATTGACGACATAATGCATTTGGGCACTCATACATGTAGATGGATGGTTGATGTACATGTATGTGTGTTTGATACCAGTAACACTTTGGCCAGCAGTATTACAAAATATTAACAATACATAATCTCATGTTTCCTGATGCACACGAAGAATTTGTCTGTAGGACCACCCATATGGACATAGTAAATCAAACTCATGTCCATTGAGGCATTTGAATTTTTAAGTTAAATTTGAAGCTAAATTGACATAACCCGACGAGACGTCCCAACGTGAACAAGATACGAATGAAAGTTTCATCCTGGTGATGGGGTTGCTGTAATGACAGTGTTTCAATCCTTTGTGGTAAAAAGGAATAGAAATGAGGAGCGTTTTCTGACATTTGGAAATGCCCTTTGAAAGCCCTCATCAGGTTGCGTATAGAGTGGTTTCAAGGATACAAATGTCTAGGGGCTTTCAGCAGAAGAATGGCAATGGCTCTTTTACAAGGATCTCATGTACATGTAGAAACATTTAAGGAACTGTAGAATATATTGTAAATAATGTACAGCATTTTTTTTGTAGAAAATTTACCCTTTAGGTTTTACACATACATTTGGTTCAACCTGGTTGAAAACTATTAGTTTGTCTGCTTATAAAATGTAGACATTTAGACAATTCATTTTACATTATTTGTGCCAATTGGCCTACTGACAGCAATGTATAGCCTCAGTTTTCAATTGAGTCGTCTAAAATGCAGACTCTGCACAATTTACAAAATGTATTGTGTAGAAATCATTCCAGAAATGGGGAACTTGCTTCATTAACCCTCCTACTACGACAAGGGTCAAAATCAGTCAAAATGTTGAAATACTTCCCAAGGTACATCTAGTGCACTTAAAAGTCAAACGCTGTCAAACCTTACATGTAGTAAGTACATTTACAGGTCAAAATGAGTCGACTGTTTTTGACTGGTAAAAGCATTGTCTGGTATTGTTCAGGGTGGTCAAAATGACAGCAAAAAACCAGTCAAAAATGCCCCTGTGTGCACATTTGGGTCAACAGTCAAAACAGTCAGTTGACTGATTTTGACTTCTTCAGCAACTTTCCACTAAAGTGCAGCAATAGTAGGAGGGTTAAACATTATAAATTTATAATAACATCAAAACATATTAAGCCCGGTATTTAATAAAAAAGTATTGATCAATGAAGTAGTTTTGACTGACAGCTTTGGGAGACTTTGGATGACTTTGGATTCTAGTGGCAGTAGATTTGATAGTTATTTTCTCATTGTTATGTAATTCTGAGAAGTAGAATCTGCTACAATCTAGGCTTCTATTGATCGGTCAGATGTTTAATCATCACTATGTTATAAAGAGGATCTTGTTTGTTTAGATAATTGGGGCAAAAATATCATGCATGGGGTTTAAAGAGATGCAAGTTGATATCAAAACTCTAGTTTCAAGAAATTTATCATAAAACCAATCCGTTATTTTTTTCCCTTCAAAATAGTGTAGGTGATAATTTTTTTATGTTTTAAATCAACAAAACAATTACTATTTTCTCTAAGATGAAAGCACTTAAGACAAAATCATTTCTCAGTATGATTGATACACGTGTACCAACTCAACACCAGTTTTTTTAGTTTTTTGATAATCTTGTAATATACAACAATGTTGTACCTTCCCTTTAACAATTTTTGGCAGTGTGAGTAGATTTTGTACATTGAAAATCGTCCCACGCTTTGGAACTTCTGAACCTTGGCGTCTGTCTTATTCTGTGACTGGGCATACATTTTACATGAACAAGTAGATGAAATACACACACGATGTACAGTTTGCATGTGAACTATGATAATAATCACTACAAGATACATTATGAAAATCTATACAGTGAAAACGCCATGAAAAAGTCACTTTGCCGTGAAATTTACTTTAAATACATGTACCGGTATATGTTAACTGTGTGTTCATAGCGACAGGCCATTGTGAAAATGCCCTGTAAAAACAGCTATGTCTTGCACTGTGAAAGCACTGACAGGGAACAATTTCGTTCAAACATTTTGCATAGCAAAATTTGTATGCAGAAATGTTCCTGTGTGTATGAAGTACATGTACATGTTTTGAACAGCAATTCTTGAATTTTGTGGAACATTTTGCTACAAATGCAATACAAGCGAAATTGTTCACTGCATTGTGTACATCTCCTATCTAGGAGAAGTACACTTGGTGTTCATTGGTGGCAAGAAATGGCAAGTTTTTTTTCAGGGCATTTTCAAATTAATGTGTCACTTTGAAAAAGCATTTATTACCACATACATGTTTGTTAGGTCGATTTCATGGCAAAGTGATTTTTATTGCATTTTCACTGTATTAAGATTTTCAAAGTGATATTTGTTTGAGGAACATGAAGCTGTTTCAGGATTGTGTATCTCAGCACTGCATAACAAAATATAGAGAATAATTATCACAATTGAACATCTTGTGAGGATCCTATGATCTTTGGATTGTAATTTCAGAATGTTATATTTGCATAATGAAGTGAAGTGTCGTGGCCGAGCAGTCTAGCTTACCGGACTCAAGTTCTGGTGTTAGCAGCAGAATGTGGGTTCGAATCCCGGCCGTGACACTTGTGTCCTTGAGCAAGACACTTAACCATAATTGCTTCTCTCCACCCAGGGGTTAAATGGGTACCTGTGAGGGCAGAGTTGGTTGATTAGCCCTATATGCGCTGTAATGGCAGCAATTGAGCTGTATACTCCCCAGGGAGCTGAGATGGTTTCAGGAATGATTTATGAGCCTTATGAGCAGGGGTAATGATATAATGCGCCTTGAGCACCACTTAGTTGGTGGATACGTGCGCTATACAGGGTGTCCCCATAATAAGTATACCGAGATCAAAATTACTGTAATGGCAAAACTACTTTATATATGGGAAAGAGAAATATATCTCTAGAAAGGGTAGAATGTCCTCTTTGCAATGGTATACAGCTTGTGATGTTATTGACACAGGTGAGTGAACAAATTAGACAGATGTTAAGGGTACTGAAAGCAGGACTGTGACAAGTTTGCATATTTGAACAACAAATCTCAACCATGCAAGTGTGCAGAATACCAAATGCCTTTGTTTTTTCAACACATTCTTCAAAACAAGGAATGTACCTAAAACAATGTAATCTGCTTTGTTTTCGCTACTTACCTCAAAAGTTTAATGTGCAGGTTTTTTTAAATGCTTTTTGGACCTTTGTTATTCAAATGTGCAAACTTGTCACAGTCCTGCTTTCAGTACCCTTAACATCTGTCTAATTTGTTCACTCATCTGTGTCAATAACATCACAAGCTGTATACCATTGCAAAGAGGACATTCTGCCCTTTCTAGAGATATATTTCTCTTTCCCATATATAACGTAGTTTTGCCATTACAGTAATTTTTATCTCGGTATACTTTTTATGGGGACACCCTGTATAAGTCCACACATCATTATTATTATAATATCCAGTGTATGTTATCGTTAAGAATTAACAATAAGTCATAGGTTACCTGCATCTGAAATTACATGAAGGAAATATTGAAATGGAGATAGAAGTCTTTTCTTTTTTTTGTTTTAGAAGAAAAGGTTAATTCAATATTGAATCAATATCGCAGTATTCAATTTCAGGCTGGCTACAAATAAATTGTATCAACGATGAAACTTTGAGACCCTATAATGTAGAATCACTTTGGTGAATGCCTTGTATAGACCTCATGATGTTCATTGCAGTAGTGTTGCACTTTATTTTGGGATCTAATGTAATATCATGATGTGATATACGCCACTGTGTAATTTGATAAGAGTGTATTGGTTCAATGAAACTTGGACCATAGAGTCGTATGTTACGCATCTGAAATTACATGAGTGTTGCAGTGAAATTAACCTTTTTAGAAGAAAGGGTTAATTCAAACTTGAATTGATTATGAAGAGAACAATTCCAGAAGGGGAAAGAACACCAGAACCCAGACCCTTTATATGACAACACTACGTACTATTTTGTCTAGTTTTTGCCAATCAAAAACCCACACAATTTTAAAGGCACCACTCTGTTCTGGACATGAG
This sequence comes from Zoroaster sp. YZ-2022, assembly GCA_029582265.1. Classification (NCBI taxonomy): domain Eukaryota; kingdom Metazoa; phylum Echinodermata; class Asteroidea; order Forcipulatida; family Zoroasteridae; genus Zoroaster; species Zoroaster sp. YZ-2022. Next base: position 15,694,097 of record CM055833.1, on the reverse strand, counting down.
TCACATTTTGATTCCAACAGACTAGTTTGTGGAAACTAAGCATAGATTTCTGTTTCATAAAAAAAGTCTTATTGATATCGATATTTATCACCCTTGAGAATCCATGAGACCAAACCGAGGCTGGAAGGAAAAATACTCTGGCCCCTTTATGAAATGAGATTGCATAAAGGGAATCTATCAATGATAGGCAGTGCATTATAAAGGTCTAGGTTTATTTACAAAATGTAACTACATGTGTTTATACTGTACATGCGTCTTGGATAATGTCATGGTATTAATATTGCAGTACAATATTTTTGAAACTTAACCAGTTCGCGTCGGAGGCCGTGTATACACGCAATTTTTTTTTGGACAGCGGATCGGAGAGCGTCTAAACACGCCACAGGATTCCCGGGCAACGAGCCATAAGCATACGGTGGAAGACGCGATCTCCCCGGTCACGCTCTGGTGAGCACCATTGGTCGTGTTTGTGCGGTAAAAATAAACCCGCCACGGGGTTCGGAAAAACTTTTTTTTATTTCCGGTGCGAACTGGTTAAGAGATAAGAATTAGCTGTTGCAAAATACTGACAAGTCAACAGGAACCTGTAGTACAGTGGTGCATGGGGGAGGTGAGAACCATAAAAACCTTTTGAGTTGACTTTACATTGATTTTTGTTTTATTATTTCATAGCCACAATTCATTAGTAAACATCCTCATTACTTGCAGGATTATGGCAAGATTAAACAAATTGATAAACATAATTACAGCGTAAACATGTACACCTACTTATTCATAGGGTTGTACAGGAGCTTAACTTTACATTAGATACACATTGAATAATTTAGAGGTCACGTATTTAAGCAAATAATTAATCAAGGCAGTGACTCTAGGCAGCTTTATCTTTGAATAATACAAAACAATTTACTCTTCGGATTCAAAACCGTGCCTTAAAGTCTGATTCATACTTGGGGCAAATGTGCAGTAGATTTTGTTGTAAGTTGAAATATATTCAACTTTTGCAAATATTAATCATTTGCACAAATTACGGCACATGACTATAACCCTTTAAAGTCTCACCAAAGCATGTGAATGACTCTTAATGTTCACTCTGACCTTTATTAATAAAACCATACAGTTCTCATATGACTAGAGGGAAAGTTATCAACAAAGGTCTTCATCACTGATTCTCCTATAATATATAAAAATGATTATTAAAATAAGTGTTTTAAGTAATTTGGATACAAATGATTAAACATTCTCATGAAAATTATAGTTTTTAAAGATTTACATGTAAATTGAGAATTGCAAAGACTACTCTATGAACTTCAAGTTTGCTACCCTCTAGTAAATAAATACATTCATGATTAAATACACGTATTTTATAGTTGACAATTTGAAAATTGGGTCAAATACTTTACCCATTTTGAGATACTACTTGAACCAGTATTACAACTAGAATGTGGACACTCATGCAGAAATTTGTGACGGGTTATCTTCAGGGTGAGATTTTTACATTCTGTTTATTCACCCTGAGGTTTGGTTTAAAAAGTACAGTAAGTCAGAAAAGTACATGCTGGACAATGTTAAGTAAGCACAATATCTACAGGTCAGATTCAGCATGCTGGTTGTCTTGTTATAATCCCAATTGTAAAAAAAATAATAAGACAGTTTACAAAATTTGAAACGCATACATTTAACATTAAGACTTAAAAATCCTAGTACAAACAAAACTCTTTCAACATGAATTGATGTTTCAAAACAAAGTCTCTATGCCAAGTGTTTTGATAAGTCTTGGCTAAAACTAATTTCTTGTAATCTATTAACCAGATTTCTAAAGGATTCCTTTGGCTATTGTGATTAGTTTTTTTTATTTTTTATTTTAATGTAAAATAATTACACCCCCACAGTACATGTATATGACATAAAACACAATAAAGGGGGCCACTTTGCATCCGTCACGTTGGCAGTTTTTCCAATGGTTGTTATTTTTTTTTTAAGTACCTGAAACCTACCAAAAAGTGTTTCAACATGTGATGGACATGCAGGCTTATAATAGAACTAATTTGAGTTGATTTATTTTATTTTTTTATTTATTTTTTTACCCTCAAATTTCCATAAAAATTGGACGGAAAAAGTTACCTCACTTTTCCGTCCATTTGTTGATGGAAATTTTAGGGTAATTAAAAAAATAATAGTAATAATCAACTCAAATTATCTTTAGGATAAGCATGCATGTCTATTCAAATGTTGAATTTTTTTTTGGGTGGTTTCAGATATTAAAAATAAAAATACAACCATTAGAAAAACTGCTAACGTGACGGTAGGAAAGTGGCCCCCTTTATTGTGTTTTATGTCATATAGCAGTTATGCTCATTGTTCTTATCAGAAATCTATTGTAATAGACTTCTCATAATGTCTTAACATTAAAGTACATGTGTATAACTAAGGAAATCTCGGACTATTTTTTCCAGGAAATAAAATACTTTTCACATTATTTTCCCTCACTTTCAGAATGAATGTATTGACAATTTAATGAACTTGCCTTGGCAAGTTATATTATACTGTCCAAATCTGATAATATATTTCAAAATGAAATTGTCTTAGTTTTAGTTTTCAATTGTAGAGATTCATTTTGATATCAATGCAGCATACAAAAAAATGCATTTTTCTTCAACTACATATAGATGAGTTCATGAAAACTAAGCAGCTATTAAATCTTGAATGAACTGATCCTTTCCTTGTCAACAATTTAAATCCATGCATGTTCAATCAAACCTCCACAGTGTGGCCAGCCAAGTGAAATCAATTTGACCGAGCACCACAGTATCATGTTTGATTGTATGCTGTAGAAACGTTCCATAAACTGCTTCTTGTTACCCTGCCAAGTATTATTAAAACACCAATACAGAGAAAAAATACTGCTAAAAAGTCAAATTATTGCACAGCAAAATATACAAATATATGTGGTTCATTGTCAGTAAGAAGAAAATAAATACAAAATACCTGGGTTACAACCACTGGCGTAAATCCGTGATGAAATGGGGGGGGGGGGGGGGGGGATAGAGATGATTTTTAAATTTGGGTGCACGGGTATAGCTTGAAGTTTTGCAGTCAACAACTATTCAGAATCTTGTAGCTACAGAACAGATTACACCTATATATGTTTTTCAACACATGAAAAATTCTGGGAGGTGATCTTATTCACATCCCCCTTGGATTTACGCCCGTGGTTAGAACAATTACATGCCCATGTTACTTTCTCAAGTAACCTACATTTCCTTATCTGCTTTTATAACGGGGCCTTGGGATTATGCAATTTTGAATTTCTTGGGTCCTTGCTCTGATATTACTACATGTACACTGTAAGTCATGCATTAACCAGTTGACAAAAGAAATGTGTCCGACTTGTCAGTTTCATATTAAATGAAGCCTTGAAGCTCTGGCCAGAGTTACACATGAGTTATCTTGTCACTGATGTACAGCAACCAATAATGCAAGTGAAGATAACTGGCTGAATTTCCTCTTGGCAATAACAAAACAAAAATGATTGGGAAAATGTGCACTTTGTTCTTTGCTAATATTTGACTTTCATATTCCCTAATATGTAATGCACTTTCCTTTTAAAGCTAATTATATTCAATTTAAATTAGACACAACATTCTTTGATGACTTAATTTTTATAGGTAAAAGTGCATTATATTTTGGTCTAGACATGATATCTTTGTTTTAAACAAACGGCTTGAATGATAAATTAAAATATACTGGATTCAACAATTTGAACAAAAATAACCCTACTTTTAGAATAATAAATAAGTATTTAAAATCAAAATTGAAATCAATTTTAGATTCGAGTTCTAGGAAACTTGTCAGCTCACTATTTATGAATTTACACATGTTATACATGACACTGCTGTGCGCATTCTCTACACTGTACAATACAATAAAATCACATCCACTACAATGCACACCTACGTGGAAGATTAAAACGCAGACAAAATATGTGTAACACCGCGAGCATGTCAAGATGGTATGATTGGTTTTACATGTACACAAGAATGCCACCACTTGCTTCATAATGCAACACTCTGGCAAGCTATGAAGCTTGTATACTACTACTCAGGGAGACTACAGTGATTTGATCAATCAAACCTTTAGACAAAAAATGGACTTGTTGGTAGTCAGTAAGGTGACGATGGGACTATGAAGTTGTAGTTATGATAATTTACTTGTCAGCAGGTCAATTACATAACCGCCAATCAGAAACCACGGTATTTGTTACTAGATTCTTGAATTAATCCAACAAATGACCATAGACTGTTTTTCTGTAAACTGACTACTGTCCAGCCAACAAGTCAATATGAAGTTATCTATATTTATTAGCGAACAGGCTTATTAAGGTGCAATAAGATGTACACAGGTTTCAACAATAGTGAAGATGCAAACTGTTGGAACATTATCTTTCTGCACAGGTAACCACACTGTGAAGACAAGACTGCAATTATTATCAGGGGATCTACATGTACATGTTCTTTAGAACAAGCTACAGTATGTGTACATCCGTTTTATTGATATCATAGGATTGGAAACTATTGTTACATGTCATGTAATGTTTACATTACATGACATATACATGAACTAGTTTGGAAAAAGCTAATAAAGATTCTAGCCATTTTATCTTTCTTGATATACATTGATTTTCCTAATGATATGGGTGTATGAAGATAGTTCTGCAAAACTACTTGCATTCACTGTATATGTACACAGTCATCATACTGAATACCATACCTGACCTGCTCTCCCTGTTGGCCCTATCCATCCCTAAACCTTAAAACACACACCTGAAAAATGTAAGCATCACAGCACGTGAATTATGCTAAATAGACATTCAAATTAGCTAGTACATATTTGCATATATTTGTCAAGTGCATTATGATCCCATGATGCATCAATACTTTCTTAATAAAAACAATTTTTTGTTTAAGCCAATGACCAGGAGCAACAGTGAAGGTTTTTAAGATTTCGCACGAGAATTCTGCAGCATGACTGCAGAATTACTGATGCAGTACCGCTTGGATGCAACAGGTTCAATGACTTGGCAGCACCTCCCATTCGTCCACACTCGTAAGTTGAATACTGCTCTATGGGGGAAGCAGACACACACTGCAGCAATCACTTCTCTGCTTTCTTTCCTTTGCCTCCAGACCTACAGAAAGAAGATTCATGACACATGGTTGATTAGTACTCTACTATGAAATAATAATAATAATAATAATGTGTGGACTTATACAGCGCACGTATCCACCAACTAAGTGGTGCTCAAGGCGCATTCTTTTACGTGCATTACACAACACACAGGACCTACGGCTTTACGTCCCATCCGAAGGACGAAGCAAATATGGTTAAGTACCTTGCTCAAGGACACAAGTGTCATGACCGGGGCTCGAACTCACACCCTGCTGCTGGCAACACCAGAACTTTAGTTCGGTGCGCTAGACCGCTCGGCCACGACACTGGGAATTGTACATCCTAGGTAATGTCTGCAAACTGCTTCTTCAGTTATGCTAACTCTTTGAATCAACCATTAGCTTATTACATTGTCATTCACGACAAAACAGTGAAAACACATAATTCAGATTCTAACCTGGAATTTAGGAAAGAATATTCTTTCCTACATATTCAACTGGACATTTTAATTTCACTTTCTTAAAGGGCCTATGAAATGCAATTTTATGTAGATAGATATTTTAGCAAATATCCATGCTCTGCGTGGACAGTTTAAACAAAATGGGAAGTCTATTTTTGATGTAAAATGAAGAGTATACCAGAGATGCCAACATTGAATTCCAAAAAAGAGTAGCATCTATTGAAAAAAAAAATCGCAAAAATCTAACGCTAAAAAATGCATGTCCGGATTTTGGGCAATATCAGCGCCGCACTCGGTGTGAACCCCGCTGGCGGTAGTGGGACCGGGGGCAGAGTAAATTGGAGGAAAACACTCAATGAAAAAATTATGAAATTATAACAATGCTAGACGTATCTTATCTTAAAAAGTTCACAATAATGATCTTCCGTTAGTAATCCAAGCATCAGTCACGTTAGAAATTTTGATTATAATACTAACTGTTCTCTTTCTTGGGGTCTCGAAAGCAAATAACAAATTGATAGCCCTAGCTCACCTGGGCCCAATTTCATGGCGCTGCTTACCACAGAATTCTGCGCTTACGGCGCCATAAAAAGCGTGTGATTCTATTGCGCCGTAAGCGCAGAATTCTGCAGTAAGCAGTGCCTGCATGCCTAAGCAGTGCCTGCATGCCTAGGCATGCAGGCACTGCTACTGACACTGAAGTCGCACTTGCAAAGAAGCTTCGAGAAATTACAAGGTAATGCACGTGCGTGAGCACAATTTATCTTGGTACACGCGTGTACACACAAGCTACCTCACTGACAACCTCATTCCCCACGGGTATGCTCATTATTCCCATTATGTAATAGAGATCAATGGATGCGATCTTGCAAATAATGTACAAATGTACAGGCAGGGTACATGTGGTAGGTAGGCAGTCGAATCCAGCGGCGCCAGCGCTTGTGTGTGATACGTACATAATCGTGTAATTCTAATCCCGCTATATCGTCGCTTTTTACCACCACTGCGGTTTATATTTAAAAGGTTGTTTTGTTTTTTAATTTTTAAAATTATTTTTCATAATTTTTATTTACACATAATAGTTAAATAATTGTTTGCTTGTATTGTAACTATATACAATAATACTGGGGCGGCTTGTTTAGCGTATGTCAATGAAGTATTATCGTAGAGTCGTATTCACGGCTCAAAATCGTATTTGCTACGCCCAAATCGTGTATGTTGGCATCTCTGGTATACTATTGAAATTCAAAAAAAGAATGCTTTTTCTTTACACATCAGCCTCCATGTTGAACAACACAAAATTAAATTTTATGAGAATTTAAAACTAAAAAATGTCCATGTCTTGAGAGTAAATGTGTGAGGACCTGAATTTTTTTTCCTCGCCCATATTCAAATTACAATGGTCATGTACGTATGGTCCAGGTATACACAATACATGTGCAATGTCAAGGGACAGTCTGGGGAATACATGACATGTACATCAAATAACAAGGACAGCAAAGTGGAGTCTGTGGATGGAGCGTACAACCCCAAAAGCATCTCTCTAGCTATATGCATCTACACTGCAGTATATTTTGTTTTTAACCCTCCTACTTCTGGTACCTTTTTCATACAAGTTGATCCACCATTTGAAACCATTCGCTTTTGTGGTTTTGAATGGTGAAATAACTGTGAACAGTATTGATTCCCCCAAATGGTTTTGAATGGTAGGTCAGCTAATACAAAACCTTGTTTGGATCTTTCCAAATGGTAGTACAGCTAATACAAAACCTTGTTTGGATACTTCTAAGTGGTGAATCAATGGACCCTCTATGCATTTGAATGGAATTGAATGGTAGTAAAGCTTGCTATCAACACTGTTCAAATGGTATCACCATGTGTGTACAAAAACAATGGGCATTTTGGTAAGTGGAAATTTTGAATGGTTTCAAATGGTCAAACAGTAGGAGGGTTAATTAGGAAGAACAAAGAAACTCACTTTTTCTTGCTCTTTGGTGATGTTGACTGGAAAACACTGGACGCAGACATGAGGTTCTCAATGTACTGCCCGAGGACTTGGTTCTCAGATTTCAGTTTCAGATTCTCTTCCTTCACCTTGTCCACCCTGGTGGACAAATCTGTAAAACGAAATGGGGTGCAGTTAATAACAATCGTATGCTCACAGGAATTAAAGACATCAATGTAGTTTGTACTAACATGCATACAATTCTTGTGATTTACTGTGAACAAACAAATACAAATAAAAACAAAAAATCAGAAACCAACCTTGTGACTTTCCGCCACCCTTCTTTGTCAGCAAACAACAATCACCATGAAAACATTTAATAATAATAATAATGTGTGGACTTATATAGCGCACGCATCCACCAACTGAGTGGTGCTCAAGGCGCATTATATTATTACCCCTGCTCATAAGGCTCATAAATCATTCCTGAAACCATCTCAGCTCCCTGGGGAGTATACAGCTCAATTGCTGCCATTACAGCGCATATAGGGCTAATCAACCAACTCTGCCCTCACAGGTACCCATTTAACCCCTGGGTGGAGAGAAGCAATTATGGTTAAGTGTCTTGCTCAAGGACACAAGTGTCACGGCCGGGATTCGAACCCACATTCTGCTACTAACACCAGAACTTGAGTCCGGTAAGCTAGACCGCTCGGCCACGACATTTGAAAGGCATCATTCATGTGTAAGCATAATTTTTTTCCCCCAGTAGTCTTGTCTATATGGAGAAAACCAAGATGGACGCTAAATGGAAATGGTATACATGTACAGTACTGCAGACATCTTATAACCACATGAGCACTGAGCGTGGCCCCAAACCATTGGCTGGTTAGCTCCTAAACACTGAACTAATAATGAAGGCTGTGCCGGTTATCCGTGTACCTGGATGCCCGACCAAAACTGTCATTACCGAATTCCATTTTTTGGTTCTAATTACCCGTAAACAGCTTTTTAAAATTCCAACTGAAGATTTCAAACCACACAAATGAAAGTGTCTGATTTTTTTGCTAACAAAATGAAGAAAAGTCGGATAAAGGCTTCAGAAGTAACATTTACTGACAGCCTTTCACAGACTTGCCGGCATTTCTTTGATGTTTGTTTTGAGTTGAATGCTGTTGTGCCAGTATCCCAAGTTGGTATTTGTGCCTATTGTTCACAGCTATTGGATTAGTACGAGTGTGAGACACATGAATTCTTGGGGATGCTATTACTTGTTTTTAACCCTAACCACCCTGAATCCATCAAAATCCATCCCCCTGTTTTGGAGGATTTCGGCGGATTCAGGATATCTCTACATTGAGCATATGGCGGACTTTAATGGATTCAGGATTTCAATAGTTTTTAACTGCTTGGTCATGTTGGTTGATGTATTTTGATGGATTATAGTTACATGTACTGTACATGTACAGCCAACACTTGTATGTGTTAGATTTTGATGGATTCTATGCAGCAACATACTATACAAATTTTCATGTGAGCATGGTATCCTGAATCCGCCAAAATCCGCCAGAAATTTAGTGGTGGATTTTGGCGGATTCAGGATATGTCCAATATCTACACTGGCGGATTCTGATGGATTCAGGACACCAGCATTTTGTGTGTGACAAAAATGGTGGATTTTGGTGGATTCAGGATACTTTCTAGTAAAAATACCCAAGGGGTTAGGGTTAATATAGAGGTGGGAAATTATTACATTAAGTCCACATTTATTGTGACTCTAATAAAACAAGAGAAACTTGTGTACGTAGTGGTTATTTTATACAATTGGCAGTGTTTTTACAAAATTGTTTACTGGTACTCGGGTGTCTGAAAATTTCCCATGTTGGGTATCTGGTTCCTGAAATAACCGAAAACGTACAGCCTTACTAAGAATTTTGACTGTTTTCACCAAAATGAAGTCACTCATTTGGACTCACCATCCAGTGTGTTCTGTAGCTCCAAGACCTGACATGTAAGCCTTGCCTTCTCCTCAGCATCCTCGCTGTCATCAGGGGAGCAGTCCAAACTAGTGCTACGCATTGCTAAATCCCCAGTGCTACTGTCTGTGCTCATTGGTCTCGGTGAAATCACACCTGTGGTTTTTTTTAAAGACAAATCAAGAAATCTACCATTAGAAGTAGAACCCTCTGAACAGAGTATGAAAACATATACATTCACAAGACAAGACAATTGTTTTGTTTTTTGTTTTACCTCCACCCCCCAACATAACCTGAATCCTCCAAAATCATTCAGTAGTAAAGCAAGCACATGACATGTATGCACACGTGTTTCTAATCTGTGATACATGTACATGGCCAGGGACCCTTCCTGCATGCATGGAGCAATAAACAGTGTCCACTGACCCAAGCACTGACCTTGCAATCACGACAACGAACATGGATGTACATGTACCATGCAAAGGCAAGTATGCCTAATAACCTCACTCCTCTAAAATCCTTCACTTTAGCAAAGAGCATGTAGCATGTAACCTCAATCCTTCAAAATCCTTCACTTTACAGACATGCAACTTTGTAATTGCAAAAAAGAGGAAATGGCCGTGCACACAAAACTTTATACAGTGTTTCAGTTTTCTACAGCACTATTATTAAAGAAAAAAAGAGGAAATCAGCTGATCAGCTTAAAAGTTGCATGCCTGACTTTAGCAAAGAGGCTTTTGGAGGATTTTGGGAAGGTTAGGGTTTAGGAAAATATGATAATTAAGTATTATACGTCTAAAAAGAAATGAATTAAAAAAATGTTCATTTGGCTAAAAACATGCAAGACACTTGAGTTAAATGTAAGAGTCTGATGTGGAGATAAAATATTACAATACAAAGGTAAAAAAAACTTGTATGAATCTCTGTTTAACAAACCCACTTTGTAAGAGAATCCATTTTATCATGTTTATTCTCTCATTTAACTTGAAGAACACAAAGAAACAAAGGGTTCACATTCGACCCTCAAGCTACATGTAGCAATGAAGTGAGCAAGTAATGACCAAATCAAACCAACCCACCTCTGTTGTCGCTATCAATGCCACCAAATGCACCAATGTCACCATCCGTTGAGCTGGGTGTTGATGGAGACACAATACTAGTACTCATTTCTAGAATGAACTCAACTGCTTGTTAGGAATTAGCCCTGTGACACAAGAATAAAATGCTTTAACAATATAATTACATTAAAACTGCACTACATCCATATGTACAGAATAGAGGGTGCCAATTGTTATACATGTTCTGGTTCATAAAAGGAGGCCATAAATAATGACACGTTTCATAACAAGCTCTCAGTTGAATAACCATGTATTCAGAACGACGTATCACATGTAAAACATGTAGCTTTGCATGGTGGGAATGATAAGTAAGACTAATTGCGGTGACACCATGTGGAATCTCAATTGAGTAGTATCACATGTGTTACAGAACAGTGTAGCCTTATACATAGTAATTGTCACAAGAGGGCGGCAAATAACTTGTCTGTTTGTGTATTTGATAACTCCCAAACATCTTCTTTCTTTTTTAAAGATGAATATGCATAATTGTTCATACGAGCTGAAGTTGTATCTGAGTTGTTGGTGACATCTGGTGCTTGTGTTGATGAATGTAAATGCTTGCAGTTTTGTCTGAGCAATTATCCATTGTCCATCTCGATGAGGTAGGAACGGGAACCATCTGTGTCCACACACTTCCCATTTTTCCATGGTGTGTTGCGGCTCATAGGCTGCAGTTTGATGTGTTGTCCAATCTGCAACTCGGGCAGCGGTTTGGCTGTTTGTCGTATTGACGCTTTGCTTTCTGTTTCTTAAGTTTTATATTCTCTGGTATGCCTTTTATGACTTCTGGTTGAAGAAAGACATCTGGTATTGGCAGTAGTGTTATCGTTCGTTGAGACATCAGTTTCTGTGCTGGACTGCTACCACTTGCTGCTGGTGTATTTCGCCAGTCCAGAATCGCGAGATGTAGATCCTGTTTTGCCTTGGTCACTTTCTTGATGATGTTTTTGGCAATCTTCACAGCTGACTCTGCTTTGCCATTACTCTGGCTGTGGTAAGGTGATGTTGTGATATGCTCAAACTCCCAATCTCTGCTGAACTCTTCATAGTTCTCGGCTATGAACTAAGGACCATTGTCGGTGATTACCTTCTGTGGTATGCCATGTCGGGAGAAATGTAGCTTGGTGTGTTCCACAATGGTTTCTGCTTTTGTGTCTAGTAGTGTGTCTAGTTCCCAGAAGTCACTGTAGTGGTCAACAGTGATCAAGTAATCTGCATGTCTGTAGTGAAAAAGATCTTGGCTTACTGTGCTCCATGCTCTGCTGGGTATCTCATGGGACATCATCGGCTCTTTCTGTTGCTTGGTCAAGAACTCGTTGCAGGCATCGCACTGGCTTACTCTCTCCTTGATCTGACTCGTCATCCCTGGCCAGAATAGTACCTCTCGGGCTCTATGCAGACAGGCTTCTGTACCCAGATGACTTGAGTGAATTCTGGCAAGCATCAGGTTCTGCATCGACTTGGGAACAATTACACGCATGCCTTTGTACAGTGTGCCGTCTTGTACTGTGATTTCATCTTGAAAAGCGAAGTATTCCCGAATGCATATTGGTACTTCGTCTCTCTGCTCTGGCCATCCTCCAAGCACTACAGTCTTCATAGTACTGGATCTGCTTGTGTAGTTTTCTTAATCTGCAGCTGTGTGGTATCCTTCATGCGAAGATAGCTGGATTAGTTTATGTTTTTGATTTCTGCATAGAGTCGCTCTTCTTGTCTCATTTGGAAGATTTGGTATTGTGATAAATGACTCTTGCCTGTCGACTGCAGATAGGCTCGGCTCAGCATGTCAGCAATGTACATGTAGGTACTGTACTGTCAAGTTGTTCTTCTGTAGTCGCAGGAGCATTACTGGTCAATACCTGGCCCATGTATGCTACTTCAGTCAGTCGCAGTTTTAGCTTTTTTCTATTCAGCTTTAAGTTTGCGTCTCTTGCACATAGTAGAAGTGCTCGCAAGTTCCTGTCATGTTCAGTCACATCACAGCCATACACTAGGATATCATCAGCAATGACTGCTGTACCGGGTAGTCCCTGTATAATGGTGTATACCAGACTGCTCAAAATTCAATACCCAGTCTATTATATAATTTTGACAAAAAATAATGGATGAACTGTAAACTAATCAAAGCTTATTGAGTGCGAAATGATTGCCACAAGGTGCAAATGCACATTGTGTCGCCTCATGTCACACTCAATCACATGTGGTTTACCACTGCTTTATGTACTTGGCCAATCCCAGCGTGACAGAAGGGCCATTTTTTTACATCACATTTTCACACAACTTAGATATCTGCAAAAAGCTATTTGTTCTCATGTGAATAATTATTTTTGTTTTAGTTTACATACATAAGAGACAGTTGTGTTAAAACATAAACATATCATAAAATGTCAACAACCCAAAGATTTCAGGGGACAGTTTTTAAGCATTGTGACAGATGGGACAATAAATTGTGACAGACGGGACACTACATATCTCAGACTTGTCAGAGCATGTGATGATTGCAAGTAATTCTGGCCAATTTTTATCATAATTAGTTCAGAGTACTTTGAACATCTGAAATAAGGTTTGAAGTTTGTTGAGATACCTAGAATTCATTAAAATGGGTACTGTCATTACTACCTCAATTATGCCCGTTTTGCCATACCATACTGCATCCCAATCAGGCTCAATCATAAGCCTTGGTTCTTGTGTCTTGTTCACATGTACAACCACTGCCCCTATCATGCAATAGCTTATCATCCCCAGTAAGCATTACCCCTAAAACACGCCCTCCTTTCTAAGTTGTCACTCACTTTACTTTCGTCAAATACCTTTTCTTATATGGAACAAGGACCTGTTGTAACCTGATTTTGCACACATTTCTACCCTTAGACAAGGAAGGCAAGCTTCTCATTGGCTAAGACGCTAAACTAGGCTAATGTTTTATTTCATTCCTAGGCCCCAGATTCCTATATAAACCCCAAGATTTCCTGATCTCAGGGAAGTGCGGTTCCGAATAATATCTGCAGTGCGATTCGCTCAATGACAGTATGATATACCGAACTATGACTTGTTGCGACAGTCCAGTGCCTCGTTCGTTGAAACAATGGTGCAGTGCATCGATTGACCATTGGCTCACCTAGCTAGTGCGGTCTTATACACACTCTGGCCCTGTCCAGACACCCCGTGTAGTCAAGCCCTGGTGGTCCCCGTCGTCGAGACTGACCAGCCGTCCGGCTCTCGGTGTAGCAGTGCTCATACTGTATACCGAGTTGACAAGCCACACGAATGACAGTCCGGGAAAACTCCAAATACGGCAACGTTGCTGTATACGGCAACCAGTTGCCGAATAATGCAACTTCCGGTGTGTAAACACGAAATACAGCCAAGGGGCTTAAATTTATAGAAAACTACTGAATAACCGATGTTTTTATTGTTTTGTGTCTTTAATTAAACATCTTAATCATTGTTCAAATCAATGTGGATAGGGTCATTTGGAATGTGTGGTAGTGAGGTGGGGATTGGGGATGGGTGGGGTGTGACCAGTAGGGTGCGGCAGTAGAAATATGTGTGTAATTGGTGGATTGGGGAGAGGGGCTGGTGACTTGATTGCTTGGTTACCAGCAGTGTAAGCAATCTACTTGGCAGAAGAGCATGGTCTTATAAATTGAACAACTGTATTAATGAAAATATGGACCTCTTTAATAAAAAATACGAGATCATTTATTTATTTGTTTTTGCCCATTGGTTCAAATCAAGTTAGAATAACCCTAACTCCCTAAGCATTGTTAATGAACAATAAAAATCCTTCAAAATCCTCCAACTGCCTTTGTTGTCTAGGGAGTTAGGGATAAAAATCAACACATATACATACAGCACTCTATAGGCAAGATTGTCAACCATTGAATTTCAGAAAAATGTTCAATTATTCCAGTAATTTGTTCACATGCTACATTGTAATTATAGAAAGCAATTTTTATAAGTAAGGTATTTACAGACCGACTGTTTTGTAGTTTTATTTAGGCGGATTGTAAAAACAAGGACTAGTAATTTTTGTATAATCACAAAGATCTGCTGTAAAATTTTAAATAATTTCTCCATTTTAATAAATATTGCTTTTGAATTTGATTCATTTACTAAATTGTGATGGCAATCACGTACTTAGTAAAATAAATATTTAGTAAATTAGAAATTTAAATAAATATAAATATTTATAAAAATAAATACTGCTTTTTGAATTTGACTCATTGTTTACCAAACTGTGATTGCAATCAAGTACTTATTAAAAATAAATATTTAGTAAATTATAAATTTGTTGTCATTACAAAGAAAGATTTAAATAAATCAAATTAAAAAAAATATCATTTGTTAATGTTTAATTACTGTGTATTTTGTTAGTGAAAGTTATAACTTATAACTGTTAAAACTGAAACCAACTTTCAAATGTCTCCAACAGGGCTGGAACACATACTTTGTCTTTGATAAAGGGAAGGTACAACTTTGATAAAAATGAAATATTGTTTTTAAATTTGCACTGCCATCATTGTCTGCTGATATGGATAAATGGAGAAGCGTACTATTGTACTTGTCTCGCTTGAAGTGAACTGACAATGGAATTTGCAGAATTCAACTCGGAAATAATATTTTGGTGGATGACTTTCGTAATGTTCAATTAGATTCTTTGTAAAGCTACTCGTGTTTTTGTACCTTCCCTTTATTGAATTTTGAAAGTGGTGCTGCCAACAAGAAAAAACGAAAAGAAAGGCAACAACTTCTTCAGTCTAATATAATGATCGGGTCACTAAGACAGGCCAAGTGAGGAGAGATTCACCAGGTCTTTGGCCAAAGCCTTTCTCACCACTTCCATGTAGGTTCAATACTTAGTGTCATTTTACATCTCGTCTAAATTTCAAGCTCCTTTGCTCTCGTATTTCAAAGGTTTAAAACTTTAAACATCACTATATATAGTATATTTTATACCTTTTTTAAAATTGGCTTTACCCGACAGCCCCCATCACATAAAAAAGCCCAAACGCACATGAAATTACATTATCGGACATAGGCTGAGGGAATTATACCCTATTAAGTCCCTACGGTACAAGTTTTTAAACGGCCAGAACAATGCTGCGGCTTCGTTTGTGGTAACAAGAACGGCGATGGTGAGGTTTATCAATATATTTCTTGGTACATGTCTTGTGTTTTCGCCGTAATTTCTCACTTTCAACGTCAGCTTCAAGGCTATTTATCATTGTCAAAAGGTGCTGGCTTTAATCACAAATGTATAAATGCAAAAAAGTCTTCTTTTACTTCTATTTTTATCCACTAATTGAGTTTTGTTTGTGTAAATGTTGTCGTCGATTTGAGTTTCCCGCGCTTCCAGAGCTTTTCCCGCGAAGAGAGACGTTGATAATTTCTAATGTAGTATATATTTAAAATACAATTTAAAAAAAAGTGTTTACTCATGAATATTAACATAAATAATGTTATTTGTTTAATTTTAATTATTATATTTTAGTGAACAACAACCATGTTTAAAGTTTTGTTTCATGAACCATGCGTAAAATAATAATTTTGATTGAGGATGGATTCTTGCACGTCAAAAACGGAGTCACACGTTAATCGTCGGATGGGCTAGAGTGTTGGTTTTAAACAGTCATTTGCAAGAAAATACACAGATAACTTTTTGATGTGCGCAGATAGGAATTTGGGTAAGGAACCAAAGAACATCTTTTTATGATTTTCACTAATCCAATTTTGCACATTTCGTTTCCCTTTTTGCGTTTGAATGAAAGAGTTGCAGTATACGGCAACCCTAACATTGCCGTATAATGAAACGTTGCCGTATTAAACCAACTCAAAGGTTGCTGTATCTACAACATAGCAACGTTGCCGTATTTGGAGTTTTCCCGGACTGATGAATGATGGTCCTACTGCCTGTATCCGATCCCTTAATAGTTGGTACTCGTACACACCATTTGTAACTCGTATTATGTAAAGTACAAGACAAGCATTAAGTCTAACTATGGAACTACACTACCACTCTTTTCATACACATTTTATTACTACCTATTAATATTGTTGAATAGAAAAAATGTTAATAAACCAACCCCATTTGATATTGACACAACAAAGTTTGTGTCTGCCCCTTATTATTTTGTTGACCTACAAATACAAATTGTGGGTATATGCAACAATACTGGTAGTGACTGGTACAACTATAGAATGCAGGGCCACACTGACAGTCTCATTTACATTAGGCCATGAGAATGAAAGTCATAGATTTGCGTCCACCGCCCGCATGTCCCAAAAGCTACCGCCTATATTTTTCATTATTTGCCAAAAAAATCATTATTTGCACAAATAAGTTATTTCCACCAAACAAATTTAGTTCCAAATCATCAACATCAGTAAAATGAAGTTTTTACCAAATTTCCACCAGTATGTGCGCTATAATCATTAGCACATGTTCTCTTACACTTTAGTCCCGCGTACGTCGTTCACAAAAAAGGTCGCATCGTGCTAAAACTGTATGGTATTGGTAAACTCCGTCCGATCCGCACCTGCAACTGTACCGCCTTCACATGCACAACACGTTCGCTGTTGAGCCTTTGTATCTTATGCCTGTGTGTGTGCGGGCCACACGAGCATTATAATGATGCACGCCTTAATGATCAAAATTCTCCTTGTTACTGCTCTTACCCTTCACCCTTCCTCTCTCTCTCGCAGGTAGAAAGCATGTACATAAAGTGATTAAGAATACGTCAAATTAGAAGAAACATCTTGTGATTGCGCTGTTATTAATGATCAATGGAAATAATGAATAATGAATAATGAAAAAAAGCCTCATGTGTTTTCGAAATTTCCCGGACGCAAATCTATGACTTTCATTCTCTTGGCCTTAGTCATTGAGAAGGTTACTTCGTATAAATTTACGTAATGTGACTTAAAAATACACAACTGCGGTTCCTAGGTCAGTGTAGGTCAAATTCAGAAAAAAGGAAAAATTTGGCCCTGCATTCTATAGTTACTCCAAAAACTTAATTTATCTCCCGTTATCAAATATTGTTGTTTTCATTGAAATGAATGTCAGGAAATTACATTTGTCCGGAAACTGGGCAATAATAATTATAAACGAAAAGTCTCAACCCAACTGCGAAACAGTCAACAAACCTCCAGTAACATAGACAAAGCTAATCGAACTTAATCTTACCAATATCAATCCTTAATTTTTCAGAGAAGATGCAGCATCAAAAACAAAGGAATACAGTTTTTACTTTCGTTGAACACGTACACATCCCTCTCATCTCAGAAAACGTCAGCCATCTTGTTTTTTTTATTCGCACGGAATTGTGGGAACCATGGGTCAGAATGTATAGACGGCCATTGTATACATATTCATACTGATGACGAACGGGCCGCGCCCATCCAGAGGAAGGTACAGCGTACGGGGGTCGGGACTAGTATTATGAGGCCAGCTCTGAAAGGGTGTGTGGGTGTGACTGGGGATGAGGATAAATGGATAAACAAACTGGCATTGCGACATTTTTGTTAAGGGTTTTGTTATAGTAGTTTACTCTATCGCCGAGTTTATTTGAGTTATAAGTGGTGTTTTGCATCTATAACCTCGCATTCTAATCTCGCGGAATAGAACCAATCCAGATTTGACTCTATGCCCCCTCCCATCACGAGAAGCCCCAGATTGCGACTTTTGAATATCTGATAATTGTAGGCCTTGGGGTGTCAGACATGCATTTTTGCAGCCCATAATGTATACTTATACACGAACCCTTTTGATATAAAACTAGATGAAAGAAATAGGCTAGCTATATAGTAAAGGCCTATACAATTAAAGGGACTGTCTAATTGAAATGATTTGAAATATATTTTCCAACTAACCGTAGTTATTATCGGGCCGTAGGGTACTAAATGAAACTGTATAAAATATATGGTAACTAAAACATCTGTTTAAAATCAAACTAATTGATAAGCAAATTAAACAAAGAAGAAAATAGCACCCACCCACACACACAAAATAAGAACAAATTAAATGTACAATAGGACCTTAAACAGCTGTTTCAGAACCTTTATGTTAACATTACCTGAATAAATACTCCATTAAAATACCACGTTGGAAATAATTTACCAAAAATAAACAGTTCGTGGTAAATATTACTTGTATCCTACCTAATGTCGGACCGTGACTAAAAGCTGATTAAAGCGGTAAAAAATTCCATGTTTTTCTGTGTGAAATCATCCCGCCCTCCCCCGTCCACCAAATTAGATTTAAATTATTGTATGGAAGGTCCAGTATGAGCAAATATCCCCTTTAAAGAAACCATACTAAAAAGCGAGGCCAATACTTACAAAATAAGTACGATGGTACTCGCAAAGGGAAAAAAAGAAAGAAAAAAAATTATTCAGATGCTGATTGAATTAAAAACAAAGTTATCAAATTTGCGGAAAACAGCCATTGGCGTCGTCCATACAGTTGCCTATGTTTGCTTTTAAAAAACATGTAAGGCCCTAAGCTGGTTATAATGCCGAGTGATTCAAGCCATATCTCCAAGGAAATTCTGCCCTTATTTTGCTGGCATTGTGCGTTGGGGTGTACATGTACATGTACATACCTTCACAATAATGGATTATTTGAGCTTTGATGGATGGATGCACAATAGACCTGTGTTTTAGCCAATGGCTCACATCAGAACGCAGTTAACAACGTCAGCTTGCTAGGACATATCCTTTTGACCAAACATAACAAAAGTGAATCTGTGTATTATCAAAAAGCGTACAAATAATTTAGTTACAATAGTGAGCTGTTGATCAGTTCTAGACCGCCACAGGTTATACGATAAGTGCAGTTACCAGGGGTGGATCCAGTGCCTTAAAAAGGTGGGGCGGGGGGGGGGGGTGGTGAGCACACGGCAAATAAGTGGGTAACACTGACAAACGTATTGTTAATTTACATGCACGGCGATAAAACAAACAAAAACAAACAAACAAACAAACAAAAAACATAACAAAAAACAAACAAACAAAAACAAACAAACAAACAAACAAAACAAGGTAGTACATGCCCGGCCCACAGGATCCGCCAATGGCAGTTTGCACAGGCTTAGGTCCTAGCCTATGTTGATGTATATACTTTTAGAAAAACTCCACAAAATGTAACACTGGAAAAGGGGACAAACCCCATAATTGCATAAACTGTGGAATCTACCTCATCCTGAAAATTATCATCTTCTGTTACAGGTTTTTATTCAGGTGGATATTATGACTTACCAAAAAGTCTGAGATTTGATGAGGAGGGGCGAAGGGTGGGGGAATATGTCATACTTGTTTGCGTGTCATTTTTATTCGCTATAACGGAATAGCCCCTGCGTAAATAATGTATTCCGTATTGGCAGATTAAAGGGGGAAACGCCGCCATTTTGTTATTGGATTTGCAATTTAACTACCAGTGGCACTAGGCCTCCCTTTGTGCCCTATCCCACCCACCCACCCCTTTTCAACCACCCTGGATCCGCCATTCCATCTCAATCAGCGGCGTAGCCAGGACTTTTTCAGTGGGGGGGGGGGGCACAGGGGGGCATTGCTTTTCAGTGGGAGGCCCAGGGGGTATGGGTTTTTTCCCTTTTCTTTTTCTTTTCTGTTTTTGGGGCACTATGAGGATTTTTCGTGGGGGCACCTGCAGGGCACTGAATTTGTGGGGGCACGTGCCCCAGGCCCCCGTAGCTACGCCACTGATCTCAATTGTGATTCGATTATCAGACCAGAATCAATAACTTATATCCAGCTATATAAAAGTACATGAAAAAACAACGCGAAACATTGAACATTTTGTGACTCTTATAAACAAAGGTAATACCAGAGAAAGGAAACTTGGTAAGAGTTTGTTTTGGGGGCTTTCAGCACTCATGCAACGATAATTTACCCATTACTTTTTTCTTCTTTTCTTTCAATATGGTAATTTTGATTGAACATTTAAAAGGAATGTTCTGAGTGAAAGATCATTGGATTATTTCTGCTCGACAGCGCGTTGTCGCCAGCAGCTGCTATTCCGGAAGAGCTACCGGTATTCTTATTGGAACAATAATGCATGCTTGTATTGAGTAAAGTTGAGTTGGCCTGTAATTCCTTGGCGGGAATGTCATAGACGATGTCCTAATCGATGTGCCGACTATTTTGATTAATATGCTGTCAGCATCAATCGTGCTCATAGGCAATGATGATCTAATTATTGTACACATTGAGGCTTTGCAGGGGATTAGAAGGGGAGCTGGCCAACTTGTCAGATACATCCCTCACCCAGGTGGCATATGCATGGTTTTCTAGTTGGGCGGGAGACCATTGTGGGGTGATATTGTAAAAGACAACACAATCTTTGGGTAACAGTTTCTGATATTATGTGTTGACAAATTGTGTCACGGTGTGTGGAGGGGGAGGGGGAGTGCTCCTGTTTCTATTTGGCTATGGCGGCTATTGGAGTATTGGTAATTGAGCCCGAGTTAAGGGACAATATCGTCACGATCAGCACGATCAGAGCACACTTTCAACAGGGCATGGAATCGGCATCCTAGTTTAAGATGACCACAGTGACTGAAAATTACTGGCTAATTTATCTAGACTGATGCTTATCTTTAATTGGCTACTATTTTCCCGCCTTTTTTTATCCTGCCGGCCCATGATCCTTTGTTTTCCCTTTTCCCTATAAATGGATGTTTTTTATGTTTGTACTTTGTCAAAGCCTCTGATGAAGGTCCGGTTTGGATCGAAAGCTAAGGCCACCCTTCATTACGAGCTGTGTAGAATATGTAATTCTGTCATTTGCTTTTTAATTTTTAAAATTCATGCAATACTTGTTGAGATATTCTAAAAAATATTAGGGGGAACTTAGACGTTGTGATGGGTGTGTATATATATATATATATATATATATATATAAAAACGGGTAGCGAGCAAAGAATAAATTGGCTGATGCCGGACTCGAACCCGCGACCTCTCGAATACCGTACGAGTGTTCTACCAACTGAGCTAACCAGCCCCTATGTTGGTGGGCGGTTCACTTATGCCAATTATCTATTGGTCTATAGGGCCAGGTCAGAGGCCAAACCATATCTGCCGAGTAGCCAGGGATCAAGCCCCGGTCAGATGCAAACAACCTGGGTAACGGCAATCACACAACTTGGGACACAAGCCTTTTACGTGGTTGTACACAAAGTAGATTTATATGGAGAAACTGATATATATATATATATATATATATATATATATGTCACAGGTTGTACCTCTGTTTTACTAAGAGCATGCGAATGGTTCGATTGTTGAAAAAACGGAACTTTGCTCTTTAAAGAAACACAGCGGACAGCGAAATTAGTTTGATCCTCTTTACCGGCTGTCAAAATATTTATTGTTATTATGTGGTCATATCAAAAATCAACAAAACAGTATCGGTAATGAATCATTAAAATTCAAGTTGAAACAGTGTAAATGGATGAGAGCATAGGAAAATTTCAACACTTCTGTGGTGTAATATATCAATTCAAGTTTGGCAATCTACCAATGACTTTGATCATAAAAACAAACAAATAATAACTCACAAATTGAGTCTGAGTAACTTCAGTTGGAAGTACGAGCAAATATGAATTATAAGAGGAAGGATGCAATTAAACCACTGAGTTGTCAACAAGTCAACTAGGAAAATTCACGAAATATATTGGAAAATATACGAAAGCTTATTAAATCCTACAGTGGTCTCTCTCTACAGTGTCAAGCGACAATGGATCTGAAGAATTAAGTTGAATAATGAATTTACTTCACCAACCGTGAAAAATAATCAGCATCAAAGAAGGAATAACTAGAGTGAACCACTGGAGAAAATAATCAACAATGAATACAATGTTCAACATATGGATATAACAATTGGTCTTAGCTGGGTTTCGTGCTTCAACTGGGTCTTGGAAGAACGCAATCTTGAAAGACGACTCAGGTGGGCTCCGAGTGCGACGTCCTGGCGATCTCCAGAAGAGGCGACGAAAAGGGGGTTGAGAAGCGGGGCAGTGTGGGGAGATGAACCGGGTCAACTCCACCAAGCGAGACCTGGTGGACTAGTGTCTATATCAACAGAGCACGTGGTAGGGGACGTAAGAAGAATATGTTAGGAACATACTTTAGGGAAAGTCAACGCGTTCCTAAAGAAAACTACGCAAAGTGCGAAATCGGGCACTTTCGAGAATAGGTTCTTCTCACATCTAGGTCTTGTTCGCTTCTGAGTAATGGTCAATAATTTTCAAAATACAACTAACTAGAACTAAGTAAATTAACCAAAAATAATAAAAGATACCTAATAGATTGAAATTACAGTATGCGCTTCGTCAATGAATTTGACAACTTAGAAATGTTCTTTCTAGAAAATAATCGAGAGTAAGTACTTGCTTTTCAATAATGAATCATGAATGAGAAAAATCAAGGAAATGGTTCAAGCATAGGTTCGAACATGATAGTCGTTACGTGCGTGTGTCTAACACTCCTGCGGTCAACTGAGGGCAAAGGTCACAGTTGTTTATAAGCTCAACAGCAAACGGTCGTTTAGTCTATTTAATTGAAAGGAATGTGTATAACTGTCTTATTTGCAAGGACATGGACAATACTCTATCCATGACCATCCATACAGTATGCGCAAATGTATACAACAATATAGCACCACAACTGTGAATCGGTAAAACGGTCAGTTTGGATAATCAACTTGCAGTGAATTTGGATTAAATTAGAAGAGTGATTTAACCAACCTTAACAAATTAAGAAACTGGATCATTGAATAATAAACACATCTGAACAGTAGAATAGGCTTGGGTGTGGAAATTAGTAATAAATGAAATACATCTGAACAATAACTAGCTAAAGGGTGGCATGGAAATCTAGCAGTCAGTTAAATCTAACGGGACTCATGAATCTTTTCCGTACGCGGAATGAGTATTAAAGGTTACACAATGAAATATCACTTTATACAATTCAATATACATAAAGGCAATGTTCTACAAATATACCGGCGACTGATCTGAAACTCATATTAGACTGTTCCATCCATCTTGAGTTTGCCTTTAACCAGTTTGTTGAATAATCAAATCACAATCATTGAAAATTTACACACGGAATATATTTATACATAGAAAGTAAAATAAGTAGCTTACCTATATCAACAGAGCACGTGGTAGGGGACGTAAGAAGAATATGTTAGGAACATACTTTAGGGAAAGTCAACGCGTTCCTAAAGAAAACTACGCAAAGTGCGAAATCGGGCACTTTCGAGAATAGGTTCTTCTCACATCTACACTCTTAAAAATACGTGGTTGCAAATTTAGTGGTCAAAATAATTTGACACCGTTCGTGGTCATTTTTCAGAAAAAGTGACCACGAAGGTGTTAAAAATGTTTTTCACGCCGACCACACTTTTGTGAAATTTTGACCACGTAAAGTGGTTAAAGAAAATGAGCAATGTGATTGGTGCGGCATACCAGCTCGGCGTGTGATAGGCCGCGCTGCTCATCACACGATGCTGGCGCATCATCAGGCGAGGAGACGCCATTGTTTTAATACTTGACAACGTGTTGGACCTCACAATGGAGCAATTGCTGCGGGATTGGGGCTTTGAGGATCTGATAAAGACGTTCCAAGGTAAGTTTATTTGGACAAGGAAATAAGTGAAACCATCTACATTTGTTGACATAAGGCCATCGGCTTACGAGCTGTCAAAAGGCCATATCTGTTTGTTTAAAAATAATCGACCGTAGTAGATCATGATTGTTTGACGTCTTTTGTAATATAGGCCTAGGTGTATGGGGATTAGGATTAGGATTGTTTCATTTGCGTTGGGATTGATTGACATCAAAGTCGTCTTCCAGAAGACTAGACCTATAACAGAGGCCCCATAGTTGATTAATTTGGTCATTATATATTTAACGGGCCATACAATAAAGGTAATGCTAAAAATAATTTTGGCCTGAACTGGCTGAAACAACGACGACACACACGACTGTCTTTCCACTGCATCCCCATCTGAATTTTAACGCCGTTAAACATCCATCATCATCGACTCGCCTAATGAATAAAACTTAATTTTCTTTTAATTTCACGAGAAAGCTAGCCCTCTGAGCGCCCTTTGCGTTGTAATCAACGTATAATTCCACTAAACTAGAGGCATTTTCACACTGCGAACGTATGGTTTTGGGTGCCAGTTGTCTTGGCCATGGACGTTGGTATTTCCTTCCTCAAAGGTCAAACTTAACGTCCCGTGTCACAGAACCTTCGTCTTTTGAGGTGTAAAAGGTCACCAATGTTTATTGTCTGTTTCACCGGTTTCACTGGTATCTGTACAGTTGCTATATTTGCATGTGTTGCATGTTGTAAAGCCCCCAAAATAATGCTTCCTTTTTTGTATTTTAATTTGTTAATATGTTTTTATGCATTTTTCTTATGATTATGATAAGAAAATAAATTGTTTTTAGAGATTCAAACGAAGTGTACATAGTGTTTATTCAAGGAGTCTTCACAGATTATGTAACTTTTTTTGGCCACGGGATTTAATTTGAATTTGATCCGTGCTGACAACCACGATAAGTGGTCAATGGCTTTACCCCAATGATGTCAATCTCATAATGTTTAACCACGGAATTGGGTTACTTTTCAACCACAAATGGGGTCAATTTCCGACAACAATACGTGGTTGTTTTTGTTGACCACTTGTCCGTGGTCATTTTTGACAACATTGGGGTCGGTGCATAGTTGACGACAGGAACGTGGTTAAAAATAACCACATCGTGGTTACTTTTTAACCACGTATTTTTAAGAGTGTAGGTCTTGTTCGCTTCTGAGGAGACAGGAGCGGGACAAGGGATAAAACCATGCTGGTCACGCACTCGGACAGGCGGGATTTGACAATTTGATTGTATATATATATATATATATATATATATATATATATATATATATACAGTGCGTATCAAAAAAAAGGTAATCCGAATTCAGGGGGTTAATATTCCAAGGTTATTTAGTTTGACAATTTACATGTAGTGTACCAAAGAAGAGGAACTCCTCAGCTTTCCATTGATACCTTTATTGACCCATTGCTGTCACACATGACCGAGTACATTGTTATTGAAAATGACAAATTCAAATCGCATTTTTGCAAGTTTGGGTAATCAGTGCAAGGCAGGATAATTAGTGATAAACCAGATTTTCTTTAGGAATGACTGGACATTATTCAAGAAGAATCTCTTCTAACATTGCCCTTTTATGCACCCACACCTTCAACATGTCCACCTCCCCTTTCGACACAAAGCTGACAGCGACGGAGCATGTCCTGCACTGCTCGTCTCACCATAGCCGGATTATTGCGTAAAGCATCCACTTCATTTCGAATACGGCCCTGCAATTCATCAAGATCACGGGGAGGAGTTGCAAACACCTTGTTCTTCAAATGTCCCCAAAGGAAATAGTCACATGGTGTGAGGTCAGGTGATCTTGGTGGCCATTCCACCTCATGGTTGACGGCGATGACTCTTTCGCCAAAGAGTTCCCTCAGACGATCTCGGACAGCGATAAGGCGATGTGCTGGGGCGCCATCTTGGGCCCACCAGAGTTGTCTGAAGACCCCACGAACCTGTCGCTCAAAGTGTTCCTGCAGCTGCGGTAAAACGTTATCATTGAGCATCTGCAGATACATGTTACCATTGACATTCCTTTGAAAGAAAAACGGTCCGATCAGCTGACCACTTCCACAAAGTCCTAACCAAACAGTCCACTTTTGTCGACTCATGTTAACCTCAAAATTGAATTCTGGGGGTGTCTTGCTGGTGCATATTCAAGAACATTATGCGTATTGACCTTGCCGTTCATGGAGAAAGCAGCTTCGTCGCCGATTACGAGATTCCGCAGAAAATTGACATCTCTCTCGGTATGGGCTATCAACCATCTGGCAAACGCCAGCCTTCTAGCAAAATCTCCTCGCGTAAGTTGATGTCGGATGTGGAATCCTGATATGGATGCTGGTGGAGGTCCAATCTCGTGATTCTGTTGAATGTCGCCGAAGGCAATCTCAGCCCATTTCGCCTTGCGCTGGTGTCCCTAGGATGCTCCAAAAGTTGCTGCCTTACTGCTGCAATGTTCCCTTCTGATCGCCCGGTGCGCCTCCTGCCAGAATTCCCTTGTTGCGGTTGAGGCTAGTGCCATACTCTTGATATTTTCTAACATTCGCCCAGATGGTTTTGGCTGCTGGGGCTCCTGTTCTGGGAAACGTTCCTGAAAGCATCGCGAGTTTGCTGCAAACTGTGAGTTTGGTGAAATGTTGTAATCACGAAAACTCGCTGTTCAGTCGTTAGTTGTACCATCTTTCCAACTACCTGTTCCTAAACCCAGGCCCTTCTTAAATACCCAACTTGAAGAAAAGGATGTCGTAACAGACGATTACCGCACCAGCTTAAAAATCTTACATAATCATCTAGGCAGTCAAGTGATGCGTCCATTTCAGACTGCCTTGAACTGATTACCCAAACTTGCAAAAATGCGATTTGAATTTGCCATTTTCAATAACAATGTACTCGGCCATGTGTGACAGCAATGGATCGATACAGGTATCAATGGAAAGCTGAGGAGTTCCTCTTCTTTGGTACACTACATGTAAATTGTCAAACTAAATAACCTTGGCATATTAACGCCCTGAATTCGGATTACCTTTTTTTTGATACGCACTGTATATATATATATATATATATATATAATTGTAGTAAAACTAGTGGAACGCTGGTAGTTGTAACTCCGAGTTTCACGCGTTATGCGATCATCAGACAACTATATATATATAAGTATATATATACATAAATTAAATCGGGAGGGTGGCCTTAGCTTTCGATCCAATCCGGACCTTTATCAGAGGCTTTGACAAAGTACAACATAAAAACTCATCCATTTATAGGGAAAAGGGAAAGCAAAGGATCATGGGGCGGGATCCAAAAAAGGCGGGAAAATAGTGACCAATTAAAGATAAGCATCAGTCTAGAAAAAGCCAATAGGAGTATCAGAAGTGAACAAAGGGGGGATTATTGAGCCACACAATAAGTAGATGTGGCAGCTTATGGTGAAGCTAGGGTAGAGGAGGGATTATTGAGCCACACAATAGGTAGAGGTGGCAGCTTTTAGTAAAGTTGGTGTTGTGAAATCGCAGCGATAGTGCGCCACCGCGCGGCGAATAAAAGCGCTCTCACATGCTCGCCATGAAGGCTAAAATCGGATGGTGAGTTTCTCTCATAAACGTTATAATTATTGATGAATATAATTATCTAGTCATACAGTTCGGCCTATAATTGTTTCTTATATATGTTCAAGATCATTAATCATTCCAATTTAGTACAATATTGTTGTCATTATCGTGATTTTCCAAGAGAAGCTTCACGATTGTTTAGGTGTCGGAAATATCATCCTTTTCCATATATGCACAAAACCAATGTGATTACATGTAATGTTGTAGCTCATGTCGGTTGATATTGTACTCGCCTTTTGTTAATCACTTTGCATAAATGATTTCCTAATTATTGCTCATTTTCCTTGATTTTGCAGACTAAATGTATATATGTATATATCCTCCGTATACAACTATGTACGTTTGCCAGTACGTATTCCTGTACGTATTCCACATAGAACTTCATCTCCAATCTACAATTTACTACCTGATTTCCCAATCCGAGTGATCCATTTAGCCTGGCAAATCCTTTATCGTCAAACCTTCTGATTTTCTCAACCAATTGACAATTACTGTTCCTGATTAATTTTGATTATCTTCTCCAATGAATGTTATGACTGATTACTGTGATTACGAATAAACTAGATTATCTGATGTTCCATGAAACCTGCTGACTCGACTGCTTATTTTTCATGGTGACCCAGACGTGATATCAATACCATGGATGGACACGCACCCCCTCCAAGCTTGTCGAGCCAACGTACCAAGAAATCAACAAAATCAATATTTAGCCGTCATTCCAGGAAATCAACCCAATCCGTATTGAGCGAACAAAGTAGTCTAAGCATGAGTTTGCTATCCGTGAGAGCCCGGATGCAAGTTGCTGCCAGAGAGAAGGAGCTAGCTACTACTCGTAAGAGAGCGGAAATTGAAATAAAAGCTAGAGCCGAGAGAGAGAGAATAGAAGAGGAGCTTTTGGCCGCACAGAGGACCCGTGAACAATTTGCCTTAGAACAGAAAAGGTTGCGCATCGAGCGACTAAGGAGACAAGAGGATGAAGAATTGGCATTGGAACGAGCCCGAATGGATGCTGATCAAGCAGAACAACGGATCCTGAAGAGAAAACAGGAGTTCTCCAGCCAATTGGAACTTGAGAAACAACTCACTGAGGCAGAACTTAGCCTCGCTCAAGCCAGAATTGAATCCGCCATCCTCACTGAAACTGAGACTGAGAACAATTATGTACATTTTAATGAAAATGATACCATGACAAATGTCAGTATGCCTTTGGACTCTCCTTCCAGAGTCAATTCCAGTGACTCCCCTACCGTGAAATCACAATCCGATAAGTCACATGAGACGAGCTTGCAGCGCTCTCAGCCTGAGCTTTGCGTTTTTGCTGCACCTGCGCACCCGCTGCCTGCCGGCAATCCAGTCGCTAGTTTGGCACCCCCTCAAACCATAACCGTTAATTCTGTTTTTTCCACAGGTCAGCCCAGTGTCACATACACAGTTGATGACACTCCCCGTCTGTGGTCTGCCACTCCGCTCCTAGCATCAAAAGCCACAGCCACCACCAGCCACACACCAATTCCTGCTGCTTCCTGTGCAGAGCCCCTGGTTGTTCCATTCATGTCAGATTCCGGCGTGATGAGCCAAATGATGCTCAGTTCCATGTTGGTGGCAACTGCAGGTGGACTCAACATGGAAGTTCCACATTTCAGCGGTGGTGATCCATCTGAATATCGGTGTTTTGAGACTATGGTTGATAGCTGCATTAGACCACTAGTCCATCTTACTGAAATTCAGAAGTATTTCATATTGAAGTCCAAGCTGAGTGGTCAACCATGCAAGGATATTAAAGGCCTTGAGCATGATGCACGGTCCTTTACCAAGGCCATGTCCATGCTGAAGCGACTGTATGGTGACATGGGAATTCTCATCAGAACCAAGATTGAGGAGATCACGTCGTGGCCGAAACTACGAGCGTATGACTCCAGGGGGTTGGTTGAATTTGCATCCACTGTCGCTGCGTTAGTTACTCAACTCCAGAGCGCTCCAGAGGGACAGGCAGAATTAAGGGCCAACTCCACTGCTTGTATTTTGTACAACAGACTTTCCCCTACTCACCAGACGACATTCCTGAGAAATATGCAGAAGAAAAGTGTGACAAACTTTTCCCTTGAAGACATCAACGAGTGGTTACAGGAAACGGCGGAGATTGCTCGCAAAAAGATGCAACTAGAAGAAAGCCGACCAACTGAGTCCCAATCTGCTAACCGAGCCAAGAGAGGAAAGGGTGTCCTCGCATTTTATTCACAAACCGGCAAGAGCCTCAAGCAGACCAGTAGTGCTCCTCAGTCAAAGTCTGCACAGAGCAATGGCTCTAAGCCCCCACAACGTGACAAGAGGTTTATCCGGAAATGCCCTCATTGTGATGAAGACCATTGGCTGTCACGGTGCTTCAATTTCAAGAAGCTTTCGCTCCCTGACAGGGTAAAGTGGATCAAAGAAGGTCGCCGTTGTTGGAAATGTGCCAGACAGCACAAAGAAGGCCAAGAGTGTGATCTCCGCAAGCCATGTAGGGAGTGTGACCAAACCCACTTGACCATCCTCCACGATCTTGTCGTCCAGCCTGGGTACGGGGTCTATTATTCGAAATTCGACCCTAACCTTTCTATCTTCTATGGTGATGGTAATCCTTGGCGTCCCCGTGATGTGTGCATGAAAATCCTACCAATCACCCTGCACACTAAGGGCGCTAAGTTGAAAACCTACTGTTTATTGGATGATGCGTCCAAGTTTACCATGATGCTTGACGAAGCCGCCGAGTTGTTGGGTCTCCGAGGTGAAAATGCCGTGATGCCCATTGCCACAGCCAGAGAAGAATGTACTCCATGCAGAGGCAAGATTGTTAACCTAGATGTTTCGCCGTCTGACAATCCAGAACATCGCATAACAATATCAAACGTGTTCTCATCCAAAATGCTCAGATTGTCCGAGCATTCTGTTCCGGCCCAAGCTTTGCGACAGAGATGGGATCATCTAAAGGAAGTTCCCTGCACGAATTTAAAGATGTGCGGCCACTCCTCCTGATAGGCAGTGATCATCCTGAGCTGGTGGTGCCTTTAGAGAGCCGCTTTGGTCCAGAAGGTGCTCCTGTGGCCGTACGAACCAAACTGGGTTGGGCAGTGCAAGGCCCCACCATGAATCCCCGACATCACGGTGACCTGAACTATATGTCAGGACCCACACCTTCCGATGCAACCCTGCATGAAGGTGTCTGTAGGTTGTGGCATCATGATTTTAAGATGTATGCAGAGAGGAAGCAAGTCACCCGGTCCAAGCAGGACCAGCGAGCCATAGACCTCCTTGAGTCCCTGTCTACATATGTAGAAGTAGAAGGTGTCCGACGAGTGGCAACCCCTCTTCTCTGGAGACGCGATGATGAGAATTTTCAAAGTCCAGCAAGCTCCGTCATGCCAACCCTTCGTCGAAATGAGCAACGTCTTGCAAGAGATCCTGAGCTTGCGAAGGTTCACTGCACTAAGATCCAGGAACTAAAGGAAGCAGGACTTGTTCGTACTGTTTGTGACCAAGAGAAAGGGGATGATGAAAAGCGACATTGGTATATTCCACACCATATTGTCAGACAGAATGGCAATTGCCGACTTGTGTTTAACTGTGCTTTTAAGTACTGTGGCCAATCCCTGAATGATAGGCTCCTGCCTGGTCCCATACTTGGTTCATCCCTGATTGGAGTTCTGTTGCGGTTCAGGCAACATCCAGTGGCCATATCTGGTGATATTAAAGCCATGTTTCACTGCGTGTATACCTTGGAGAGTGATCGTTGCATGCTGAGATTCCTGTGGAGGGCACTCCAAACTGAAACCGAACCGGAGAAGCTCGAATGGAACGTACTTCCATTTGGCACAACTTGTAGTCCATGCTGTGCGTCATTTGCTTTACAGAAGCATGCTCGGGAGAATGTGGATGACCCTGATGTACTGAGAAGTGTCACAAATGCATTTTATGTAGACAATTGTCTGGATGGAAAGGCAACAGTGCATAGGGCCAAAGAACTGGTGCAGAAGCTGTGTAAATCCCTCGGTGAGGGAGGATTTCCTATCGTCAAATGGGCAAGTAATGTGCCTGAGGTTGTAGCTGACCTCCCGACTGAGGCTCGATCAGAAAGTGCTGAGAGATGGCTCAATCTCAACTGTACTTCGCCAGATGAGGCCGCCTTGGGCCCCAGATGGAATTTTGCATCTGACGCCTTCACATACCAGTTGGAACTCCATGACTGGCCTGTTCTCACCAGGAGAGCTGTACTTAGCGACATAATGAGATGTGCAGGAAAGGACCCCCTAGGCTTCCTAATGCCCTTTATGGTGAGGGGGAAGATGTTACTTCAGGAGTTGTGGAAGCGACCCTGGGGGTGGGATGATCCGATCCCAAATGAGGGTGATGCGGGCTTGCGTGCTCAACATATGAGATGGCGAACAGAAATAGCTGATCTTCCTCGTGTCAGTTTTCCCCGCTGCTACCTACCAGACAACTTCAACCCCAATGGAGTGACGTACCAGCTCCATGTTTTCGCAGATGCCTCAGAAAGAGCATATGGGGCAGTTGCCTATCTGCGATCAACCACTACAGATGGTGAAGTGTCTGTGCGCTTTGTGATGTCCCGATCCCGTCTTGCCCCAAAGCGTGTTCAGACAATGCCGCGGTTAGAACTCCTCGCAGCTGTCTGTGGTGCCGAACTGGCAGAACTGGTTGAGAGTGAAATGAAGATGACACTCTCGATCATCTGCTGGGGTGACAATACGACTGTACTTACTTGGATTAAGTCCGAGTCATGCCGCTACAACCGTTTCGTTGGAGCCCGTATAGCTGAGATTCAGCGACTAACAGATCATGCCACTTGGCGGTATGTAAATTCTGAACAAAACCCCGCTCATGACCTTACCCGGGGATTGGAACTCCGACAACTGGTTGAGCCTTGCAGGTGGTATGCTCCACCCTTCCTTCGTTACCCTGAAGACAGGTGGCCCAAGTGGCCCGTCCAGAACAATCCGGAAGAAGCCGAATCTGAGCTGAAGCAAGAAGGTTTCAGTGCAGTCACCCTAGTGGCTAATGACGACTATCTAGAGATAGATGCCACCAGCTTCACCACGTGGGATGAGCTGGTGGAGGCAGCTATCACAGCCGGATACGAATCAAAAGGAGAAAATAAGCCAGAACTCCTGAGCGCTGATGACTGGCAAGAGAGTGAGAAGTCACTCTACCATCAGACCCAGTCTGAAAGCTTCCCGGGCGAACTGGCTGCTCTCTCCTCCAAGCGAGACATCTTGAGAAAGAGCCGTCTTGCGGACCTCTCTCCAGAGTATGACCAAGAAGACAGACTCATTCGGGTTGGTGGGAGACTCCGTCGAGCACAGGCACTTGATGAAGGAACCAAACATCCCATAGTGCTTGACCCTCGTCACCCTATAGTCCAGCTACTTATTAAGGCTGCAGATACACGCTTGGGACACTGTGGAGCAGGAGCAGTATTGGCTGATCTGCGGCGGCGTTTCTGGATTCTACGAGGGAGACAGTCAATCAGGAGCTTCCAAACTCGTTGTGTAGGTTGTTTGAGAAGACGAGGACTGCCATCCATCCCCAAGATGGCCGACCTACCTCCCGCCCGGTTGCGAGTTGGTAAGCCTCCATTCTACTCAACCGGCACTGACTGCTTTGGCCCCTTCTCTGTCAAGATTGGTAGACGCACTGAGCGGAGATGGGGGATCATTTGGAAATGTATGACTGTGCGTGCCGTCTACCTTGACGTCCTTGAGTCATTAGACACCGACGCCTTCCTGATGTCATTTACTCGCTTTCGCTCCCGCCGTGGTACACCGCATGAAATTCTCTGTGACAACGGGACGAACTTCAGAGGAGGAGAAACCGAGTTGAAGAAGGCTTTCGAGGAGATGGTCCCCAGCTTACAAGAAAGGCTGGCCAAGCACCAGGTTCGTTTTAGGTTCAACCCCCCTGTCGCACCCCATTTTGGCGGCACATGGGAGCGAGAGATCAGGTCAGTCAAGAATGCCCTCTATGCCATCCTTGGGAAGCAAACAGTCACCCCTGCTGTTTTGTACACCATGCTTGTCGAGGTGGAAGGACTGATGAACTCCAAGCCCTTGAGTTATGTGTCTTCCGATGTCTCAGATCCCGACCCAATCACTCCCTTCATGCTGCTCATGGGGCGGCAAGACCATGCGCCACCACAAGTAGTCTACCCAGAGGAGGACATTCTCAGCAGAAGGCGTTGGAAACAATGCCAAGTCCTCATGCAAAGGTTTTGGAGAGAGTTTGTACAGTCATACCTACCTGCCATGCAGGCACGCCAGAAGTGGCGCGGTGAGACTGCGAACCTCTCTGTTGGTGATGTTGCCCTGATGATCGATCCTCAACAAGTCAGAGCCTCCTGGCCGGTGGCTAAAATAGTTGAAGTATTACCAGGTGATGATGGACGAGTACGAGCCGTCAAGGTTCAGACCAAAGACCAGATATATACCCGACCTGTGGCTCGCTTGATCAAGCTGCCAGCTGATCCTGATGAAGAAGAATCACCAGACGTTTCCGTGACTGTTGTAGAGAAATAGACTTCTGTATTTTCCGAAATAAACCTCCAGTGTTACACCCCTTATGGGGCGGCCATCTTGTTTTAAGAGTTCTTATTGTTGTATTTTCATTGTTTTATATTGATTCTCGATTTCCCTATTCCAATTGTATCTCATGTAAACTATTGCGCATAGTTTAGGGGCGGCTGTTGTGAAAATAGAACAGGTTAGGACATAGACCTGAAAAGTAACAGGTTAAAACAAATACCTGAAGATAGAACAGGTTAGGACATAGACCTGAAAAGTAACAGGTTAAAACAAATACCTGAAAATAGAATGAAGGTTAAAACAAATACCTGAAAAGAGAACAGGTTAAAACAGATACCTGAAAATAGAACAGGTTAGGACAAAGACCTGAAAAGTAACAGGTTAAAACAAATACTTGAAAAGAGAACAGGTTGAAACAAATACCTGAAATGAGAACAGGTTAAAGCAAATACCTGAAAAAAGAACAGGTTAGGACAACATCCTGAAGAAATAAAAGGTTACAACAAATGCCTGGAAATAGGTAAAGGTAGCTGGGTTATTTGATACCTGTGTTGATATTGAGGCCATAGGGTTGAAGTGTTTTCAGTTGATGTATCAGTGTGACTCCCTAAGTTTGCGATGTGTATCACTGCTAGTGCAGGCCTCAATTACAATGAGTTCAACATCATTAATGCTATGATTAGGGCTGTTAAAATGGATAGCCACAGGGTAGGTTTTTTTAGTTTTCACAGAGGAAACATGGTTGGCAAAGCGGAGACACAATTTGGTCTTTGTCTCCCCTATATATTGTATACCACATCTTTTACATGAGATTACATATATAACATTGGGTGTGTCACACTGGGATTTAGTTCTGTTTGTGTAGGTGAGACCAGTACTGTGGCTTTTCACCTTCTGAGCAGGTTTGAGAAGCAAACAGGTTTTGCATCTCGAGCGGTTACAATTAGAGCACCCCTGTGGTGATTCATGATCAGTGATGTTAAGGTCACTGTTAGTGCTAGGGAGCCTAGCCCGAACCAATATATCACCGAGGTTACGGGGGCGACGGAAAGCAATCAAAGGGGGCTCAGGGATGGCTGAGTGTAACCTGTCGGAGGAGTGTAAAATAGTCATGTTATCATTTACTATAGATGAAAGTCTGGGTAATCTGGGTAATCTGGGGTGATAAGTCGTGACCAGGGGGACTCTGTTAGGAAGGGTTTTCTTGTTACCCTGGGTAGCCAAGAGGGTGCTACGGGGGGGGGGGGGGTACAGAGGGCCCTGTTGATGGCTAGTTGGACCCTGCGTTTGCTATGACCCCGGGATACAAGTTGTTGCCTCAGTTCAGACGACCGTTTCCTGTATAAGGTATCGGTGGAACAGATACGTATTATACGGAGCGCTTGACTGTAGGCGATGGCCTCTTTGCAGT
Source organism: Zoroaster sp. YZ-2022 (assembly GCA_029582265.1). Lineage (NCBI taxonomy): Eukaryota > Metazoa > Echinodermata > Asteroidea > Forcipulatida > Zoroasteridae > Zoroaster > Zoroaster sp. YZ-2022. The sequence goes on along the minus strand of CM055833.1, from coordinate 15,658,153 downwards.
ACTTGGGGTGGCAGCTGTCAGAAAGGAGGTATTGATGAGTGTCAGTGGGTTTACAATAGACATCAGTCGAGATGCCATGGGGGGATTTGTTGATGGTGACGTCTAGGAAGTTCACGCTATTGGTAGAGTAGTTAGCAGTGAACTTGATGGTGGCGTGGAATGAATTAATGTAGTTGATGAATTCACCTAGGCTATCTTGGCCACCACACCAAATGCAGAATATATCGTCAATAAATCTCCACCATACTAGAGGACGGTGGGGGGCAGAAGATAGCAATCTGTCTTCAAGGTCAGACATAAACAGATTAGCGTATGCCATCTTAGTGCCCATCGCTGTACCTTGAACCTGGAGAAAGTTTCTGTCTAGGAACGTGAAATTGTTTTTGGTCAGTATATGTCGGATAAGATCTGTGAGGTGTCTCACTGAAGGTTTGGTTTGGTTGTTGGATCTGAGAGCGTTGGCACATGCACTTATGCCTTCGCCATGGGGGATGTTTGTATATAAGGAGGAAACATCCAGAGTGACAAGGAGGGCATAATTGGGTATTTGATGTTTAATACCCTCTAGTTTACGGAGGAAGTCTGTAGTGTCCTGTATGAATGAAGGGATATGAGAGACCAGAGGGTTGAGGTAGCTGTCAACGAACTCAGAGATACGTTCTGTTGGGCTACCATTACCCGACACAATGGGACGGCCCGGGTTACCTGCCTTGTGAATTTTGGGCAGTAGATAGAAACGGGCCATACGAGGATCCTGTGGAATGAGATAGTTAAATGTATCCTTGTTAATACCATTACAATTATGAATTTTGACGAGGGTGTCAGATATTTCTTTTGCGAAGGAGTGGGTAGGGTCAGTATCACATTCTGTATAGTGATCAGTGTTATTAAGTTGTCTGAGGGCCTCGGCTGTGTAATCATCTCTGTTCATGACCACAACAGCAGACCCTTTGTCAGTCCGTTTGATGACAAGGTTCGTAGCTTGTCGGATATATATATATATATATATATATATATATATATATATATATATATATATATATATATATATATATATACACTCCTCAAAATAAAATAAGGGTCAAAAGTATTTTTGTGAAAAATGTTGACCAAGTCAGGACATAGAAACATTTTTAGTAAGGGTAATGGGCTAAAGGTTGCTCTGCAACATTTTAAGCACTTTTCACATGGTTTGCATGTCTATTGGCTTAGAAACTGACAGATCATGTGACAAGACACAAAATTGCTGATAACAGGTTCATGATGTCGCAATCAAGTTTGGCACATCTGCTTTATTTCTTTTGTGGGGTGTTACTGAGATGTTGTCAACAGGATTCAACACTGGGTACACAGTACAGTCCATGAGGAGGCGTTGTACGGAATGTGTGCGAGTCAGGGGTCATGCAACCTCATACTGACATTAACTTTAAGTCTCAAAACATACAGAAATAATGTTGATTTGTCAAAGTTTATGACAGGGAGAGAATATCAACTGGTGGGAAAGCCTTCAAAATAGGGAGGGGGCTCAAGGGGTCCCGTCATCCCTACAGCTTCCATGCTGGTTAACCCACTGTTTAACTTTACTCTATCAAGTGCAGAATCCTATTGATTATGTGTGGGGAATCTCATTAAGTCTTGAAGAAAAATAAAGCAGATGTGCCAAACTTGATTGCGACATCATGAACCTGTTATCAGCATTTTTGTGTCTTGTCACATGATCTGTCAGTTTCTAAGCCAATAGACATGCAAACCATGTGAAAAGTGCTTAAAATGTTGCAGAGCAACCTTTAGCCCATTACCCTTACTAAAAATGTTTCTATGTCCTGACTTGGTCAACATTTTTCACAAAAATACTTTTGACCCTTATTTTATTTTGAGGAGTGTATATATATATATATATATATATATATATATATACACACACATTATTACAAAAATAAATAATGGCTTCTAATCCAAAATTCCGTCCACTCCACTGGGGGAAGGATCGTGATTCGGCTACCCTAATTGTTTTTACCCTCGTCCATCTAAATTGAATTGCAATCCCACCGGAAAAATATCCAACTCCTCAAATTAAATTTTGTAATCTAATTCATCATCTACGTTGAAAATAAAAAAAATCCAAGGTACACAATGTATGTGTATCTCCTGTTTTTGTGTAAGGTATACCTTGTACACAAAACTACTATTTGAATGTTCAATTGAAGGGTTCGGTAAATTTGTGATGTAAACCTGCACCACTATTGTCCAGACGGACACGGACCTTTTATTCTTTCTGAATATGCCAGATGTGTAAATATTGGCTACGAATCGAGCTGTTTTTTTACAGTCGGAAACACAATGATACTGAAATAGTATATCGCAAAAATAGCATTTTCAGTTGACACGGCCGGGTGTATACAATCGCGCATATAATAAAATGCATGTTGATTTTAAACGATCGTCCTTTTAAAATTACCAAATTGCTTATAATTGGAGATAACGAAGAGTTATCAGGAGCGCATACAGTTTGTAATTAGAATGTAATTTCAGCTGAATTCACTGAATGATTTCTATCACACTGTGGCCATCTTTGTCTGTTTCTCTGAACGGAAACGCATGACCCATGATGATATCTTACAAGATGGAAGAATATAACAAGAGCTCCCCTATCCCATCAGCATAAACATGATAACCATAGGACTCCAGACAGGGGCGAATCTAGGATATCAGGAAAGGCACGGCAAAACGGGGAACATGCCCCATTTTCCTCCCCTCCTCCCCGCCTCCCTAGATCTGCCAATGCCTCAAGAAGGCTGTAAGTTACTACAAAGATGCCAATGGGTCAGCAGTTCTAATGCGCGAGAAAATAGGGCCTAGTCCAGGCTAAGGCCAACAAAAAAAGCTCTCTAGTTTCTGGTCTCCGCGCGCGTAAGCATTTTTAATTTTCTTTTATTTTCTTTTTCGTTTTTTTTGCTATGAAACGATATCCAATTGCAGCCAAAATTGCTGGATCGATTGGAATTCTCACATAGGGGTATGAACGTTTGCCCGATTTATGAGGCACCATACATCTATGGGAAATTTGGTCCCCGCGTAAACAATGTATCACACCGATTTTAAAGCCAACCGATGACCAGAAACCGGAGACTTTTTTGGCCTAAGAAAATGTTAAGAAAATGTGTGATGTAAAAGCAAATGGCTGTATATCCATATTCGCAAGTGCACAGGGGGTGGGAGGAGGGAGGGGTCATTATAATAATGTGGTTTACACCTGTTGTCGGCATTGATCAGTGTACAATGCAGTCAACCAATTTGTCTGTGATTTGTTGCGTGTTACCAGGGGTGTAAAATAAATCACTTCTCATTTCGAAAGAGAAAAGTGACACTTGTACGAAAGTAATACGCGTACTGTGTAGTGTACACCTGTCGTTGTTTGGATTGATAAGTGTACAATGGAGCCAACCGTGTTCGCGTGTTCATGTTGCATGTTGATGTGATTAGCTGTAAATTGATTATTCATTCATACAAGTTACTGCTAACCAGCAGTGCAGCAAACATACAGAAACAACCTCAAGACGTGCAGCAACGCGTGCATAGACCGTTATCCCAGATTCTCTAAAACCGTGTGCAAAGACTGCATAGACTTAACCCTATCAAGCCTGGGCTTTTTTTCGTTCGGGGGGGGGGGGGGGCTCATTGTGGCCCCCTCTGTATTATCTGTATTCAACAGAAAATTCGTAGGCATATTCGGTTTGACGCGATCTATTGAATGAGACTATGAAAACTTTCATAGGTCACCGTTAGGTAGCGCTATACCCATTTTTCGTTCATTTTTCCTCATTTTTGGGTCAAAAATAGTATTTTCCCCATAACTTCCTTATTTTTTGTCCGTTTTAAAATACAGGTTTTTGGGACAAAATATAAGTTATTTAATTTAAACGTAATGGTGGCCATATTGGATTCCCAGAATGCATTGGAAGTGGTCACAATATTGTCCAGTTCAGAGTTTAAAAGTTGACAACAAACCCAAAAACCCATATTGAATGTTTAACAGTATCAAAAATCTTGTATTTTTAACAAAAAAGTGGAAATTCAATTGGACCTGTTCAAAATAAACGATTACCATGACAACCAGGAACACCCGTTATCATTGATTTTTGCGTGAGGGGGTCCCAAAGAATAGTTAGGAAAAGTCAGAAAAATTTCAACGTGATCGGACAAAGCATTCTGGAGATATTATTAAAAATGTTATAGGGGGCACATTGTGCCCCCCCCCCCCAGGCCTGATAGGGTTCAAGAGGGGCTCTAAGCTGGTACGATCACCAGCACGGTTTCTTGACGTCATTCATCTCCGTCTCACCGTCTATAGGTTATTCATGTAGGCATATTTGGTGTAGCATACTTCAATCTAAGCTCCATGTACAATATTGACAGAAGCAGATCCCAAAAAGGAGAGGGGGGTGGGGGAACATGGGCAAATACGAACCCCTTTCTCTTTCACCCCCTCACAAGATCCGCCAATGACAACTGACAATTAAGTGAACGGTACTCAGGTATACCTGAGCATTCTTGATGTAAAGTTGGTGGTCATGGTAACAAATCCTGATATATTTGTTGTCTTCTCTTTCTGACGTGCTGTCGATCTGATCGACACAGGCATAGCCAGGAATTTTTTCCTTATAACACGTTACGTTGGTTCTATTGTTTGATACAGAGTCGACTGTATACGCCATGTAACTTGACACTTTGAGTACCAGGGTGATTTTGCCACATTACATTAATAATATTTTCAAATGATAAGATTTGTGATGTAATGTCAGTGCCTTATTAAAAATAAATCAAATTAAGAATCTGCTGATATCTCTAAATATCAGATATGGTTTCTTTTCATTTTGTGCATTTGTCTGGATCTTGTTTTCTTTGTTATGTTATTTCATTTCATTTCATTTCATTTCATTTATCATTTCTGGTAATGAAACCAAGGGATGCCTCAGAAAAGCGCACTTAAGCACTGTAAGCTCGAAAGCCTGAGGAAACCTGTAAACAAGAGCGCTTGCAATGTGAACCAGAAACACCGGGGTAAACCCCTTACACTTCCACGATAAGTGTTCTGGGTTCTTTTACGTGCATTACTTAATCTAGTACACGGGACCTACGGCTTAACGTCCCATCCGAAGGACGAAGCAATTATGGTTAAGTATCTTGCTCAAGGACACAAGTGTCACGACCGGGGCTCGAACCCACACCCTGCTGCTGGCAACACCAGAACTTGAGTTCGGTGTACATAATTAATTTGTCCATCTATGTATCTGGACAATGGAAATAAATGTAATATTGAATTGAATTGAAGAATCAAGTGGTATGTGGAAACTAACCATACAGAAAATATCAGCTTATTTCATATTATTTAATTAAAGAGAAAATATTAAAAATACATTCAGATTGTTTGTATTCATTTGGGAAATAAGTTTAAAAGTAATTTTACAAAAACGTAAAGCACCTCAGACATAAATATTTGATGGGATGATTGATACCATCATCAACTTGACACCAAGTAATTTATATGTAAAATTGTAATCGTTAACGTTTTTATTATTAAAGATTACCAATAGTGTAAATGGCTTTAAACACATAAATGTTCTGTAGCCCTTGATCAAGATACCCAATATCACGTTTTCCGACTCACGCCTCTTCGCATTCTTATTTCCGATCTGCATTTATGAATTCTGTATTTCAACAAGCCACACAGACGCCAAAGGCATGGAATACAAAACAACGTGGTTTCAGACAAATGTTTTTTTTTTAAATAGACCTAAGTCTAATAGAGATCAATATGGAAATACGATTGTGATACAAAATAGCTTAAACTGTCATTATTTCTGAATCACGCTCTTTTTTTTTCTTCTTTTCTTTTTTAGCAATAAACAAGAACTGTCGAAAAAACGTTCTGTTCAATAATCGAATTTAAGTGTACGGTATATAACACGATTTGGTCATTGGGTTTGAAGAAAACAAAAATATATTAAAATCGTTTGATTTGAAGTGTTTTTGATATACTGTTTTGCATACATATTATAACCAGTTAGGCTATATGCAGTACAGACGATAAGCAAAGATACGAGTTGAGACGGAGTTTACGGTGATGATACAGTTTAATACATGTCGGATGGTGGAGGCATTCTCTGCCCTTACTAAGAATTCACAAGGTTTATATACACAATCTATGAACACTTTCTTATAAGATCATAACCTTAAAAGGACTTGTTTCATACTTATGAATGATACATTTTGAATAATTAGACAATACAATAATTTGTTTGGTTGAGAAAGAGAGGCTGTCCTAAGCAAATCGATGTAGAGTGGTCATCCATATTTGGACATACACATACCCTGACCAGAGCCTACACTGCTGAGGTCATCACTCTTGGAATGTGATGCTCACCAGTAAGGAATGTGTAAGGTGGCTGAAATAGCTTTACTTTTGGACTTACGTAATGTCCACTTATATTATCAAATCTAGAAACACCAGAACTCTAATATAATGTTATCAAGTTATACATCCGTGAAATTAATATATTTTCCCTTATTGTAGCGTGGTGATAATATTACATATTATTCCACCAAAATTTAAATAAGGCTAACCTTATTAATAAGATTAAATGACCTTTTAAGTAGAATATTCCATATAGGGTAATTATTTGTTTTTCTTCATCTTCTAATTTATCCATGCGAACTATGAACACAGTATCCTGATACAAATCATCACTTGACACCGAGTAATTTATATTCAAAATTGTAATCGTTAACGTTTTATTTTTATTATTAAAGATTAACAATAGTGTAAATGACTTTAAACACCATAAATGTTCTGTAGCCCTTGATCAAGATACCCAATATCACGTTTTCCGACTCACGCCTCTTCGCATTCTATTTCCGATCTGTATTTATGAATTCTGTATTTCAACAAGCCACACAGACGCCAAAGGCATGGAATACAATACGAAAACAACATTTACTGGATATAACAGATTTAAATGGAATAAATCAGAGGTCAGACAATAAAAAAGTGCGTTCTTTAAAATACAGGATACAGAAAATGAAAGTTAATCTAGACTTAAGCGAGAAAAATCAGTTTTATGAGCCAAACCAGTTCCGACGGCTGTTGCTTGACGTGCAACTTGTTTGATTTTTGATAATTGTTCGTACCCATTTCTCACAATTGTGGCAGTACATTTTGATTCCATCATTTCAAGAAAATGTGTCGTTAAACAATTACTCAGCTCAAATATGTATGACTTTGCGTTAATCATTTTGACCAACACTATTTAAAACTGTGTTGAATGAAGAGGTCGTCCTATTAATAGCTGCAAAGAGTGGATGTTAAAAACTATATCAATGGTATGGTATTCATGTTGGGCTATACTCACTCATATAAACACCATAGATAATTAAAGTTGAAACCACTGGCGTACACCAAAAACGTTTCTGTGTGTGCGTGTGTGTGTGGTTTAGTTTTTAGATATTTGCTTGAAACAATAGTAATGAAAAGGCTAATTAACGCTATTGGCTAATCTGTGATGTTTGATTGACATGCTGGATTTGTGAGTTTATCCTGTCCATAAGTGTGACGTAATTTTGAAATAAACCATGCCCACTTCACACGTGCTAAATTCCTTGATTTGAATTTTCTAATAAGATGTTCAGTATTTACAACACATGCGTTAAATGCATTTCCAAATGGCTTATGATGATCATTGGAGCCAGCACGTGTAGGCGTGGTTTATGTTGGAACTACGTCACACAAACATGATAGACCTTTATCATGTTGCGGCCATCTTTGTCGGGTTCCTTTTATGCACAAGTCAGATTAGAGCGCTAATTCGCAATACGTACAAGGTACTCGACTATTCCAACATTGGTTTGGTTACATGGTTTAGTATTGAAGAAAAACAAGATGGCTAGACCGTGATAAAGGTCAATTGGCCCAAATCCATTGTTCTTGGAGCACTATGCCGTGGACTAGGTTAACATACGACTGGCACACTTCATGTAGGTAACAGACTCTTCTGGTTGTACCAATAAAATCCTCTATCCGCTTGCCCATATTTATTGCACGTAGCAGCCGAGGACGTGTTCGGTCTTCCGATTGGCCAGCACGTCTGTCAATCAGAATCAACCGCGTTTTAAATATCACTTTTATTTCCAGTTTCCGACATCTGAGTTTCAAGTTTTTTTTTGTTGGTTTAATAACAACATTAACTTTCCTAATTTGTCCACTCAGTTTTAATTAATTTAAAAAAAAAATATAAAAAATATTGCGACATATCTTTAAATTAATATTAATATTATATTTTGAATTCATTGTCTGATCATTTTAATTAACTGTTTAATTACATTGTTGCTTGTTTAAAGTGTTTTTTAAAGAAAAAAATATTTTCAACAGCACGGATTGATATAAAATACATGGATCGGTTATGGCGTCATGTACACTCTTGCGCACAGCTGCCAAAACAACGTGGTTTCAGACAAATGTATTTTTTTTTTAAATAGACCTAAGTCTAATAGAGATCAATATGGAAATACGATTGTGATACAATATAGCTTAACCTGTCATTATTTCTGAATCACTCTCTTTTTTTTCTTCTTTTCTTTTTTAGCAATAAACAAGAACTGTCGAAAAAACGTTCTGTTCAATAATAGAATTTAAGTGTACGGTATATAACACGATTTGGTCATTGGGTTTGAAGAAAACAAAAATATATTAAAATCGTTTGATTTGAAGTGTTTTTGATATACTGTTTTGCATACATATTACATATTATTCCCCAAAAATTTAAATAAGGCTAACCTTATTAAAAAGATTAAATGACCTTTTAAGTAGAATATTCCATATAGGGTAATTATTTGTTTTTCTTCATCTTCTAATTTGTCCATGCAAACTATGAACACAGTGTCCTGATACAAATCATCACTTGTGTGACACCTGACATTATGACTCGGTACTTTGTTGTGATGATTGATGACATCATTATATGGCCAAGGAGCATGCCGACGCTTTTGAAAAGCCACCAGGTTTATAACTTGGCTAAATCCCATTCGTCTCGGGTTCCATTAAAAAGTCACTAGCAATCACGGATGGCACGGTGTAGTGACGTCATGCATGTCCATTTCATTTGCCGCACAGAAACACATCGGGTTCAATACTTTTAAGCATGTTTTAAGTGACATATCGAATCTGTTCTTGAGACAACACAAGTCATTATTCCACCCAGGCGGATGGTTGTTGTTTTATACTGGCATTTCAAATTGAAACTCTTCATAAATTATTATTTATCTAGGCCAGAACCATTTTTGTATTTCTTAAATTTAAATCCCCTTCCCGTTTTTCATTATACTCGAACATCCCTGATCTCTCTTTGAGGCCTGATTGTCTTTCCACACAAGCGTGAATCGGGTAATTTTGCCACTGATATCACGGTGATGAGTGATCATTACAGATGGCTGCAAATTGCACAATTAGCTTTTAAGGGAAACTGAGAAACCCCACCATTAAAGTGTACATGAAACAGCTACAAGCTGGGCTCATGTTGCAGAATTAAGTGCAGCACTGCTATAGCTTACCTCAGTGGTCTGGGCTTATTGGGAAGAGTCAACAAACTACGACATTTGGACACGTTTTGCCTTACAGTGTAACGAAGGTATCGAGCCGCTGGACAGGAAATTTCCTCACCAAGAGCAGGAAAGTGCAGCACCGATTCCTTTAACAAAATATCGACGAACTTTAATTCGATTCCAGTGAAACCGAATCAGTGGCGACGGCAAGCAAACGAAGGTGTGTTTGGTTTCGTGAATAATTCCTCGTCTACTCTCATGGGGTTTAGGCATAACGCCAATGTCGTTCAACTTGTTGAAAACTTTTTGGAAGGGATTCAAGTACCTGTATTATTTAATCTGCATTTTTCATTAATTCTGTGCAGGTTATCTGCGTTGGGCTAGCGTTTATTATTCATTAATTCAGACTTCTTGATCTGACAGGGAAATGTTTACTGTAGCGACAGCAAGTGGAACGATTACCGTAATCAAGAATTGGAAAGCGGCCCTTACATGTTTTTGGCCCACGCAGTTTACCTACGTGAAACGACAAGTGTGACAAATTTAAAAATGTGGTTTTATGCCAAATTATTTATTTGAAATTGTTAGCAAGTTTTCTTAAGCTCGAGGTTCAATTAAGCTGCATATTTGCATTACTCATTAATTGTATTGATATTCATAAACTCAGAACAAACATAAACGCCTACCATCAGCAATTCATATTAATCGCTATTGAGATTTGATGTCGATGAACAACATACTATTGCTATTGTATACGGTGGTGGAAATGCTGTTAACAAAAAACCTAAACAATCCATTCATAAAATTATTATATAGGCCTATAGAATATGAAACATGTGTTTATTTTTTATTTAGAATATGAACTGTAATAAAAGGTTGTTTATCACTGTAGGACGAAACAGCCAGTCCTTGATGAAGCCTGCGGCAGACACTCTCAGGGCCGCTCCATCTCTCAGTGAATGCTTTTCAATCCGGAAAGGACTCATGTGCGGAGGTGCCAGGGTCGAGTTATATCTTTCCTGCCAATACACACCTGATCTTATTGATGTATACACTTCACAAATGAAATTGATTTTTGTTATTGGATACATGTTATGGTTTGGAAGATAATTGGAAAAAATCCAATTTGTTCACGATGATGCTACTGTAGGTATTGCCCAACAGCAATATACCAATACCATATTCATGTCATTGCTTTCATGTACCAGTTAAAGGACGTGCGTACACACCTTTGGTAATTATCCAATTACAAAATTACTGTATTTTATTCCAACAAATAACTTAATGTGAAGTTAGTGATGGTACCAACCATCATTATAAGAAATTATACCGTTTTACATGCTGAAATCTTTGAGAAAACAGTGAAATAAATAACACACCCGAAATGGATCCCGACTATGATCCATTTCGGATAACGACTGCGATGCATTAGAATACAATACAAACAAATCTGAATGCATTTTGTACTTCAATGACAAAACGAATCGAAACAGGTCTAAAGAGATATGCATATATTTGTGCATACATAGCTTGGTTCTTTATGTTGAATCTTATAATTGTGTTGTCTGTTGTCTTCATATTTGTTATGTATTGTTTGTAAAAACAAACCTTTCTCAAGATCTGCTTGTTTGGCTACATGCATTCCATTTATGGCTGTTTCTTATAATACCTTGATACAAGTTTACATGTAGATCTGTATAGTGTTGTTTTTTGGGGAAATATATGTTTTTAAATGAAAATATATTAATATACACTATTTTGACCAATGTGTACAATATCTTTTAGGCGCTGTCAACTTTTGCTATTCACAAAAAAGCATAAATAATCACAGTTTTACATCAAACGTACTTGCTGTAAAGCTGATATTATGCATATATTGATTGCCTTCAAGTTGAGTTCAATTGGAACATTTCTTATATCACGAGGTATCGAAAAATGGAACATTCCAGATGTTACCGAGTGATATAATAAATGCTCTCCTTCGACGATCAGTTCAAATGTTACCGATGAATTTAATTATATATTTGTGTATTGTGCACGATAAACAGTGCGTATGCACGCGAATGCGCTGCCAATCTTGGATTTTGGAATGGCGCAATGGCAAAACTATTGGATGGGACGTGATAGCGAATGACAAGGATCCGTGTGTGTTATATAATATGGTATAGGCCTAATAAGCCTCGACTTGAAAAACAACCTCGCGCCTGGTATAACGTCAATGATGCCGAATGGTGATGTCAACCATTCTGAGAACATTTCGTGTAGTAACGTTACTGTATGACCTTTAAATTATTTTTAGTGAATTCATGGGCCTAATTTAAGTTTAGATTTTTAAATTGTCAGATTATATTTTATCAGGACAATATATGGAACAGAGGCAACCATTAGAAACACAGGCCTGGATTTCACGGAGGCCGTAGCCTCTATTGCCCTGCTCTTGGCCTTTGTGCCCCTGAAATTCTTATATTCTGCCTCAAGAAAAGTGCCCTTGCCCCTACGAACATTTAAATTATTTTTAATTTTGAATAAAAGACGCAGTGTATTTTTGCATAAAAAACCAGCATGTAAATTCTTGTCAACTGTCATTTAGTTTTTAATTTTGCATTTGCACATTGCTCCTCATAAAACATTGCATTGGTCATGCTTTCATAATCTGTCACATTTAGAAACATTTCCCCCTCTTCTGATTGATTAAACATGTAACTTTATGTAACTTTTTGGTTGACTTGCACATTGTTATCAATAACGGTGCTTAAATGCCTACTTTGTGTTCTATTTTAGACAAAACAATCACCATTCACCTACAGAAAGCCAGAAGACCTGACACTGACGAAGAAACGATGCTTGTCAGTGATCAAGAAACACAACCACTACAAGGTAGACAAATGTTCTCTCTGTCCATTGCATCATTTGCAGATGAAGAACGTACACCATGGAAAAGGCAACACAAAAGAGACAGGTTGAGCGGCTTGTTCAATGTGAAACAATATAGGGAGTCATCTACTGAAAACAGCAAAGATCAAACAGGACGAACGCGTACTACTAGACATTAAAGTATAGTTACCCGATCATGATCGGGTTTCTTATAACATTTAAACATAGGAAGTAGGTTATGATTAGGTTAAATAATATATGTAGGGTTGATATGAGGTTTGTGGGAATGATGTGAGCACTTTTGGGTAAATTTTGTTTCTGTGTAGAAACATTATATGGAGTTTGGGATGTGACTCTTGAGCACGTACGCAAATTAAAAGTGTCAATGGGAGAAGTCGGGTTTGAAAAGATGAAGTTCTTCAACTTCAATGATAACGGTTTGTCATTACTGGGCCTTGTTAATGGACATTGCTAAGAATTGGAGACGTCTGAACGGAAATGTCATGGTGAATTTACAAATGTATAGGTGTTAGTAGCCCCCCGTCCTCTGTATTGAAGGCCCCTGTTAGTGATTGTTAAAATGTTTATATTGAAAGCATATGAATTCCTTTGTACAACATAAGCAACCAACTACGAAAACGGCGGAAATCGTCTCCAGAAATGTCGCAAAACAGTGTTTTTTGTCTTTCCAGTTTCATATCTCAACTTCTACTCAACGTATGAATTTCGTTTTTTCGCCCAAAAGGAGTACAGTTATTCCTCTTCATAACAGCGAATAAATTGCATTAGATGATTGTACCATCTCGGTTAAAGTCTCGTACCATGCCGGCTAAAGATCGTCGGTTTTGTCAATTTTACCGTGTAGGCGGCATTTTTTGCTCGTTGCAGACTATGCAATGCGGTCCCTAAACGGTCGTAACTCAGTAACCTTCCGGCCGATTATTTTCGTTCGAGCTTTAAAATAGAGGTTGATCCCTCACGGAAAGTTGATATAAAACTCACGCTGATTGGCTACATTTTACTGGCGTACTTGGTACTGTTAAACTAAGCAGCGAATCAGAATGGCCGTTTGAGATCCCATTGAAGTACACGTCCATAGCATCCCAACGGCGGATCTAGGCCCAAAGTTTAGGGGGGGCCAAATGCTCAGTGGAGGGGCGTATTTGCGAGCGCAAAACGTTTCTGGTGGGGTTTGTTTGTTTTGTGGGTCTAGACGACAATACTTGATTTAGTATGAAATTTCAGTGATAAGCTTTGGATTTGAACCCGCAACCTTGTGATTGTAGGCTAGGTCCTGCGGTCTAACCACTTGACTAATGCAGGGTTTCCGGAAATGCTTAGCTTCTGGTTGCTCTGAGCGGACAAATATTATTCATAAATAGATTAGCTCTTTCCACTGTATATGAGCCCTATAATGGTCGTTGAAATACCTGTATGGCAAAATGTGGCGATTGGAGGAAACAACAACAATCAGTTAAAGCAAGAAACTAAAGTTCAATCGATGGACACCGCTTGTGGCGAAGTACTCAATAACCCGAGTGGTGGTTGGGAGACGGTCACGATGAGCTTGAAGGAGGATGAGAGACTCCAGGCGATCCTCTCTCATGGTTGAACGCAAAGCAGTCAGGGTACGCGATGTTCGCGCCAAGTCTAAACGTAGGCCTACATTGCGGACGTTGCATGGCTCACCTAATATCCAGGAAACCCCACACAACCAGTCGCGTGTGCATAAGCCATGCATACAATCACCGTGTACGCCTCGTCTAATGCAGCTTGGCTTAACTGCACAAACTACCATTGCAAATTTTGTGGCAATGTTGGATCGTGAGTAGGATTATGAACACATTCATGTAGCCAATCAGTGTGTTGTAATTTGCATACTTTAACAAAAGCTGAACGTATAAGCAAGACTTAGCTGCACAAGGAGGGGGCGTAAAGTTGTGGGGTTTTGTTTTGTCTCTCTTTTTCCCCCTTTTTTTTCTTCTTTTCTTTTCTTTTCTTTTCTTTTCTTTTTTGGGGGGGGGGGGGGGGCGTACAGCTTCGGTTTTTGGGGGGGGCCATGGCCCCCGTTGGCCCCCCCCGGGATCCGCCGTTGTAGCATCCGGCGTTTTGTGATAGAGATGGCCACGTTGAACAAGGGCTCCTGTTTAATTAAGAGGTAAATTCAAGGTTGAACGCACAGCCCACACAGGCCTCGTGATGATAATAATCTATGCACTGATGTATAGGATACGCTAAGTGTGCAAAAAAAAGCAGAGAGAAATTCATATGATTGTACACGTATATTGAAATTTCTGGCACTGCCTCCCTTTAAACTCAAGCGCAGCCTGCTTTGGTGAATTTTGTTCTTTGTATAAAAAAATTCTGCCTTCTCAAAAACCTGTCACATTATATACCATTGGAAAGCTTACATATGGGCCTACATTTTTATCAAAGTTTTGACCCCCACCAACCTTTTGGAAAAAAATGGCGTACAGATGGAGTGTCGTGGCCGAGCGGTCTAGCTTACCGGACTCAAGTTCTGGTGTTAACAGTAGAATGTGGGTTCGAATCCCGGCCGTGACACTTGTGTCCTTGAGCAAGACACTTAACCATAATTGCTTCTCTCCACCCAGGGGTTAAATGGGTACCTGTGAGGGCAGAGTTAGTTGATTAGCCCTATATGCGCTGTAATGGCAGCAATTGAGCTGTATACTCCCCAGGGAGCTGAGATGGTTTCAGGAATGATTTATGAGCCTTATGAGCAGGGGTAATAATATAATGCGCCTTGAGCACCACTCAGTTGGTGGATACGTGCGCTATATAAGTCCACACATCATTATTATTATTATTATTATTATTATTATTATTATTATTATTATTATTATTATTATTATTATTATTATTATTATTATTATTATTATTATTATTATTATTATTATTATTATTATTATTATTATTATTATTATTATTATTATTATTATTATTATTATTATTATTATTATTATTATTATTATTATTATTATTATTATTATTATTATTATTAAGAATTGATTTATTTCATCGGACGCCGGCGTCCGATATTCTACAGGGCTGAGTTTAAAGGGTTTTAATTAAGACATACGCTTCTGTTAACCAATTTTATATATACACAATAACAAAACAAGAAATGATCAACGCTAATGCAAGCATATACATCAAGATAATAATTATATATTCAAGTAAAGTGCTCTCTATAAATAGTAACGACGACCATACATAACAAAACTGATTGAGCTTGACTGTGGATAGCTGAATGGTTAAATGTTATCCATAATTGAAATTTCTGGTCCTGCCCCATAAAACCCTACGCTTCTGTTGAATACTTTTGTATACACACATGACAAAACAAGAAATAATCAACGCTAATACAAAAATATGCATTAAGGTAATACAGTGCCCTCTATAAACATTAACGACGACAATAAGTTACTCAATAGATTGAGCTTGACAGGGTTAATCATCCCTTGAAATCGTTCTATCTGAGGTGCAAACAGCTCCAGTGAAAATTTGTCAAATTCTTACCACTGAATTTACGATTAAGGGCAATATCATTATGATCCACAGGGCATGGAATCAGAGTGTTAATTTTAGATTAACCCAGTGACTGAAAATAATACCCCACGTGATAAGGTCATATTACCGTTGCTGCTGCATATATACGCCAGTAATTTCCAGTCGGTGTGTTCATCTTAAACTAGGACAACGATTCTATGCCCTGTTGAAAGTCTGCTCTGATCGTGACGATCAGAAAAGCGTTTTAACTTTTTTCTCGTTAATGACACAAAGTAATGAGCTGGAACTGTCACAATTCGTCTTGTGGAGTGCCATGGTCGAGCGGTTTGGTGCATCGGATTTGTGTTTTGATCATGGCTGAGTCGTCAGAATGTGGGTTTGTAATGGCAGCAATCGAGCTGTATACTCCCCAGGGAGCTGAGATGGTTTCAGGAATGATTTATGAGCCTGATGAGCAGGGGTAATAATGTAATGCGCCTTGAGCACCAGTTTGGTGGATACGTGCGCTATATAAGTCCACATTATTATTATTATTAGTGTTTTTTTTTGTCTTTCCAGTTTCATATCTCAACTTCTACTCAACGTATGAATTTCGTTTTTTCGCCCAAAAGGAGAATAGTTATTCCTCTTCATAACAGCGCATAAATTGTATTAGATGATTGTACCATGTCGGTTAAAGTCTCGTACCATGCCGGCTAAAGATCGTCGGTTTTGTCAATTTTACCGTGTAGGCGGCATTTTTTGCTCATTGCAGACTATGCAATGCGGTCCCTAAACGGTCGTAACTCAGTAACCTTCCGGCCGATTATTTTCGTTCGAGCTTTAAAATATAGGTTGATCCCTCACGGAAAGTTGATATAAAACTCTCGCTGATTGGCTACATTTTACTGGCGTACTTGGTACTGTTAATCTAAGCAGCGAATCAGAATGGCCGTTTGAGATCCCATTGAAGTACACGTCCACAGCATCCGGCGTTTTGTGATAGAGATGGCCACGTTGAACAAGGGCTCCTGTTTAATTAAGAGGTAAATTCAAGGGTGAACGCACAGCCCACACAGGCCCCGTGAAGATAATAATCTATGCACTGATGTATAGGATACACTAACTGTGCACAAAAAGCAGAGAGAAATTCATATGTGGGAAAATTGTTCATGCGTACCCTGCCCTGAACATTTCTCAGCCTACCCCGTCCCTCAAGATTTCTCACGCCTACTCTCCCTCACTCCTACCTTCGAGTGTTTTGACCGTGAGACGTTGTAGGTCCAACTCCCATTTAGTTTGTGTATGCTATGCATTGTAATTGCCTTTTAATGATTGCACAAACATTGTCAGTTAATTTGTGCTTGTTTGGTCGGAAAATTTGATCAAAAAGTTTGTTTGTGGTCAAATAATTACTGTTGACAAATGACGTAAATGATTACGAATGTATGTAAAATTACTAAACCTACATATTAAAACTGTAGCATTGAGATGTAGAATAAGGAATAATGTAGAAGAACAATGACGTAAATGTAGCGAGGTTCAGTCAAATCATAGAGAGGTCTCTATGGTCAAATGAAGCGTTGGCGAGTCATATTAGCTGTAACATACTTGCTTTGGTATATACGGATGCAGCTCATTAGGCTTAATTTGCTTGGCGTAAATATTTTTGAAAAAGTAAGATTTGAGGTCCATAATGATATTCGTTTGAGGGACTGTGTAAAAGTGGTCCAATATCATGACCTGGGTCCTTCACTTCCTTGAAAAAAGTGGTCCTAATTTGACAGTGGGTCCTATGGTCAATTGGTATACCCCGTACACGCCACACGATTTTCTATGCAGCTGCACTGACAGCCCGATCATGATCAAGCTCTGTGGTTATTACCTAAACACTAAAAGACAATAACATCTTCGTGTACATGTAAAGTCCTACAACTTTAACCAAAACATTACTAAAAACTGCTCGGATAACATGTTTTTTTCTACTGGTTTGTGTACAAATCTATTTTCAAACGCTAATTTTCTCATTAAGGCAACTCATTAATGTGCAGTTTTTTTCACTGACGAATTTCATGTTCTTATTAATGTCTAAAATAGAGATGCACGTGCGAGCCTTGTCAGTTTAAAATGTACCAGGTATATTATACGCTCACACGAAAAGCATGACAAGAGTGCCACTCATGGTAAAACAGATAATCGATTCTACCCTTTGGCAATGTGCTGAACACGATTAATCGAAAGTGAAACATTTATTTTGTGTAGGCCTAGTAAAAGCGCCTTCGGGTATTTTCCGTTGTAAAATATTGGTCGCTGTATAAATCGCACCACAACGCCATTATAATTTCAACAGCATAGTTCAGGCAAACAGATGTTGGATTTATTTACATAAACTAAGCCCTCATTTACTTTCTATTGTACGATCAAAACAGTTAATGCAGACGCCCATAACCTTTTAAAGTTTAAAATATCCAAAACTGTTTTTTTTTTTTCGGCTGTAATTAAACTTTACAGCATTTATATAGCAGATCATTCCAGATGGTATACAGTTTTCAGCAGTTTTACATTTACATTGGCAGGCGGAATACTTTATACCAATATGGACCCAAAATGGTGTGTGTCATCGTGTCTAGTCCCTTGGCTCTTCTAATAAATGAGTACCTTTATTGTCGATCGAGTTAACATTAATATTATTTACGTTGTATTGATGCATTTCACTATAGTCAACTACTCATGTGACTTGCACCTGTTAAATTTGCACTTATTTCAAGGCGATAACATAGTGCATCAAAATGCTAAACTTGAGCATGCAGGCCATGATACTTGGCCGAGGCCAATGTACTATGTTGGTGAAGTTAATGTCACCTTTTCTATCTCTCGTTTTTCATAATGTTCGTATGGCAATGGTGGTATTGACCAATGCCATCCTTAGAAACAAAGTTAAATCCAGAAGCATATAGCTTCAATGAAATTACCTGATTTGCTTTATTATGAAATTTTCAAACCAAATAAAATAAAAATTCTGAACAATAAAAGACAGGACTATAAAATAATATATAGGCCAAATCCAAGGAAATGTAACTTATCCAGTCCGGATGTATTTTTTTCGGTCGAAGAAAAATAATGATCTTCTCAAACCATTTGTTGTGAGATTAAAGATTATTTGGTTAGCTTTTTGTATGGACTTATGCAGGAAGATTATATGTACATGCATTGTGACTGGGTTCATAAAGAGATTGGCGAAGGCCTTTTTAATATACGACCTGACAGCTGTTGTCTGAAGTCCATGACAGCTGAAGTCCATGTCTAACATCGTTTGTGATTTGAAAATTTTCCGAGTTTTGTCTTACATTGTTATAATACAAATCCATAATTCTGACGACTTTAAGTCGCCGAGAAGTACAATGTTTTTGTACGAAACTGATCTTCGTAAAGCGATAATTCCAACGGCTAAGATGAAGAAACTAACAGGGTTTTCTTTGCAAAAGTGAAACTGATGGGAGCAGTGACTGTAATAAGAGCGATATGTCGTACAACATCTCTAAAATGAAATGTTCAAGACATAACGGATGGCTTTAAAACACGTTTAGACAGAGTTTCTGTTATTAGAGACAATCGATGATAATGCATATGCCTGAATACTTCTTATATGGCATGTGAAAAAAAATCATGACTTAGAACAAATTTAGATTTTTTAATAACCTGCACTGAACATGTTTTATTGCAGTATGGATAACTAAATACCGTAGTGTTACAGTCATTGACAGTAAAAACGTTGTTTCCTTCAACAACACAGTGAAATGTACGTTTCTCAAAACCTTTCCGCCTATTTCGCTTTGAAAGTAGTGAACAGACAGCCTTGATATTAAATAATTATTTAAAGGAAAGTATAACGTTGGTTATTTATACCTTATTTCAAAGTAACTTATTAATACATATCCGAAAGCTAACTTGAGAAAGGTACCAGTCATTCTGAAAAAAATTCTCTCAGATGTACTCTCTCTCTTATTCAGAGAAAATGACCCATAGATCTATGCATATTAATTCAACAGGTTATTTTACTGTTGCTCAAGTTTTTGTTTTTTTGTTTTTTTTTTGTTCGTTTTGTATTGTTTCATTGTTTGTTTTTGGAGTAGTAAAACTTGTGAATGCCTATTTCACTTACACTCGACACTGTGCTAAAACTTTCCATACATGCATACCCATAGAGCCAATAAAGAGATATTCTTAACCACTTTTTTATTTATGGGACTTGATTCACTGTTTAAAACTTAGGCCTATTACTCATCCATGATACTGACTAAAATAACAGTTGACTATACAAACATGTTTTTAGTTTTAGTCCATTCGCAAAAAAGACTAACTGCTGTTTATGTACAAATTAATTATATGACACATCAGTAGAGGTTCAATAAACAATGGATACGTATAGAGACATAAAGGGTTGTACAAGATTAATCGATACTTTTCTCCGTAGATTTTGTATTTATTTTCAGGTATTTCACTTAAGATTTAAATTCAGTTGGCGATTACTATACAAGTATCTCTAAAAGTGTCTCTGTTCATATGTGTTCTAGCCAAAACTTTGAGGAATGCTTTCAAGAATCTTGGAGTAAAATTCCACATAATTTCCAGCTGGTCACAGCAGTTCGACTAGACAGTAAGTGCGCTTTGTAAATTACAACACCTGGTCAAACTTCAGTAATATGTAGCACACATTATTCAAAAGATTTTGAAAAAATAACTGCCGCAAACCAATTCCTAAATTTGTGTTATAAAACCAGCATTCGGCTGACTGGAGCAGCGGTGCCGACACACGCTGGAAGCAGTCGGCACTGCAATAATTGGCACCGTGACAGATGTGGTTGAACATGCATGCAAACAGCGCATTGACAAACGCTATGCGTTGACGGTCCAATTCATGCCGCCTGACCAGTTCGCCCCCAAATTGACTACGTGCTTTTCTTATTTTAAGAAATAAAAAACACGTTAAAAACGGCCTTTTAAAGTAATCAATCGTGAGTTAATGTGGAAATATAAATTTAATTCAGATTCCCGAGGACCTTATCACTTGGAAAGTGGGGGGGGGGGAACTCTATATGAATT
Source organism: Zoroaster sp. YZ-2022 (assembly GCA_029582265.1). Classification (NCBI taxonomy): domain Eukaryota; kingdom Metazoa; phylum Echinodermata; class Asteroidea; order Forcipulatida; family Zoroasteridae; genus Zoroaster; species Zoroaster sp. YZ-2022. The sequence goes on along the minus strand of CM055833.1, from coordinate 15,637,069 downwards.
ATATCCCTCATAATACCCCATATGAGGTAACTGAATCTTCCATAGGCCAATATACATTAATTGAATTGCACCAATGGACATATCCAATAGCATTCGGGTTCATCAACATCAGAATAGTACATCGAACCATTTGGAATGAATATTAATGATAATGTTTAGAGAATGATTCAGTAATTATACAACGTTTTAGATAGTGCTGAGTATTTTGTGCTATGCCCGGGCATCTTCATCATGGAAGGTGCAAACGGTGTCAGCATGGCGTGGCGCAGCGCCATACATCAGAAAACATGGGCCCCAGTCTTTGCTGCATGATTTAGTTCAGTTAGCAACGGTGTTACATTTCCTGCTTCAGTTTGAGAAATGGAAAGAAACATCACATGAGTGCACAATTATCCGGGGACGACCTGCCATGGGGAATGATTATTGGGCTTGCTGACTGATGTAATCAGATATTTGTTTCCACGTCTAAAGAAAATATAATTGTTTGAAAACTGCACAGCCCAGATGTGTGAATAGATTATTGTCAGTGGCACACACGGGAACACAGAACTGATACTGTTCACACGGCTCCAAAAATTGGATTCAGTTACATCTTCGTGCTTCGCTTTATTTCTCGATCTTCTTCCTTTCAGCCTCTCATCGTTACATTGGAAGTCATATGGCCCATATGATGATATGGGTCAACACTACATGTATAGAATCTATCTGCCTATATTTACAAATTACCATGGATGGAGATAGTACTCCCCTTTCACCCTGTTTCATTTCGGATATGTGTGGGATGAGGGATCCATAATGACTGCATGGGGAGTCTGGCATCCAACCAAAGGTATTCATCCCACCTAGGTATGCTGATAATTAGATCTGGTAATTTATACCAATCTCCGTTTTCTCTGGAATAGGTTATTTCATCCATAAATGCATTAAAATATATAAACAAGTTCATTTGCCTCGGGCACTTCCTGAAGCCAACGTTCATTCTAAATATTTGCGAAAAACTGCAAGCCCATTTAAACGAATATACGCCAATGAATGCAGTTTTTTTTAGCCAAACATAACAGTCTTGACCAAGGCCTTTGTTGTAGTGTGCACTTAAACATGGTACCCCATATCCCGTACCGATTTCTGGTCCGAGAACTTTAGCACACACGGTGCGCCATCACCGGATAGGGTCCACACACGTACACTGTACAGCGAGATCAGTAGCTGAGTCATGCATTGCGACCTGTTACGTTTGAACTCAAACAACAGCCTTGATCCTTCTGTAATAGAGAGTTTATGTGTTTCTTTATTTTCCCATCGGAATCCCGATGTAAATTCCTCATGCAAGAATTCTTGATTTGTGGGCGGTTTATTTTAAATGATGGCCCATCATTCACAAGCCCCTTAGCTTTGACCGCGTTTGATCCCACACACCATACACCCCCCCCCCCCCCCCACACACACACACTGTACAGCGAGATCAATAACGAGTCGTGGATACGGTTGTGCATCCTCGTACGCGTTCAAACTCAAACAACAGCCTTGTTTCTTTATTTTCCCATTGGAATTCCAATAGAAAGTCGTATGCAAGATGTGGGCGGTTCATTTTAAATGTTGTCCAATCACAGGCCCCTAGCTTTGACCCCATTTGATCCCACACACAGCACAATGCATGCAAACACACATCGTATAGGCCTATGTACATTATCCCAAATATGGACTCCATCTCTGTATATATGTTGAGCACAATCTAGGGATTTGCGCAATCTGCAGGTTTCCAGCCTCGTTTTCGCCGACCTAGATTGCGCGCTCAATCTCGAGATTGTCTCTGACTTTTAACACGCGAAAATTATGGACTTCGGCGCGGCGACTACTAATAGAAACACTGCAGCTAGAATGAGTTATTGATGCCTGTGCATAAACCAGTTCACTCACTTTTATATGTAAGGTGTTTCAATAAAAATTGTACATTGGAACTCCAAAAGTCAGGCAGTGTATTAATTCACAGAGCGTTATTTAAAAAAATTGCCCTAAAATTTGAGTGGATTATTACTCCAATTTATTGTTTTGGGCTAAAATAAATAGAGCTTGTTTTGTTACAGTCTCTGTCATTTGTTGTGTGGAAATAAATTTGATCACCACTTTAACTTTTGGCTGTCCCCTTTACCTTTTTCAGTGTTGGCTTATTGTGTATTTATTTTGTTTATCTCAAAATTCTTGTTGGCAATATGATACATACAAGTTGTGGCGTGAAATTATTGCATATACGTACCTACCTACCTGTTATCTAACACGAATAATTCCCAAATTGCGCAAGTCCCTAATTTGCGCAGTATCATGAGCAGCGCAATCTCGAGATTGAGCTGCGCAATCTCGAGATTGCGCTGCGCAATCTGCAGATTGCGCAAATCCCAAGATTGCGCTCAACATTATACATGTGAAATGGAGTAAACGAAGGTCAAAGTCCAACCTGGGCTAGTTGTACCTGTATAAAACAATAATGTATATCACGCACAGTGAGCATGCAGTTGCTGGGCCAACCAGTAACCAATGAGAATACGTCTTTAGTTTTTGAATTTGGTATAGGCCTATTAGCATTAATGAGCTCCGCCTATTTTTTGGCATGTGCAGAAGCGTCAATGCGCGACGACGAATGGTACACTACATGTACAGTAATGTACAGTGTTCTACACAGGCCTACATTATGTACATGTAGATGTACATGTATACAGTATGTATATGAATCCGTACAATGTGTGAATGTGAGCTGGAGTTCGGATAGCTAAGTGGGGTAAAATTACGTAACCAAACCGTTCCGATGCGCCTTGGTTAAGGCTATCATCACCTTAGGGAATTAACCCCAAAATAATGTGAGGCCAAACCATAGGCCGAACAGCATGAATTTGGAGGTCAATTTGGAAGGGCCACACTGAACAAAACAAAATTGATTTAATACATTTTAAGTTATTAAATCACAAAACAGAATGAAAGCCTCCTTGTAAAAATGGCTACAGATGATCTGGAATGTGCAAATTTTTCTTGCTCGCCGCGCGCCAGTATATATAGCAGCAGCCACTTTGCTATAGTTCTATACGCCATTTAGCACAGTTTTCTGCCACATATAGCCGTTCAAACCGTTTCTGGGTACCAAGCTTCTAGCAAATTCGACAATTACGTCGGCGATCAACGCTAGTCAGACTCTATCAAAGTATTCGAATAATCAGTGCTCCTATAGGCTACTTTAGACTAAAGATTATTATCAAATTATTGACATTACACTATTTTAAGTAAGTTTTAAATTCAAATCCGACTATTTGATTATTTTTGAATTGCCAATTCTATACCATACCTGAAAAATCCATCCCCAGTGATTGTACTATCTTAAATAAATAGTAATTAATACAAAAAGGAACACCGTATGCGGCCGGACACTAGCCTGTACTATCAAACCTGCAGGAAGCGATATTTAAAACTAAACTGTGCGCGATTCCGTAATCCATCAATCACGGCCCGTTACTAAGGTTTGTTTTTGTTGTCTCTCTATTTCCAAATGTTACTTCTCAAGGGATTTACTCTAGTTTACTCTGGTCACGAGTGGAAACGGTTCATCCGTTGATAAAGCTAGAGCGTCTCCGGAGATGACAGTGTACGGCTACAACCGGCTACAACATAGAGAATTCATTAGCCACAGTATCAGCACTGACAGTTTCAAGTAAACGTTTAAAAAAAAAAAAATTCTTAGATTTTTTATGTGGTTAGTCTTTCAGTACTGATATCCTAAAGGACAAATGTTTGTTTCGCCAATACCATGGCCTATTGAAAGGATGTCAGTTACTTTTGTTTACCCGGCCGTCATAACTTGTATATGATTTCGATATCTTCAGTACGTTGCTCATGCTCCGTGTGCTCATGCAGGGTCCACATAAATTATACGCCAATAATTGAATACGGTAGTCCGTTCGTTATTCTGGATAAGGGGCGTAGCCCATCCGGGTTGGTTGGTATTAACGGCTCAATGAGTATGCTGTTCTGAACAAATTCCACAAAGCGATAATATAACGTTATTATAACACACAAATCCACTATTAAAGGTTTGTTTGTCTGAAATACTCGTAGAGAATAGTTGCACTTTAAAGAGGCTATATCATCACGATCAGAACAGGCTTTCGACTGGTCATTGGATCCAAACTTATATAATAATAATAATAATAATAATAATAATAATAATAATAATAATAATAATAATAATAATAATAATAATAATAATAATAATAATAATAATAATAATAATAATAATAATAATAATAATAATAATAATAATAATAATAATAATAATAATAATAATAATAATAATAATAATAATAATAACTAGAGGTATTGAGTTTGTTAAAAACAAACTCATGGTGTTCGAGTGAGCATCATATGTACGTGATGACGTCATCACCCAAAGTTGTTAAAAGACAAGAGTTACTTCAGGAGATATGAGTTTTCATAATATGTTATTAAAATACCAGATATTGTGTTATACTGAATACATTAACTTCCGGTTCAGTCATCCCATATAATTTTAAATTATTTTAACCGTAAGTTCCGGTTCAATCATGTGACGTCATTGATACTTCACAAAATTTTTCCTCATAATTGGGTGTCAATTGTGCCAAATTTGGTAAAATTCTGTCTAATGTTTCTCAAGATAGCAAAAGGTGACTTTTTAAAAACCTGCCACTGTTTTTAAACTTGAACTTCCAGTTTGGACCGGAAGTAAGAGTCAATAAGGTTATGTCTTTGTATCAAATGTCGATTCCTCCATGTTCTGTATGATTATGAAGGAATCAAGAAATTCTATTGTGGTTCACAAGATATAACATATATTGTTTTATTATAATTAATTACGAAATAATTCATTATATGACCTCACCATGACGTCACAACGTTACCTGGAACTATATGTTAAGGTCTAACTATTTGTTAAGCTTTAAGGTACTTTGAACTCCACAACTATGTTTTGGCTGTACAAATACATTTACAGATTATTATACAGTCCATTTTCGTAGTTTACAGAGCGCCTACGTTCGTACAGACAAGATATAACAATGAAATATAACATGGTGAACATATATTCATGAGCAATCGAATAGCCAATAAGAACAATATACATTTGTTACGATGGAAATCTATCCAATCACGATGCGCAGAAAGAGGCACGTGATCCTCAAACACTTCCTGGGCACATTGCCCACACAGCCATCATCAGCACCACTCGGTCTCACAGCTGTGAATAGAAAGTCTAAAAGTATAACAATAATAAACTTTGACAAAGACTAAAAATATAATGAAACATATCATTTGGTTATTGCATTAATTAAAATGAAAAAAAACCCTGCACTAACCATTTAGAAATTTGCTAACCGGCTAACCAAAACCAATATATAAAAATAAATACCCACCAATTTTGGAAAACGTTACTAACCATTTTGTTGTTCTAGACGCTTTTCTGCCACATTGGTTATGAAACAATCATCGTTGGAAGTTGTTGATGTTTTTCGTTTAAAAACTATACACATTATTCCATTTGCAAAATTAAATTTAATTAAGTTGATAAAATAATAAAAAGAAAATAAATAAAATACATAAGTTAAAAGAAGATCTGGATCTCTTGTCTCAAAATCAAAATTAATTGATTTTGTATTTAAATTAACTCCAGTGCCTGAAAACCTTTTGTCAAGGGCGCATTGGAAAACTCTTACCATGAAATTGATTGCCCATAAACGAAAGCAAAAAATAACAAATAAATTCCTTAAAAAATCCTCTGCGCATCGATGACTGTTAATTTGACTGCATCAATCGCGAAAAGATGCGAAACATCATATTTCACGATGAGATAATTGAGGTCATGAATGCCAAAAAACGATCTATTAGAATTCACTCTTAGATTTAGAACAAGCGTTAACAATTCCAAAACTGTGTACAAACTGCTACTGTGACAGACATTCAAGGCCGTTTCACACACGAAATAGGTTGTGCATAAAGAAATATGGTACTTCTGAATAGTTGTTCACTTAAACTTCCGTTTCGACCGGAAGGAGAGGTCAAATTGGGTCTTGTCTGTGTACGAAATGTAACATAATTCAAGATCTTTAAGATGATGCAAAGATTGGGAAAATATCTTATGTGGTTCATGAGATATGATTTTTTGAAATATTTAACTTCCGGTTTCAACCGGAAGGAGAGGTCAGATTGGGGTCACGTCTGTGTACAACAAATCACATAATTCAAGATCTTTCAGATGATGCAAAGATTGTGAAAATATATTTTGTGGTTCATGAGATATAATTTTTTGAAATATAAACCCTAACCCCCTAGGTATTCTGGCTAGGAACCTTCCTGAATCCTCCAAAATCAATCAGTGCACTTTTGGAAACATGCCCTTATCTTCAATTTTTGTTGATCTTTCATATTCAGCACTTATGGCCTGTACTTCTTGCCAGGTAGTAATTTTGTCCCATTTGAAGAGGTGAAAGTACCAATTTCCAACAGTGCAGAATTTTCCCCCAAAAGTGCCCCTTTGAGGATTTTAATGGATTTGGGGTGGTTAGGGTTAAACTTTGATTTAGTGTAATTCGATATCTGATGACCTCACCATGATGTCACAACTTAGGACACAACTACATGTTAAGGTCTAACTATGTGTTAATTTTAAGGTTCTGTGAACTCTGCAACTAACACCTAAAAAAAACACGAACACCTAAAAAAAACGAACAATAACAAGAGGTGTTCGCGCTGTCGCTCGAACACCTAAAAAACCGAACAATATCAAGACGTGTTCGCGCTGTCGCTCGAACACCTAATAATGTGGACTTATATAGCGCACGTATCCACAAAACTGGTGCTCAAGGCGCATTATATTATTACCCCTGCTCATCAGGCTCATAAATCATTCCTGAAACAATCTCAGCTCCCTGGGGAGTATACAGCTCATTGCTGCCATTACAGTGCATATAGGGCTAATCTAAACACAACAGCCAACTCTGCCCTCACAGGAACCCATTTACCCCTGGGTGGAGAGAAGCAATTATGGTAAAGTGTCTTGCTCAAGGACACAAGCACCCCGGTCGCGGTTGGGATTCGAACCAACATTCTGACTACTCAGCCATCAGAACACAAATCCGATGCACTAAACCGCTCGACTCCTCAGACTGAAAATAATACTCTACGAGCGCGCGCTAGCCTAGTTAATAGTGTTCGATAGAATCATATTACCGTGGCTGCTGCATTAACAATAAGCCAGCGGCTGCATAATGCGCCTACGAACCTGTCTTTGATATTGTACAGTACATGTATGTACATGCATGTTGGGGGGCACAGGGGGTTTGCTATCAACTAGAAAACATTGAGTCACTCTGATCACTTTCTATGCATTGTGGGAATAACCTCCATTAAATATATCTTAATTTTAAACATTTTCAAGGTTTTTCAAATTTTGTTGTAAATATATGACATTAAAAATTATATTGTTATAATATTATAAGTTGTTATGACATAATTTGATAGATCTTGTCGAACTGTGCATACCTACAAAGTTTCATGAAATTCGGCTGAATAAGACGGAGTACACAATGACCCCTTCCCCCTCCAGGCCTGAGAACGAAAAAAGCCCATGACTGAATAAGATTAAACTTATTCCAACTGACGTGTTCCAACTGAGCGGATTTTAAACTTACTAAACAATTAAACATTACGTCCCTAATTTGCCATAGTGACCAATCCCGAATTAAGTTGGCATAGTGACCAATGCGGTATTGGTCAGTTTGCCAAAGAACAACAATAGCCAGTTAGAGCATTCGTCATTTGAATGCATGCTCCATCTCCAAAACTATAAGGAATACATGCATGTGGATTAGATACAATGGTGGGTCTCTTCCTGAATGTACTAATGGGCGGAAAAACTTAAAATTGAAAAAAAGTCGGATTGGTCACTATGGCAAATTAGGGACGATAAGTAACGCGCATGCATATTGATCGGACGTTTTGGACACGTTTATAACCATTTAGCTGCATATGTATATGGTAGACAACGCATCAGTCCTAAAACTTTCAATTTTGTTATTTGGAATAAATGAGATTTAAAATTGATTGATTTAAGAGGAAAAGTACATTTTCACTAATCTGGGAAGCCAACCTGACCCCGACGAATACAAGCAAATTCAGATACTGACTAGTTGATGATTTATCATAAATAATTATCAGTAAAGTTTTCTGCATCTTTGAAAATCTGGGACACCTCTAGTCTTTCAAGACTATACAAAATGGTAAATATTTTCAACCCTATCTTAAAAAGTAAGTAATTCTAAGTAGGAATAACCAAAAAAATAAGACTTCCATTGTTTTTCTTTAACCTTTCAAAAACCTATGAAAAATGTACTTTGCCAATACTACGAACGTCAGGAAGTGAAACAAAAGCCGTCGGGGACACTTTCACTGAGCCTATTTTGATGACGTACATTTATGGCAGGGTGAACGCCAAACTGTTTGCTGCTTATGTGTTTTCCTTGAATTTTGTTATCGGGGAAGTTAATCTCACTGCAAAATGTGTCCATTTTGTGCCGATAAAATATAATCCTTTTGTGAACTTTTCGGTGCTGGCATATCAAACCAGACTAGTTTTGTACCATGACCCACGAGACGTACGTCCACATAGTCTTGCTTCAAAACTGTGTTTGTATGTTTTTGATACACGATCCGACGGCACTACACAGCGCTACAATCACGAACCGCTGTCAAACACAGTCTTGGGAACTTCGTGTAATCTTCCCCCGATAACTGGGGGAAACCACTAAGCATGCGTCAATTTGAAATGCTAGCGGGGCCCACATTTTTGGTGCGCACGCGCATAAACAACAACAGACTGCATGCCGTGAAGTTGTGGATCAGCAGTGAACACGGCAGTTCGTTGTTGTTTATGCGCGTGCGCACCAAAAATGTAGGCCGTGCTAGCATGCGTAGTGGTTCCCCCATACGAAGTTCCCAAGACTGTGTTTGATAGCGGTTCGTGTGTGTGGTAGCGGTTCGTGACTATATAGCGTTCGTGTAGCGCCGTCGGATCGTGTATCAAAAACATACAAACACAGTTTTGAAGCAAGACTAACGTCCACACTGCACTGATACAAGTATATGCTCACGCACAGACAATACACGCGTTGCATGTCAAGGGGAATCCCGTACACACATGTACATGTACAGCCACAGACAACGCGGCGGCAGCCAGACCGTTGTTAAGACGCCGGCTGCTAATCGAGCTACCGTAAAAGTACGTCATAAAAACAGGCAAAATGTTTGCTGCCGCCACGGGTCACAAAAGTCCAACAACTGAAAAAGTTACGTCGTGGATTACAACCGCTGGCTGCAAATTATGATATTTTTCAACACTTTCTGACTTGTTTAAAATGTTTTTTGGAATAGCATATAAATAATTAAATAAATACTGAACACTTCCGAGAAAAAAAATAAAGGCACTTTGTATGGTCTTTAATCAAGACAAATAATGAGAAACATATTATATTCGCATTGCACAGTATGCTGGTACAAATGTAATAATCCAGATGTTTGGGTGTTTTTTGAGAGTTTGATTATGTTGTGGAAATTAATGGTGAATTAAAACAACGTGACGATATAGCCTCTTTAAGGTTGCAATTTGCAAACTAGCCAACTACTGTCGTTCAACATTCACCGCTCAGCTGCAGCAGTCAGTAGACAATGTCAGCAATTGAGAATAAGGCAGAAAAAAGGTTTCTGTTTCTTCTATAAAACGATGGCCAATTGCAGAAACAATTGCTGGATCGATTGTGTTTTAAACGACTTTTTCACATAGTAATATGAACGTTTGCCCGATTTGTGAGGCCTCTCTTAGCCACCATACTTTGTATATGGGAAATTTGGACCCCGTGTATACATGCATTACGCATTTCCTTGGTGGCAAAATTAAAGGGAAAAAAAAAAAAAAGAAAAAAAGAAAAAAAAAGAAAGAAGAAGAAGAAGAACAACAAGAACAACAAGAAGAAGAAGAACAAGAACAAGAACAAGAAGAACAAGAACAAGAACAAGAACAAGAACAAGAAGAACAAGAAGAACAAGAACAAGAAGAAGAACAAGAAGAACAAGAAGAACAAGAACAAGAACAAGAAGAACAAGAAGAACAAGAACAAGAAGAACATGAAGAAAAAAAGAAAAAACAAAAAAAACGCGTCACCTTACCGATTTTGAATCCGACCTATGACAAGAAACCGGAGACGTTTTGGGGCCTAAAGTGGAGACCCATTTGTCTCTTCTCATGAGAATGTTGAACCATTGAGGTTGAACTATTGAGTCGTACATTTTTGCAATGCTCTATTTAAAGTGTATTGGTTTGATTAACCTAATATTTGGGCCTTCAATAAAGCGAAATTTAGGATAGCATGCCTTTCATAATAAGGTCTATACCAAGCAATTCAGTAAAAACAAAATAAACGAATCATACTATTTTGAAGAATGAACGTGCATGCTCTCGAAATACATTAACCCAGAATACAGGCAGTCTCCAGAGATAATGTCCATTCGTTCTCGGGTCCCCCATTGAGGTTGCTATGTATTAAATCTAATCATATCTTCCTGCCAGTGTATGGCCTGGTTTCTCATCGGATGCAGTCTTTACACCCTGTACAGATGGGTGTTGCTTTAAGCCTAAGAGTTAGGATTACGGACAGCCGGGTAGGTCTCCCCCGAGCTGTGAGCATCGAGAGGAACAATTATTTGTAGGCCTAGTCATTATCACTTGGATGATCTTATCGCATGGTTTCGCACATTTCCAATCTGAACTCCAGATCAGATCAACTTCAATCTGCCCTAAAAATCATGTGTCACTGTTAACAAGGAAATGTCACAGATAAGTGTGTATCGATAAGGCTTGTCTATAAAGCCCAATGCACTTTTTGAACGAAGATAAAAACTCACTTTTGGGAAAGCCAGTAATGCAACGCTGATAACATCAGACGATTGAGGATTTACACTAAACTTCTTAGAGCGAAAGCAAACCGTTGGCCTAGATAAGCTGTTTGACCTAAGTGTGTATCTAGTACAGATCTGAGAAGAAAAAAAACATTACTGGCGTTTCTTCATGATAATTCTGTAGAATTTCTCAATCGACTGCAGCTGGCTAAAAAGCCATTTTGCAGGAGATTGTAGGCAATAGGCTATGTCTTTATTCAAATCGAGCGTGTAGGCAATAGGCTATGTCTTTATTCAAATCGAGCAAGCCCGGATCATCATGCAATCTCAATTTACCGTTAAGTTTGAATTTGTGCGTCCTCCCTTTTGGGCATTGTTATGCTGTGATATAATATAAAGCGAGGGTACCGTAGATGATGAAAAATAACTTTCAAGGGATGGTACCGTACAACATTGTTTATTGTGACGTATAGTTCTTTTACAAAATAAAAACAAAAAGTTAAATGGAGGCTCTGTGTCAGCATTTGTAAGCTATTTCAGTTTGGAAAACAATTTCTTAATCAAGTACAGATGTCATAGTAAAATCTTTCCCATATCTTCATGTAGACGAAGCCAAATCTATAATAGGTTAGACTGCATTTTCAAGAACGACAAAACTAAATAAACTATGACGACTTTCTTTGGGAGTGAGGATGGGAGATGATTGTGCGAATTCCCTCCAAATTCAAAATTAGGGCTGACATAGTCGGAATTATCTGCTACTTATATTTATTGTCGGTAATATATCACCGCAGCTGTCAGACTAACATATGTCGTAAATGTTTTCATAATTGACTTTTATGACTTTTTCAAAATAGTTTAACATCTGTTTTAGTGCAATTGATTATGGTGAATTGGTTTAGGGACATTAGAGAGCGACACGTTATTGTTTTATTTTTATTAAATGTTATTCTAGCAATATAATATAATTGGCTGCAGGCCGAAATGTTTTTCTTTATTATTATGCACGGTTGAAAAATAATATGTACATTTCAAAGGATGATTCCAAATTCCACTGACCGCCCCTAAACGTTGTCCTAACCTAACCTCAACCTGAGCCAAACATAAATAAAAAATATCATTGGGGTTCAAAACATTAATTTGTATAATAAACGAAAACATTATTATAACGAAACATTTTATAAATTTAAAACCATTTTAGAATAATGTTGAGAAAAATTTTGAACATTTTCTGGAAAATTGGAAACATTTACAGAAATTTGGGAACATTTAAGAAACGTTTTGGCCAGTTTTTGAGATTTCTGTGATTTAGTAACTGGTAACAAACAAATACTCAAGGCTAAAAGTGGTTCAAAAGTGTGTATGTGTGGGGAGGGGAGGGGAGGCAAAATCAGGACCTATTTTAAATTGCCCCCTTGCTCCCACGCTTCCGCCGCCGGTGGCGAGTGATGAGAATGTGAACCCCCTCCAATGGGAAATTCTGGGTGCGCCACAGCTTTGACATTTCAGCAAACTAAGTTAGGTTGTTTACGATAACATAGTGAAGAAACTGTACATTCACATTTTTCATTCTAATGTGGCAATAATTTAACATTTTTATTCTGAAAAATGGCAGCACTTCAGACAACATTATATCCATAGTGAAGATAGTGAAGACTAATACCATTATATAGCTTTACCCAAACTCAACCATTTGGTTATTTTTTGAATTACCAATTCTTTACATGATCTTTAAACATTACAGTCTAGTCTTTAATAAGTATTTCTAACACCATTATTATCACTGCATGTAGGCCAGTGAGGAAAAGCGTTATGTGCATGCAATTCTTGTGGTTAACAATTACAATTAAAACTACTATCAACGATTCATACAGGAACGACATGACCGATTGGGTGATATATGTCAACCCTGGACCAATCAGGTGTCAACAGAATCGTCAATTAACACAATGATATGTAGGCAACATGAAGAGATTCGCTCGATCAGTACAGGTCGAATTGCCGCTGAAAAGAATAAAATAGCCCTTCTCCCCGGCCACTTAAGGGATGATTTGACTTCATTGCAAGCGGGAGCTTGATTTCGTTCAGGGTAAGACGATAGTTTCTCTATAACATGTTTGATCGATATACAGAACTTCAGCCTTCATGGAGCTAGTTTCCTCTTGCCAAACTACGAAATTCGATGATCATGTTATCTGGTCACCTATCGCCAATCGTCAAGCAGAAACATGATCACTCATTATAAACACTTCGGTGATAATCACGCGCCATAGGCAAAGTACAATGACTCTTCGTGACACTTAAAAATTAAAAATATCCTTGGGCCTGTACCCTTTTTGATTGAAGATAATATCAAACAACAATCTTCTTATGTAGATGCATTGTACGCATCTTCTTTCCAACTTGTACTTTCGTGGCAAGAATAGTTCAATGTGTAATTATATAGTTTCCTCTCGCCAAAATATGAAATTCGATGATCATTTTATCTGGTCAGCTATCGCCAATCGTTAAGCAGTATACGATTCTTTCGCTGAAATGGTAGAAATTAGTTAGACTCCAATCTATTGCAAAACATAAATCATGCTCAACTATAAAAGTTTCCAAAAAAGTAGACAATAAATTTGTGTACGCAAGCAGAATATAAATTTGAAACAACTCCAAGTGAAGGAGGTGTGACTCATGTTGAAATGACGTCACACTTACCAACAGGATAGACCTTAGGCTTATTATGTCAAAAATTATATAACACACACAGATCCTTGTGATTAATTTTGATTGGTAGAACACAAATTGCGTCAAAAGATTACACAGTAGTACAAGGCAGAGCGTTATTACACTACTATCACTACTATTAGGTTTGCCAATTATATTTTTGCACTCAGTTTTTGCATTGTTGGTGTGTGTCGTAGTTTTAGGGGATGATTTTTTATTGAGCCATGTTGATATTGCACACTGTAAAACATTATCAATCAATCAAACATCGGGGCTCTACTAATCATTGCAACAACCCGGCTATGCAAGTGCGACATGCGATAGACTGGTTCCTTTGCGATCCACTTATACAAAAATGTGGCGTTTAATTAAGACAATGTACCAGTATGTCGTATAGCATCACGAGCGCGCGGAAATAGTACGATTGGGACGATTGGAACAAGTTTTAATTTGTCGCGACACGAAAAATGAAAACCCCGCGTGTGTTTATACTAAATAAGATGCCGTTACCACGGCAAAAGTGTAATGTGAATGCTTCGCTTAACCCGGAGAATCTCCCTGTAAACGGAGATTCTCCAGCTTAAAATGTAGTGTGAGAGGGCCTAAGGCACCCAATATTTTTATGCCGAAGGGCGCCCTCGCAAAGCAGCAAAAGAAGGTCACTCATTGGTTCATGTATGCGCGTTGCGCGTATGCGTGTCGCACCTTTCAGTTAGCGTACGCGCAGCGCGCATACATGAACCAATGAGTGACATTAATTTATCTCTGAATATTTAAAATGCACAACTTATTGTGCAGAATTCAAAACTATATGGGACCTTAAGGCGGGCACCGGACCCCAAGCCGTATGGGCTGTATAGTCAGGTGGCTTAGGTCCAGATTTGAGAAGGATAGGGACATTCCGGATAAAAGCACCAAACTTTTTCCATGTACTATCCATTGCCCTAGCTTTCAATTTTTGATAGGAGCCACTTCATCAAGATGGAGGAAGGCGGCCATCTTGGAATCCAAGATGGCCGCCATGTAAAAACTTATAAGTGTCAATATCTCGGCTTCTAGGCCACTTAGGAGGGCAACATTGGTGTCTAAACATACATTTTCTGGGGTGAGGAATGCAATTATACCATTTAGAATATCATCAAATGATTTATTTATTTAAAGTCATTGTTTAAAAGAAACAGATAGGACACTAGTTAGTGGCTATTTACTGACTCTGTGAAACATTATTCAATGCTGTAAGTATTCTGTTATATACAAGTACAAAATACTCTTGTAAAGAGACATAAGATGACATAAAAGACATAAAAACAATCCTTATATTATGGTACTACTTAGTCAATATATGGTACTCTAATACTACATTACTACACTACCAATAAACTAGTAGTACTCATCTACTTAGTTGCACATACTTCATTTACATGATGATTTGTTGCTCCCTTAAAAACTGTCTACTCAGTACACATCTGTCTACTCAGTACACATCAGTCTACCATGCCTAAAACTCATAGTTTTAGCGCATTGTGAAATCGACCCCAGGACTGACTGTCTTTGTCCAGTGTCCACCCACATCCTTCTGGACTAGGTGTCTGCTGCTGGGCCAGTTCACTTGTTGTCCAGATCCCAGCCTGGTAGGCGACTCGTTTGGAGTGCTGCAGCAGGGAGTCCTGCGTAGCAGGAATATTTTCCATCGTCTTGCTCTTTTGGCAGAACAACTCTCTCCGTGCATCATTAATAGATTCAAGACCACTTGTCTTGTCATAGAGGATGACTGTAAAGCGCTCCAGAGGCTTGAAGTGTTGGGCATCCATGGTCATTGGAGCATGTGGATGGGCAGCCATGTAGTTGAAGGCCTGGGGGACCTCTAGGTAGGAATTCCAGGATTCCCATGCCGACTTCTTTCCCTTCCCATGCCCACAGAATGCTGAAGTTGTGTCACAGCCTGTATAACAGGGGAACACAGGAAGTGCTTTGGACTTGTCTTTGCCCAGGTGATGGCAGATATAATTGATATGCAGATATGCATAGCTCTCGCGAGTGCCAAAAGCAACCCAAATGTCTGCAGCTGGATATTTTGTGATACGATCATGGAATTTGCCAATGAGGATTACAATCACATCCGTATCCACAGTTCGAACCAAACAAATGGCAGAACCATGATCCAGGGCATCTTGCAGATGAATCAGGATTCTCGTATCCGCTTCTTCATGGTTACATGATGGTATTTGATGGTTGATGTCTGAGCTGGCCACTGTGACACCAGATGTAATGAATATCTGCTTTCCATCTGGGCAGTCAATGGATGAAACCTTGCCAGAGAGAAATGTGAAGAGTTCCTGCTTATTCAAGGGGTCACGTAGAAAATCTATCCAATTCCTTGGAATCTTGTTCTGGCTAGCCACCTTTCGTCGAATGCCTTTCCCTCGTTTTTCTCTTGTTGATTCTTTGATGCTACTGGTGATATAAGTATCCCGGACTACATCAACTCTTTTGGAGGTCTCCAAGTGCTTCATGATGTGGGGAACAAAGACATCACTGGCATATTCATCAAATGTGGTGATATTGGTGGTAGGCAGAAAGTGTACCCCAACAGCACCATCAAATACTTTAACATCAAAGGTAATAGGAGGCTCAGTCTGTGTCTTCTGGGGTAGCCGCTTCAGCAGATCTGACTTCTTTCACAGTAGTAGTTTCCCTCTGTCAGATAGGGATGGAGGATATGGGTGGTTTTCTTGACAAGAGCACACCAATAGTGATAGAAATATTTATCTCTTGATATTCTAAATGGTATAATTGTATTCCTCACCCCAGAAAATGTATGTTTAGACACCAATTTTACCCTCCTAAGTGGCCTAAAGCCGAGATATTGACACTTATAGGTTTTTACATGGCGGCCATCTTGGAATCCAAGATGGCCGCCTTCCTCTATCTTGATGAAGTGGCTCCTATCAAAAATTGAAAGCTAGGGACATGGGTAGTACATGGAAAAAGTTTGGTGCTTTTATCCGGAATGTCCCTATCCTTCTCAAATCTGGACCTAAGCCACCTGACTAGTACGTCAGCTTGGGGAAAATAAAATAATAAATTTTTGGACAACCCCTGCGGTAAACCCTCATTGGGTAGGCCCTTTATCAGTACCAACATTTGTGATTGAGAATATGGAGATTATTGGTCCAGCAAACCTTGAAGATTCCCTTAATTGTTGTTTTAAAGTTGTCGAACATTTTCTAAATTAAAAGCCATTTAGAAGAACTCACATCTTGATCCCTTCCCCCAATCGCCGGGGAAAAATCTTAGCTTCGTCACAGATTTGCTCTTTCTTTCCCTCAGGCTACACAAAGAATCGGATTGAACATAACATAGCATGGAAAAATAATTCAACCGATAGATGTCGAACAATACGTCATCAATAACAAGAAGATTTCACACAGCCATGAGAGGCCAGATAAATAATACAAGGCCTATTACTGTGTGTTAACTGGATCAATAAACCTTGGAGTAATGCTCCATGCATGAAAGTTGCATACATGCATTTCATATAGGAATGGTCTTCTCATTATCATTTTGAAGACAAAAATCAGTGGTATTACATCGACAGGCAATCTGTATAAACAATCGTATCAGCTTACAGATTTTCAGAGAAATTTAGTACACTCTTCCTCGATGTTGCAAAGAACCAAAGGGACTTACTGTACATCGATCTGTACCGCGTGTCAGCAAATATTACGGTAACAGAGGAATATGTTACTGTTTCTGAAAGTACAAAAAGGGCAAATAAACTCAACCCAAATACATTTTTTGAAATTATTTCTGGTGTCATTATCCAACCTTTAAGACTTGTCATGAAATGAGTACCGGTACTGTACTAGTAAATAGTATACGGTAAACGTGAGATGTCGCATCGTTAATATATTCACTGTCCACTACATCTCTAAAATTTGGAAATAAGAGACGAAACGATTACTGACAGGTTTAAACTCTATGAAAATAATTACAGAAACACCAAAATTCAGCACACTTTAGGTAAAAATGCTTTTGCGTCTGTAGTTCACGAGGATAAAGACTATTATAGCCAAACTCAATGTTAAATGGGAGTTGGTAACATTGGGAGTTGGTAACGTGCGTTCATTTCAACTCTTTGAGTGTAAAACAAACCCGTATCACACAAAGGGTTTACGTTTGTGAAGAAAAGATGTGTTTTAAGTTGTAAATTCGAAATAGAACAGTTTATGTTGTGTATAGGCGCGTAGCCAGAGATTTTTCATGGGGTATTTATTTTTTTCTCGAACGTTGCTCTACGGGGAAGGGGGAAGTTAGATGTGGCAATTATATTTGTGAGCTCAATTCTTTCACGCATGCCCAGGTGGGGATATCCCCCAAACACCACTTAAAACAACAATTATGTACCATTTTCTCTTCTCCCTTTTTGCGGCAGGCCCATGGAGAACTGCCTGAACACCCTTCTCGTGGCTACACCACTGATGTTTTGAAAACACTTCAAACGGAATAAGTTTTAGATAATAATTTGTTAACTTGACTATTTGGTAAAACCACCAAAATTGTACCTTTCCTTTATAACAGCGATACTTTGAATCGCATAGAATTAATGTATTTGGTAACATTGGTATTTTAATTCAAATATTAAAGAGAAATTCAAAATAGGTGTACGTCATTGGTAATTGCATGAAAAGAAACTGAGCAAATTATCATGACTAAAGCTAACTTGGTTTGAATTTTAAGATGGTAATGGTATATACCAAACATCTTGAGTTTATATTCTGTCAGAAATGTACGTAATTTTTGAGAAAGCATGACTATAGGACCACAATGAATACGGCACACAATATTAATTCAGGTGAATAATCGTCTGCTGAAGACCAACTGCTCACACTGCTTACACCCTAAATAAAGCATATTATTGGTTTGGACGCAAAGTCATCGAACCTCAGTAAATCTGTGATGTTCACGCAATTTCACTCTTTAATAAGACGTATACCTTTATATTTCGCCATAATGACCAGCCTACTTTACTTCTTCCCCAAACGATTAGCAGTTGGACAAGTGGTTTCCTTATAAACAAACAAAACTTACAACAGCACTTCGGGCTGCTCTTATCGCTTAAAAGATTGACTATATTCGCCAATACTCCCACGCCCACCGTATTGCACTCAATAATGGGTTCTGAGTATTAAACCAACAATCGTCCACAACCAACAAACCACAAGGAATATCTTACTTTTTTTTTTTTTTACATGACCTCATAAAGTCAGACGGCAAGAATCCAGTGGAAGGTATTCCATCTTTTAAGATTTGTCTCTCACTTACAGACTTAAACTCGCCTAAATTCACCAACGAGTGAGCCGTATTTTCCTAGTGACTGGCAAGACACATTTAGATGTTACATCGCCTCTATCGCACTAGGGTAAGTCACTGCTTATGTATTGCGAATCAACAGCCTTCGGCCTGCTGTGCAAGCTATTAATGTGTATCACTGCCACAGTACCGTGTTTTTTCTTCATTATTATGCTGTCAGCCAACGAGGACTTGGTTTGGTTTATGCTCTTACCCATTTTCACTGTCCGCACAGCCAAGAAGATGCTTCCCCCAATGGGATGGAAACTGATTGACTGTGACTTTCATAATTAAAACGACGTTCCCATGGCACGCAACTAACGAGGACAAACCTGCGTCTTAAATTGCATTATTCAGTCATTAACCACATCCCAGAGATTGTGCAGCTCCGTGGGCGGGGCTAGTGACTGCCGGGGCTGATCGAGTGTCGAATGAAAATGCAGACAGCGATGCTGTACTGTGGTTGGCAACTTTGCAACCTTGTATTTCTCAATATATCCTGCCTGCTGATAATCGTATATCTACGCTTCACTCGCTGCGCATCTGACACAACGGACAAAACGACGAGTTTTAACAGATGGATAAACACCTTCCTAATGCACACCGTGCGAATGCCGTTTCCACTGGATCCACTCCATAGACAGTCTTACCTTCAGACTTGCTACTTTCAGTCCTTGAGTCGGATGCTCCTCGACACTTCAACACTGTTATAGTCACTGTGCTGAAGAGGGATCGGTGTTTTGCACGACGTAACAGTGTTTCTCCTGCGGTATTGCCATTTGTTACTGTTAAATCGGCAGACATGAATACATCGGTTTCCACTTCGCAAGAACTCATGGAGGACCGGCAGAATAATACACCGTTCCAGCTAGACCATAACTATTCTGACTTCATTGATATTGATGGCAATATGCCCGATATTGAAGAATTTGTCACTCTAGAGAGTTTAGCATATTACCCATCAGAGGTGATCCTCATAACACGCATAATGCCTATTATTTTGGGCATAGGGCTGATCGGCAACATTGCTTTTCTCTTTGTGGTGTTCCGGGTGCGTTGGATGCGTACAGTTGTTAATTTTTACCTGATCAATCTGGCCGCTGCAGACATCATTTTCCTGTGCACTGCCATTGGTGAAAAAATTGGACTGTACGTAAATAACCCTGCTATGTACGATGAATCTTCAAAAGGTGTTGTTGGGTGTGTTTTGATTACCTTTACTAAAGGATGGTGCTATTTTACTTCAATCACCCTAGTAACACTAGTTTCAGTGGGACGCTTCTACGCTGTGTGCAGACCACATGATTACAAACTTAACAGTAAGGAGCGAGCTTTAAAACTTATCTCCGGAGCTTGGTTGATATGCTGCATTTTAGCCGCGCTTTTAATCCCATCAAAATGGACGACTAAGAGGAACTACTACTATTCCATAAACGACCCCAATGTTGATCTGTTGGACTTTTTTAAAAACCCTCGCTACGCAGAAACATGTATGCCGGTATCGGGACTGGACTGGATAGCATTTGTTACAGATGGTGCCCAAGCCCTCCCCTTCTTGATCGCTATGTCAGGGAATATCATAATATACGTCAGTATATTTCGCGCCCTCAACGAGCGAGTGTCCAAAACTACACGTCAGAATTCACGGGAGCGTAAGGCCGAAATGCGGGACAGAGTAAGCCGAATGTTGATCGCCAATGGGTTAACATTTTTTTTGTGCCTGGCACCATTTGAAGTAACATCTCTATCAGAAATGATTATGTGGACGGGCCTTTATGACAACACAACCCGAAGGGCATGGACACAGTTCTGCCGGGTTATGATGTACCTGAACTCGGCAGTCAATCCCATTATCTACAACGCGACAAATCCGAGGTACCGTCAAGCATTCGTGAGGGCTTTCAGTAGGAAACAGGACCGGAGGAACGAGTCAAAGTCTCCCTCCACCGTTCAGCTGAGCCATCTACGGGGTGAGAGTCAAGAATCTAAAATAAAGAGAGATACATCCCATTGAACTATTGAACTATCAATTATAATGTTGCCATTTTACGTATTTTAAAAGCCAAACACTAAGCACTCCCCAAATCCGCCATCCCAAAACCAAAATTCACTCTAAAATAGTTCGTTTGTGTCATAACACACTATTGTATATCTTGGATACAGTATCTACCTTTATTAATGTGTTTTATTGGATGTCTAGCAGTTAACATTTGATTGAAGTAGAACCCAATCTAACCATTAGTACAGTGTTTATTCTCCATTTTCACTGCACAACTGTACATAAACCACGAGGAATGTAAACAAACAGCATCTCCCAAACTTGATATAACCCTATGATATAACCAGCGACAAAACCGACGGACCGAACGACCGAGGACAAATACTTGACGACATAAGAGGTTCTGGAGCCTTGGCGCAAATCCATACAGGTATTTTGCACATTTTGATATACGCTATTCGAGGAGTAATTCTAAATGCATTCTAAAAAGCAATAGTGAAAACGTTCGTTATCACTTCAGATGCAAACGGTGTTAAAAAAACACCTCTAAGAGGATAGTGTTTTTCCGCCAAAAACCGAAATTTCACTGGAAATATATTAATGTGACGTGCAAAGCCCCCTAAATATGATTATTTCGACTAGATTGGTTTCCGCATTCAATGAAGACAATGTTAAATTTCGTCACTGTTTTCAAGAAGTGACGAATCAGCCCACACAGCAAATCCATTTCTTGCGAAAATCACCTATTTTCGAAATCGCAATTTCTAAGACTGTTGAGCATTTTACTTCCTACTAAAGAATTTAAATTACAAAGTATCGTTATCATACATATTGTAATTAATTAGTAATTAGTTACAAAACGTACTTGTCATTTCGTAAAAACGCAAACAACGCAAAAAAACGCAAAAAATTTAATAAAATAAAATAAAAATAGCCTAAATAAATAAATAGCCTAAATGAATAAATAAATAGCCTGAATAAATATACAGCCTAAATAAATAAATAAATAAATAAATAAATAAATAAATAAATAAATAAATAAATAAATAAATAAATAAATAAATAAATAAATAAATAACTAGGCCTATCTTTATTTAGCTGCTCTGTTTCATATTTAAATGATGGTACAACATCAGTCATCACCATATTATCAAATAAACAAATTATTAATAGTGTACACGTACACGTATCAATCTTCATAATACATTATTTTGCCTGAATTGTTATGTCAAATTTACAAAAAAATTCCCGCTTTGCAATTTTGTGATAAATGTTTCAGAAGTTAGTGTTATATCATACATTTCTTGAAAACTAGAGGGTTAAATGACCGTACGTGACCAAATACAAATGTTGTATATTCTCTTTAAAATACAGTTTTACTGATTCATTACTGTATCTGTTTTCATAGAAATGATGGTTTCACATTAAATCTTCAGAATTTAAGAGTAGCCTATTTTACTGGCCCCTCTCTTACGCATCAATGAACATCATTGATTCAGCATTCGTTGGCGGTAGTTTCCAGAAAATGTTCCGGCATATAGGTCAATAATTTACCTCGTTTCATTGATGCATGAAAGGCAGGCATGTCTGAGAGGCCATTCTTAAAGAAAAAAAAATGTTGGAATCTTCAGGCCAATCAATAATGCCGTACTGGTTTCAGGTTGGCACGCAATTTCAAAAAAAGTGCAGTGCCATTGCCGGTATTTGTTTAAAACACATACATTTGATGACCTTTTAAATTTAAATAAAAATAAGACGGTAGATGCTGAATGCTGAATTTAGTACCATGTCACGTCATAGCCAAAATTTTGCAAGAACAATTTTGACGGGTGCTAAGACAAGAATATTGGAACATTTCTTTTTACCGTTAGAACTATTATCAAAGGATTTAGCCGCAGCCATGAAGGTAATGTAACACGTGCCGTTGTCCCGTTGGGCAGTGCGCCCTAGTATGCTTGCAACCAGAAGTCTATTGCATACAGGTAGATAATAGACTTCTGTTAAAACCCATTATAAGGATTATATATGATATAAATATGTCAAATGATAAATATTCAAAGAGTGCAAACTCTGACGATATTATATGATCGGAAGTTTTATCATAACGGGTAGTCAAATAACATTGGTGCCTTTAGGTCTTGATGTTAATTTATATGTCCCATTACCGTATGAGTGAGTTTGTGTAATGTCAACTCCACAGTTAGGCCTACGTCACGCTATTTAATTCACAATGATTTGTTTGTTCGAGTTCTTTATCTGAACCCTTGTGACCGGCTAAGACATCCGGACTGTACGCCGATTAGCTTTAATAATTCATACGCGTATGGGAATCTTGGGGTGCTATTCTGTGGTCTCACTCTGAAAAGTGCCATTAAAGATTTACCACTCACAATGTGAGTTGACAGGGAAAACTCCACAAACGAATTTCAATAATTCTCACGGCTCAATGTCACTATCTCGACTGCGAAGCAACTGCTTGAATAATATACCTGTGTTGTCAGTCAAGTGGCGGCAGTCGAAGTATAGTAACAGGAAATTAGTATTTTATTAGTGAACTGAATACCATATTTCACAGTTGGTTACAATCATTCGAGAAAATTCTGAATTAATTAATCGATAATGAATCTCCATCGGATCGATAACGTTCCTGAGTGGTTGAACTTCATGTGTCGGTCGATAACGGTTAGATGGGAAAACAATTAGACTGATGAAACAGGAGACAGGTATCAAAACGAAGGAGTCAAACAGCGAAAAGGTGTCCCCTCAAACTAATAGTTAAACTATTCTCAACTTGTCCTGTATCTTGTTAAATTGTAAAACAAATTAACTGAAATCTATCGAGCTCGTTCCGCGGTAATATTTTAACCATGCAGCATTTCGTTTCTGAATAAAACGATTGGCATTGGGAAAACCATTCAGTTTTCTGAACAATATAACAATATCGTGAAAGGTGTCTTCCAAATCACGAGAGGGACTGGCCACAAACTTTCCCCAGTGGATTACATTGTGTCAACGTCTTGATTTTTGGTACTAGGGACAATACTTATAATGATATAGAATGGAAGATGATCCCCTCTTAAGGCAAGTTATACAAGAAGCATAAAGAGAATGCATGTATCATTTACAACATCGCACGGTGTCTCTTTCAAACTGCAATACAATCCACTGTTTGGAACAAAGACGGCAAACTTCTTTGGAAAAGGGGATTACAGTTTGTTCGTTCATGATACACATGGCTCTTTTATTTCTTCTTTAAATCTTTATCCCCAAAATGACTTCGGGTTTATATTGACTTTGGTTTAATACACTCCTTATACCTCGCAGCAACTAGATATCGCAAGATGATACACACTTGTTCATTCTCTGTGCTTCGATACGTGCTTGTGTTACATGAAAGCCACATACATCCATCATAACGGCGTGCTTTAGGCAGACTTATTATTTCCAAAGATACAGCCGCAGACTATACCGGAAAGTCTTACCTCACGAACGCTGGATTTGTAATGATAAATAAGCAACTTAAAGATCAGTGACAAACAAGTTGACTCAAACCAAGACGATTCATATGGGTTATTAATCGTTTTCCATATGTAAAATGGCAAAGACACACTATCCAGGTCATTGGTACCTTTTAAAACAAGAATGTTCGTAGATTCTAAGAATGGTTTAGCGTTTTTATAAACCACTTAAATAGGTAATCATAATTGTCTCCGCCACGAATACAATTATCAAATGTTTTGATATATATATATATATATATATATATATATATATATATGTGATGTGATCTGGGAAAACCCTTCACATGGTGAAATTTGTCATTTTTGTGTCATATGCATCAAATTAACGAGCACATTGTGTTGTTTTCAAAACTGTTTTATTCATGATTCTAGGTTGTCTGTAACTTGAGTTATGCTCTCAGGAAGTTATAGCTGCCACTGTCATTAAAAAACAATGGCGGAAACGAAAAACAAAAGACGGCTTTTTAATTATCTGTCATCATAAAACTATTTTTTTAAATATAAAACGATGGAATTTTTATTTAATATTTTCAAGAATGATATTTTAGACTAACAATTAAAATGGTAACAAAAACTCAAATTGTAACAAAAAAAATTAGGGGACTATTTTGCCATTATCTTCAAAACAAGTTCGCCGACATCCGACGGGTTTTCCCAGATCGCATCACATATTTTCAAAATTCATTAAAATAAAAGTTTATTTATTCAGTAATGAGATAATTGAGCTGTTTTGAATCAAAATTAAATGTTTCTGCAGTCAAATTAAAGTAATCACTGCTATGTAAATAATAAATAAGGTGGCATTTAAATACGTAAAAATATGCATTGCAAAAAGTGTAGGTAATAGACATCAACTAGTAGTTAAAACAAAATATTACAAACTAATTAGTGACTGGTCAATGTACATGCAATTCTGTTAAGATCGGTAGTATACATTATAATGAAGGAAATAAATCAGTCCTTAAACTTCCTGCCTTAACAGCTTACAGACAGCTAAAATTATGGCCACTCTACGCTCGTCTTCAATATTCTGAACCATTTGTAGCTATATATATACAGATGTGCGGAAGCCAATTGGCTTGTGGCGGTGTATACAGGTGTTAGAGTTTATAGCGCCTTGGGTTTATTTATTTCGGTGTCTACAATATTTGTATCGTGCGAGTTTTCACAAGTAGCGAAGAGTTGCCCACGACTTTGACAAGATTTCCGTGTGATACTTGCGCGGCATCTGATTAATCTTGTCAGCTAGCCGCTGTGATCAATTTGTATTTTTTCTAATTTATTTATGTTTGTATTGTTAGTTGTGCGTGAGCAGCCTCGGCGACAGACATGTACGTTTTTAGAAGACATGACCACCTGCATACGGTGACATGACAGTAGTAAGCGCTGAACAGCCATATAGTTAGAAAATTCAATGCCTGTTGACTGTTATAGAAAATTATATATTTAAATATTTACTAATTACTCCACATTGTAAATAATACTAATACTAATACTAATACTAATACTAATACTAATACTAATACTAATACTAATACTAATACTAATACTAATACTAATACTAATACTAATACTAATACTAATACTAATACTACTACTAATAATAATACTAATACTAATACTACTACTAATAATAATAGTATTATATTATTACCCCTGGCTCATCAGGCTCATAAATCATTCATGAAACCATCTCAGCTCCCTGGGGAGTATACAGCTCAATTGCTACCATTACAGCGCATATAGGGCTAATCAAGCACAACAACCAACTCTGCCCTCACATGTACCCATTTACCCCTGGGTGGAGAGAAGCAATTATGGTAAAGTGTCTTGTTCAAGGACACAAGCACCATGGTCGCGGTTGGGATTCGAACCCACATTCTGACGACTCAGCTATCAGAACACAAATCCGCTCGACCATGGCACTCCAGTACATACAATATATATTTATAAGCAAAATGCGGATGACCTGCTCAAGCATGTGAACAGTGGTTCAGAATTAGATAATAATTTATTTAGATTAAATTGTACATAATTTCATTAACATTATTGGACGCCTGTCGTCAATATCATTTATTATACTGAAATGTGTACTATTAATGCGCACGAGCAAGATAACAATGTATTCTTATAAACTATTATGATGAACAAGCTAGTTCATAGAAGATACACTTCACTGCGCAATTATTCAGCCTGTAACGATTCTCCCGAAGCTTAAATGAATTATCTTCTGCCCAGTTCGTTGGCCTTGTACACTGATACCAAGTTCTCTTAACTTGTTATGTTATACAGTACCGGTAATTATATGTATTTCATTGGAACATTGTCATTTTGGCTTATTTAAGGGGCCTTTGGAGTGCAATTTTATGTCTATAAAATGTTAGGTACATGTACATGTTAGCGAATATCCCTGCTGGACAATTTAAGAAAAAGGAAAGTCTATTTTTTAGGTACATGTAAAGTGAAAATTAGGCAAAAAAGTCTCCGGTTTCTGGACATAGGTCGTCTTCAAAATAGGAGCGGTGACGATAGTTCGTGTCAAGCAGAACATGCGTAAGAAGTTTCATGAAAATCGGCTGAAGAATACAGAAAATACCGGGGGGCACAATGAGCCCCGCCCCCCAGGTCTGAGAATAGAAAAAAACAATAGGCTTGATAGGATTAAGAGAACTGAATTTTGAAAAAACGAGAAATTTAGTCATATATTATGCAATGTTGTATCTGATCCCGCAGTAACATTATTGATTTGCTCATTTATATGCAAATTGCTATTAACATATGAAACTAAAAAGGTGCCAAAAGGTATAAAACACACGATTTGGCAATTAAAAATTAATTAAAAAAAGAATGTCTGTAAATGTATTCATACTCCATAAGAATCAAGTTATATGTCTATAAAACATCTTATGGAAGTTTTAGCTTTTTTTCACTGTGTCATTAACAAGAAAGTACTGAAGTTGTATTCAGATTGGTTGTATCCATTCCAACTTGGAAAACATTAACCTAATTTAATAGCACCTGACACGAAATTATTTCGAAGTTTGTGGCTTTAACTCTAGAAACGCATCAAACATTTGTGTGTGTGCACCTCTGTTATATCACCGCCAGCAACAATTGTGGATGACATGTCTTTTTGTAGATTTGGAATTCGCACAAGTACAAACCTTTTTTGCTAG
Source organism: Zoroaster sp. YZ-2022 (assembly GCA_029582265.1). Taxonomy (NCBI): domain Eukaryota; kingdom Metazoa; phylum Echinodermata; class Asteroidea; order Forcipulatida; family Zoroasteridae; genus Zoroaster; species Zoroaster sp. YZ-2022. The sequence continues at coordinate 15,609,347 of CM055833.1, read as the reverse complement.
GAGAAAGTTACACTGTCACTTAATTTAATTATCAGAACTGTCATCCTGAGATAGAAGTTGTGCTGCACAACCGCATACATCCTACGCCTAGGAATGTTGACGTGTTATTATCAAAAGTAGTTCGTGCAAACGCATACAATTCATATATTAAATATCAAGCCCCATTTCAAATTAATTGCCCTTACATTCGTTTTTACGTCTTCTTGATTTAGTTGACTAAGGTGACTACAAACAACTGTGGTGCTCAAGAACAGGGAAAAAGCATCAAATCAGCTAAAAGACAATCCTTTATATTTGTTTAATGCAACTCCAATTTAATAATTTTGTTTCCAATAATCTCAATGAGCCAAACATAGGTTTACCTGAAAACAGGATGGCCACTTTGTATATTGGCAAACAGGCATACGATCTCTGTTTTGTGTTAATGGATTGAGACAAAGATGACCGCAGCATGATAATAGAAACTATAGGATATATAGACTAGACTAGCAAAGTAATACATCCACAATTATACACGAAATGGATATGACAAATAGCATGCTACGATTGGTCAGATCCACTCAGGTCAGACCACATGACAAAATATGGTTGTTCATTTTAAAGGGATGTTACACTTTTGATAATAACCATAATTATACATAAACATATAGACCTTACTTGGTAATTAGTTGATTATTGTATCAAACATCCCTTAAATGTTTCTGCCCGTCGAGGTTCTATCAGTTTATCTAATGAAACTGTTTCTTGACTAATTCACATGTTGGTTTCTTGTATAAGTTATGTCTGAAGTGTTCAGTTAGTCCTGTTGTAAGGTAAACTGACATTAAACCTCTGGGAGCCGAAGTAGTGCATTTCACCACAAGAGGGCTACGATATGCACGAAGCGAATGGGACCTATATCCTCATTCACATAAAGTGCATGAATAAAGTACTTTTCCTTAAAACGATTAACAAATCTCAAGATAATAACTACTTGACCTAGCCTATTACATATATGATTATCTTGCTACAACCTTGGATGTTAAAATAACACCAGCTATATTCATTGTGAGTGAGCTGCCCACTGCACCACTCCTATGCACAGCTCCCCAATATTAACATCATGGAAGAATAAAGCTGACATCACTGGTATTATTTTAACACTTTTTTCAGGACAGTTGACCGTATTTGGCCTGCTGCATGTCAATAAACCTCCCAAGATCTGATCGTTTAATTGCTATTACACGTAACTATCGGTGGCATAACTAGGGTTGGATCAGTGTGGAAGACTTGGGGGTACCAGGAAGTTCAAGGGGGCACCAGAGCCACCTTTTTGTACAGTCCCTAATGTTTTTCTTAGGGATCCGCTACTGATTATTGTGCGCTGAAAATATTCAGTTCAGTAAATATTATTTTGTAAAATGTGTCAGGAGAAAAACAAACTGGGATGTTAAAACTAAACAAGTGAAGTGTCCATATCAGGCAATTCGCCAATATGAATACCATGGCAGAATAAAGCTGACCCTTCTTTTTGAAGGGTTTTGTAGGTTTTTTGCACTTTAGTGTTGAAATTATCGATGTGTTCATATATGCTCTGTAGGCCTAAAACTTATGTGCATTCATTACAGTATTTACGGTGTTAAATGTGATGTATTTTTATGAATTGTTCTCTAGGGGTTTACAGTTTTAATATGAAGATTGGTAAAATTGTCGTGATTGTGTATTTTTCTCGTGACATGAATTCAAAGTAGCTGGGGGCGATGGGTGTTTTCCCTCCCATAATGACTTGTTGTGAAGCGCTCACTCGATCCTCTTGTCAAATCCTGGACACAGACTTCCGATATGCATTGTATCGATACGTTTGAATTCTAATACAATTGCTTGTAGTTGTCCAATCAGCATATCACTTTCCTTATTAAGATGCATATTTTGCTTTGATGAAACTTTATTGAATAGCTAGAAACCATGGCAACGACAGGTCAGCCAAACATGATGAATCGACCAACTGCCTGCCTACCTGCCGTGATCACTATTGTTATATGGTCATCACAACTGGAAAGTAGACCAAGGTCACCGTAATATCACGAGTGGTTTAATTTCAAGACGTTGTGACAGCTAAAACAAATAACAGTTTATTCATTAAGCTGGTAAGGGAGCTACAGGACGATATTGGATAAAAGCAAGTACACAATGCAGCATTAACAAGGCAATATAAAAACACATGATGGAGGCCTTGGTTTGATCGGGCTTTTAAAAGAAAACGTACTCGCTCGCAGTTATGGTGTTTGGACAAGGCAAAATAAATTCAAGTCGGCTGTGTCTATGGTAATTTGCTGTAACGGTAGAGGGAGGACGCGATATTTATTAGGCATTTGAAGGGAATGTAGACCACCATTGGGTAAATTGCCTATAAATACATCCAGACTTTATAAGAATGATGACATATTTATAGAAATCAACCTGTGAAAGTTTCAGCTTATTTCGTTGTGTGATTAGTGTATTTAACGAGAACATAATTATAGTAAAAATGCATTTCGTTTAATTTCTATGCATTCATATCGGTCACTAACCGATGATCCGTTTCAGATTTGAATTTGTCTAAACACTTTTCCAGTTTATTCGAAAATGACAACATATCAGATATATGGAAAACTTGTCATAACGTTTGGTGCAATAATCAACCTACAAACCAACCTCCTTTAACTTCTGTATTGGGCCACTCTGATAAGGTTTAATCAAATAGGTCAGGCGAGAACGATATAAAATCAATTTAACGTGGGGTAACAATTCAATATGGCATGAATATGGTGGTTCCAGAAAAGAATGTCCTTGAATCGAGGGAGAGTGTAATTATGGGACGCAGAAATGTTGAAAATTCTGCATTTCAGACGTGACAAAGACAAAAAGCAGAATTAAATCCAAATGTCTACATTTCAAAATATTGTAAAGGAATATAAGTGTACAATATATTAAAGTTAAAGATAAGGTGGAGAATTGATAATTCAATAAATAAAAAAAATATCAAATGGTCATAACTTATTTGGTGTAAAATTGATGATACTTGGACCTATTTAACATTGCATTCATAACAAGAACGATGCAGTTATGCATAAAACATTAATGATGGACGATTGTAGATTGAGAAGTCAACATGTACTAAAACCAATACAAGCAGCTAAATGTGTGCCCTTGTTATCGCAATGTATGTACATTTACCATAAGCCTACATTTGTTTGTTCTGCGCTTATATTCTCTCTGGTTAATCCGAAAGCTTGTTTGTAATGGACAAGGTACCAATCATCCTAAAAAAGTTTATATCTAAAGTGATCTCATCGCATAGAAAACACGGAAAAATTAAATATACACATTTACAAAAGGTTACCGACGGCAACTTGTGGGCTCCAAGTGGTTTCTGTAAAAAGCAAAATGTTAATGATTTTATCTCATTGTTCGCATGGCGTAGACTTCTCAATAAGCTGAAACGTTCATAGGATAATTGTTTAAAGAAGGGAAGCATACCTATACAAGCAATTTCACCATCATTCTATCTGGTTAATATGTATTGGCAAACGTCAGGAAGAGTCACGTCCAATGTGTATAGTAGTATTAATGTTTATTTACCTATAAAGAAACCCTTCCAGTGACATGCATTTTTCATTACTGTTCACAATTTTCAAAATCATCGACAGCTTTAAACTATACCTAAACATCTTTATTATTATTATTATTATTATTATTATTATTATTATTATTATTATTATTATTATTATTATTATTATTATTATTATTATTATTATTAACCTACATGAAAATGTTGACTCTTTGCTGCAAAACAAACGAGAAAGGCCTGAATAAAATAATTGGTTAATGTGTATTGGTAAACGCCATGAATTGAAGAGTCACGTTCGATGTGTATAGTGTAGTCTTAATGTTAATGTACCCATATGAAGAAATCACTTCCGGTGACATGCATTTTTCATTACTGTTTACTTTAATTTTCGAAATCGTTGACAGCTCAATGCATTCGAACGTCATCACATCGCTCATTTTAATTTTAATTTAATATATTACACAGCGGAACAGGAATAAATTTATCGCATTATTTTCATTATTTTCCAATAATGACTGAGGCGAGTGATTGAGAAGCCCCGCGTAGAGTAATTTGACGTCTGTGATTTTTCATGTATAGTTTACGCATGTAGTTCAACGTAAATGACAACCAGTGATAACTAGTTCCTGCTTCCACACTGACAGACGGATCAAGTAATTACTAAAGTCGAAGGCGTGGAAGAATGTTCAAACTGGTCATACATCAGACATACATTGGAGTTAGAAAAGTAAAAGCCTATTTCTCAATATTATAGGGCGTTGCAGTTTTTTTTTAGTCAAAGGTAAATACGTCTGTGTAAGGGCAAACATCTAATCTATTCTTTAGCACCCAACGCAATCTATACGCATATCTACTATTACTATTACCTGCCTTATCTCATTTCAGATGTAAACAAAAAATAATATTAATAAAATAATAATAATAATTTTAAATCTTGAATGAGCCTTTGTTTGAAAAGCACTGTTCATAAACTACAGAGACAAGCCCGTAGGCTGGTGTGTAAACAGGGTTGATTTTTATTATTATTTATTTTAAAACATTAAAAAAAAAAATGTTAATAATACAGAACTCATTGCTATCGTATGGTCACAACCCACCTCCAGGGATGGGATCTAGGTTAACGAAAGTGGGGGCCACAAGGCATAAAGGGGAGGGCACACAAAACGTAATGTACATGTACATGGTAAATGTATACATTCATGGCGAAAAAAAAAAATGTCACGACCCTTTTGCCGCACCCCTTACAGCCTATAGGCGCTTTATGGTTGCTTTGAAAATTAGGATACATCAAACGAGCATTTTGTTTATCTGTTAAGTGTAAAATGGGAAGATTTGTGCATGTTTAGTTGATATGCTTCATTAAGATAAAGCTAACCTAGAAAGTTCACATTCTAAATGGTAATCCAAAAAATGCAAGTTGCATTTAATGTAAAGTACAAAATTACCAGATAATCAAATTATCAACAAATTACATAGAGTATACAGTTGGTAGACGTATTTGGTAGTTGGTAGAAATGATTTCGTCTGGAGTCCTTTCATCTATAGAGAAACAGATACTTGTTATATCGAATTTTCAAAAATCTGCCGTCCGGAAACCTTCTGAAAAACATAAAAAACATACAAACATAAAACAATTAACAGTTTTGGTCGTTTTCTTAGAAACGTAAACACCTATTATGATGAAACTCTAAATATTTGCTTCTTGATTCTTGCAAACTAGAAGGTTGATATGAACGTACGTTTCTAAATACCAATGTTGTACCTTCCCTTGAAATTAGTCATCTTGCACAATTTCCTGTTGTGGCGGACCGTACGTATACATATCCATTTGATAACAAAGTGTCATTAATTTGTGTATTATGTCTCTATATAGCACTATGGAAATTCAGTTATTGTTAATGTTCATTAAAGATGTAAGCATGTTATGGTTTCCACCAAACATTGACTTCCTGAGATTTATTTTTGTGTCGATCAGTTTAAAAATAGTTTTAATAAGCCTTACTTCGTGTAAAAATTAATGATAGTATCAAATATCCCTTGAAATATTTATGTCCCAGGTGTTATCGTTTTAGTGACATTAGTGTAAACTATAAAAAGCAAAGCTGGGCAGAATTTCAGAGATAAAAATGCTAGAAGTCGTCAATTACACTATTTGATTATGCTGTACTCGTACCTAAATTTAGTACAAAAAACAAACAAACAAAAAACAAAAACAAAAACAAAAACAAACTATAGCTCAAGTGTTTGTTGGGACAAACACACGGTGTTCGTGTGAACTCCCGGTTTAATCAAATTATCATCGATGATGTCAATAGCATATTTTGCGAAGGTGTATCATATTTTATTATGACAATATCAATTTCATATTCAAAAGACCTATCAATTTTGCGTTAGAATGTGTTGAATTTGAACTTCCTGTTTAGACCGGAAGTAAACGTCAGATCAGGTGATTTGAAGGTCATAAATATGACACAATAAAACTTGATCATAAAAAATAACGTTAGTACCTGATTTGGTTCAATATCTGAGATTGGAAAATAATCCCTTTTTAAAAATGCCGCTAGGGGCGCTCTGAACTTTGATGACGTCACCAAACATATTTAAAAAAAGATAAGATGTCACTAATCACTTTATTCACAGAAGTCATATTCAAATTTCCTATGGTTTTTGAGATAGAAAATTATTATTTTTCTAAACCCGCCACCAGAGGGCGCTGTGACAGGTGATGACGTCATCAGTCACATTTTTGAAAAGGTCACATGTCAATAGTAATTTCGTCCACGGAAGGCACGCCCAAATACCATATCATGTTGGCTGCAGACCCTATAAAATTGCTTCAGAATATTTTTTCAGTTAAACTTACGGTTTCAACCGGAAGGAGAGGTCAGATTGGGTCATGTCTGTGTACGAAATGTCACATAATTCAAGATCTGTAAGATGATGCAAAAAAAATTTAAACATCTTTTGTGGTTCATGAGATATGATTTTTGAAATATTAAAATTGGATTTTAGTGTATTTCAATATCTGATGACGTCACCATGACGTCGCAACTTTACCTGAAACTGTATGTCACAACTTTATGGTCTATGTACGTGTCAATTTTGAAGGCTCTGTGAACTTTGGAACTATGTTTTTTTGTTCGATAAGTCTCATCGAGAAGAAGGAGAAGAAACAAAAAACGAACAAAAAGAGGTGTTCGTGCGACAATTTCCAGAGGTGTTCGCGCTGTCGCACGAACACCTAAAAAAAACGAACAATAGCAAGAGGTGTTCGTGCTGTAGCTCAAACACCTAAAAAACGAATAATTTCAAAGACGCGTTCGCGATGTTGCACGGACACCTAAGAAGAAGAAGCAACAAAATAAAAAAAACACGAAAAAAAATAAATAAAAAACACGAAAAAAAAATAAAAACACGAACAATTTCAAAGAGGTGTTCGCACTGTCGCACGAACAATGACAAAAGCTAGCATTTATATAATGTATCATGAGTCTTATAAAGTATGAATTGCCAAAGAGTGTGTACTATATAGGCCTATTTCGTTTAAAAGTATCAAACTATATATGTGCCAATTTGCAAAAATAACTACACTAAATAAATATAATAGTCAGAGTATTTTACCCAGTAATATTATTCTATTTTGGTTTTTATTAATCTTTTAAAATTTGTTTTGGTTTCCATAGAGGTAAAATAATGTATTCCAATGAGGTGATACTGCAGAAATATATACTAATTAAGATAATTTACATGTGACATAAGCTGGTATTAGACATTCAACTTTATATGTTTCCGAGGGTAAGTTAATTTTCTTTTCATTCTGGCTGCTACGCATGCTCACAATGTCGTTACTGACGTTTACACATTCACTGTAAAACTTGCATGTTCTGTTAGTGGGAAGAAGACCCTTTGACCAATCAAAGCGATAGTTGAAAATAATGCATCATGGTCGACGATAAAAATACATTTAAATGTTGAATCGCTAATTTTTTGGGGTTAACGAAGTTATAAGCTTTCATTTGAGACATTGAACGTCAAGGAATAGTACCAGTAAATTAAAAACTCGAATTAATAAAAGGCGGGACCCCACCTTTTAATCCTCAGGCTGCACGGGACCACACAATTTATCCCATGAAACAGGCTGAGGGTGTGGGCAGTCTTCTGATTGGCCAGCGCGGCTGTCAATCAGAATCAAGCGTGTTTGAAATATTGCTTTTATTTACAGCTTCCGATATCTGAATTCCATAATGTTTTTCTTTTATTTAACACTATTATTTACACTTTTCGATATTCCGAATTTCATATTTTTAAAATTATTTTTGTTCATTTAACAATTCGTTCGCTTTATAAATTCTATATTTTTGGGTCGTCTTAGCCAAACACGGGCGTTATATGTTTAAGGAGACTTGTACCCACAAAACCTGCTTGCTCACTCCCACATCCACATTCAATGTTAATGTTGAGTTAAAAGTGGATTTTCCTTGTTAAACATTTGTTTTGGCGATTTCAAAGCTCAATATTGGAAGGGGAAAGAGTGGGGTGGTCCTTTCTCAGTGAGACTTCTCCGTTAGATATGTTCCTGTGTCAAGGTGTGCCAACATTTTGTTGTTTGTTTTTTTGTTTTGTTTTTTTAAACAGCAGTTGTAATTTGATGTCAGTCGTTCTCAATCACCATAACGGTAGTGCGTAGTGTATGGCTATTAAGTGTCGTGGCCGAGCGGTCTAGCGCACCGAACCCAAGTTCTGGTGTTGCCAGCAGCAGGGTGTGGGTTCGAGCCCCGGTCGTGACACTTGTGTCCTTGAGCAAGGTACTTAACCATAATTGCTTCGTCCTTCGGATGGGACGTAAAGCCGTAGGTCCCGTGTGTTGTATAATGCACGTAAAGTGGATTGTCGTGCGGTCTAGCGCACTGAACTCAAGTTCTGGTGTTGCCAGCAGCAGAGTGTGGGTTCGAGCCCCGGCCGTGACACCTGTGTCCTTGAGCAAGACACTTAACCATAATTGCTTCTCTCCACCCAGGGGTTAAATGGGTACCTGTGAAGGCAGAGATGGTTTGCTCTATATGCGCTAGAAATGGCAGCAATTGAGCTGTATACTCCCCAGGGAGCTGAGATGGTTTCAGGAATGATTTATGAGCCTTATGAGCCTTATGAGCAGGGATAATAATATAATGCGCCTTGAGCACCACTTAGTTGGTGGATACGTGCGCTATATAAATCTATACATTATTATTATTATTATACGTGATTTCCTACGTGATATTGCATAAACAGATAGTGGCTTTCAAAGCTAGCAAGGTTAGCCATTTATTCGGCCTTCCGCGTATTGTTATGTGACAATTTCATCTTAAATGGATACCGAGAGGACTGATGTGAACAATAAGACATATTTTTAGTGTTCTTTTTATTTTTCTCTTTATTTTTTTCCTATGAAACGATGTCCAATTGCATCCAAAATTGCTGGATCGACTTGGATTCTTAGCCACCATACTTTATGTATGTAAGATTTGGTCCGATTCCAATAACTGCGTATATTGGTATCACGTATATCACTGGTTGGCAAAACAAAACAAAAACATTTAAACAAAATAAATAAATAAATAAAACAAATTAACAAACCGTCACCACACCGATTTTGAAGCCGACCTATGACCGGAGACTTTTTTGGGGCCTAAGGAATCCAACAAATAAATTTTTTAGATTTGTTCGCCCGAACGTTTCTTGCAAGTACAATTATCACGCTCATTAATACGGCAGTGTTAAATCCCTAACCGACATTATAGTACTATGTTCATGTTTTTTTCACCAATGGGTTCGGTTATTGTCCCTGCCTCAAAGACAGTATTAGATTACATTTTTGTAATTCCATAATTTATGCATTCGCATTTGTATGACCCGGCATTTTATTCCTAGTGGTTTTAATAACATAAGCATAATAGTGAGACAGAATAATTATTTGGTAGAAAGATAGTTATTACACACTGCAAAAACTAGAGTTGTTAAAACTACCCCAGTGATGTTTATATTTAATATAGGAAAGTCGGCCTTATATGAACAACATTTGAACACCCCAGTCTTTGCAGGATACTGCAAATAATCACAGAAAGTTTCCTTCGTGATTGCAGCAATCATTCAACAACAGCAGTCAACATTTATGTATATTTTCAGGGAAAAAAAATAAAAGTGAACTTGACATTTTCCTCATAATAATGTGCTAATTCCCCATCAACATATCCTGCAACCACCCCTCCCCCACTTTACATCTTTTCAGCTCATTTATATAATTTTTATAAGGTTAAACAAACAAAATAAAGTCTTAAGGAAAGGTAAATCATTGTTTATTACCAGACAGGTTATCAACTCTTACAGCTATAGTATAGGATACCTGCAGCTCAGCCTTCTCGCCATATCCAAGAATACTGATCCAAGCCATGGGCCCTGCCCAGGCTAAGCACTGGCTTGGGAACGCATTTTCAAGTTTTTGTTGAATACAACAAAAACAATAATACAGTGCAAATTCTTCACAATGATTCAGGAAATTTAAGGGGAAATTATTAAGTAAGTAACATCGAACCTTTAAGATACCTTATATGTGAAGTCAAACCGAGTTTACAATGCTTACTAACGAGTTCGACCGCATTGCGTTTCAGTAGATCTGTATCAAGTTGTGATATGTTTTGGGATGGAATACTGTTTTAAAGGGAAGGTACAGCAACATTGGTTATTACCAGATAATTTAGCGAATTATTATCTAAAACCTTACTCGATGTAAAGTTTGTACAAGTATCAATTATCCTGAGAAAGTATTTAAGTGATTATATTTTAGAAGAACAATTAATAATTTCACGCAGTTTTTTGTTCTTTAATACATTTCTTGAGATGAGGGTTGAACTGAACGTACGCTACCAAATATGAATGCTGTACATTCCCTTTAATTATCATTGTTTTAATAAATAAACGTAGTAACGTATTAAACTACATCCATAATAGTAAACAGTTATTAAACTTCTGACTTAATGAGGGTTAGCCTATTCCTACCACTTGATCACTAAAAGTCACCTCAAAAGTCAAGGGGCGTAGTGATCAGTGTTATTTGCGCTCAATACTACAAAGGCGTAATGCACGAACAACCATGATTGTTTTAAAGCTCAATTCACCAAATGTTTGTACAAAGTGTATGGATCAAGCACCATAAGAAAGGGTTATTTCTTGCATCCATACACAAAACATCTACTGCACAAAGTAAAACAAGAATTATAACTACGATCATCCACTTTTTATTATAGCGCAAGTGTCTATGGCAATGATTAATGTGATATTTGCAAGACGACCAAGACAAGAACTATTTTTGCAGTAAAACGTTTTCTCATTCATACGTGAAATTGTGACGAGAAAAGAACATTGTAATAATTGGTGAAAAAAGCTTTTAAATATTTCTAAGTTGTGACCTGAATTAACACAAACAATGAGTGTTTAGTATTTTATTGTCTCGAGTCTGGAGTATATTTGCGAGTAAAATTACGCCCCCCCCCCTCCCATTTTGTTTTATACAGACGGAAAGGAAAGGAAAGGAGAACAGTTGGTGGAAACATGTACTCATTATGTACGCATAATTTCAACATTTTAGCGTGGGTTGGAAAGATAAATACAGTAGTAATAATTGAATCCTGACTAAACTTCAGACGTTGTATTGTATTATCACACTACTTTCCTGAGCGGTACGTCAAGACAAAACGGCATAGGGATAGAAATAAATTTTGAGAATTAAAATTCTGGACAGATGAAGATAATTACAGGTTGCGTTACATTCTCATACGATTCGGCGCCGAAGAGTAAACATCTCGTGTGTGGAACGAAGGAAGGGGAATACAATCTTGATTATTTGATTCGCAAGTAAAAATCGGCAAAATGCACAAAACAGCGGAAACACTCAGTCAAAGAGAATCATAATTTTATACTGCCGACAGCCTCTCAAGATAATTTAATTTGAGTGACTGCACTCATTTATTAAAGAACCGCAACCTTCATATATAAAATGGAAGAAGGATAGCAGGGCAGAAAAATAATATGCATTTGACACGGAAGGCAACACGTACGAGTGGTTTCCTTAGTAAATGTATGTGTCAGTCATCAATTGTAACTGAACTAGGAATCGTATGCAGTAGTTTCATTGTAGAAAGCTTTTATTGCCATTGCCAAAATACCGACTGCAGAATTGATTTCTGTGGAATGGTTTAAGATATAATCACGCGGAGATTATGTGCAAGTCACATTTGGCGGTAAATTTAGGATTTCATGCCGTCAATGCATGTTATAGGATACACGTTTGTTAAGTGATACATGTTAATTAACATGTATACGCGGTTATTGGATCCAGACCAAATTTCACAAAGTACTGTGGCTAAAAGAGGCCGTACAAGTCGGACAAAACTTTCATACCTCTATGTGAAAAAAAGTCATTTGAAACACAGCGCGGCAGAATTCCAATCAATCCAGCAGTTTTTGCTGCAATTTTACATCGTTTCTTAGCAACCCAAACAGAAAACAAACAATTGCATTATATTTCTCTAAAACACTCACTGTAGATTTAAACAAATTTGAAATAATTGCATTGAACGTTTAAGGAATATAAATTTTGAATTCACAGTTTGTAAACATAATAATACCAGTATTGTTTATTGAAGTACTATCATCATGGACCCTTCAGCCCATTGATATATGTCTCTTCGCCTGATGAATTTATTGAATACAGATGACCTAGTACAGCCACTGATGTCTCTATTTAACAGATATCAGTGAGTACCGGTACAACCAGTCTCACCTGATGTGTGTATTTGCATATATTATAACAATTCGAGGTGCTGCCAATTTGGCATGGACGAGAGTTTGAATCCAAGTGATCATTAGAGCTACTAAAATGTATCAGAGGCAATACAAGTCATATTATTCTTCTTATTTGTTTGTACACACTACGCATACCATGCTTTTATTATTCTCCATTCCTCCAGCTCATCAAAATATCTAGTCGAAACTCTGTTTGCGATGCTCTTCATTTGATTGGTCAAAACTTGGCACCATGTTATGGTGTTCCATCACGAAAACCTTCTTCATACACTTAATAGATGGTTTATATTCACCTTACTGACATTATTCAACATAATTTGAGCCTGTTCCATGTTAGGCGTTTAAATTGCCTGATTCTTATGGACATACGTGAAGAAGGGACGTCAATATAAGACTCGTAATGGAACGCCGTAACTTGGACTCTTTGCCAAGAACATCTGTCTCTTTCCCATCGAACCTCTCTGCAAAAGTCAGAAATAAGAACATGTTCTGACTCCTTGTGGAGTCATTTACATGCAATGTCAAACCACATTGTTCCAGAGAATGGCTCAAGTTCCGAGGCTCTGTCAGTTTCGTCTTTCAAAACGAACAGATGTACATGGGTTTTCCTTTCCTCGTGATTCAAAAGCTATCTGCAAACTTGGGAAACAACTCAAGAACATATATACTTATGTGATCATGTCAAATACGCGGGCAGGGATTGATCTTACATTATACCTATACCATTTGTAGTTCATAAGTCAAATTAAAAAAAAAAAAGTTTTTATGTGTGTTACTCTGGGTCAGAGTAAGTGAAACAAAATTTCCATCGACAAACTACACTTGGATAACAATAATTCACATGTGTTTTATCGCAACGCTTCACCATTTAAGTTACTGTGTAATACGTCAACGATGTAATCTGTAAAAAATAGCTACTGGCCCCTCTTTTACATTTAAAATATGTTTTTAAAAATTTGCCTGCGGAGAATAAATTCGGAAAGAAAACAAATTTGATTCATCCAGAGAGTAGCGATACGGAGTTCGTTCTCTGATTTCGTCAGTTGATCAGTCTCGTTTGTTATTAATACTTTTAACAAGATAGAAGGTATGGTGATTAATCTGATGGATCTTCCCTATTGCAAAGGACTGGTTTCTTTCGCAATTGTACTTGCCACAATAAGAGCACTGAGGATGATGAATCACATAACATTCCTGGTAAAATGTACACCTGCAGCCAGCACGCCGAATTTTGTTCTAATCCCATTGGTCGTTGCACAAACATTGCACTCAGAACATTCATTGATTTAGTTCATCGTTAAGCAGGAACATATCGAGCGAAACAGGAAATACTCGTATTTAGATTTGTTGGTGCCCTTTTGGAAAATAAATCATTTACAGACAAAATTGTATATTGATTCAATTGTCCTTTGCTTGTTTCGCATGGCTTAATCCCATTATGAAAGTATCTAGGACTTTTTTTTAGAAGACTAATTTCTTCTTGTTCATCTGTAAATCAGGACTATGCAGTTCTTTGCATTGTGCATGCGTTGGTGAATAGGCATATAAAGGGAGTGTTCTGGAAAAAACACGCCAAAATCAATTATACGTAAATAGACGTCGTATTCAGCATCGAACGGGGGAAGAGCATTCCTTCAGCCTACTCGTATTTTTTTTATTAGGCGTTCGAGCTATGGCGCGAATACCTCTTGTTATTGTTCGTTTTTTTTTTTAACTTCTCATTAGGTGTTTGAGCTATGGCGCGTTATTGTTTGTTTTTAAAATTTGTTTTAAATTTATTTATTTAAAAATGTTTCCCTTCTTCTTCTCAGTAACTCATGTCCGGTAACAAAAACATAGTTTCAAAGTTCACATGACCTTCAAACTTGGCACACACTATGATCTTGATATGTAGATGAAACTGTTGTTGTGACGTGTGCTGACGTCATCAGGTATCAAATTAGGCTAATTCAAAATTTTATATTTCAAAATTCTCATGAACCACAAAAGATATTTTCACAACCTTTGCATCATCTTAAAGATCTTGAACTATGTGACATTTTGTTCCCAGATATGACCTCAATCTGACCTCTCCTTCCGGTCGAAACCGGAAGTTTAATATTTCAAAAAATATATCTCATGTACCACAGAAGAACATCTATGTCACATTTTGATCACAGACATGATCCTAATCTCACCTCCCCTTCCGGTCGAAACTGGAAGTTTAAGTGAAACAATATTCTGAAGCACTCTTCCATACATGTACGTACAGCCCATTTCGTGCACAAAGCACACACAGCACGAGGCATACATAGTTTTACTGTTTAGGTGTATTAATATCTCTCGTACATATACAAGTACATTGTTTATGGAGTTTAATATACGTAACGGAAAGAAATGAGCGTGTAAAATATCTCCTTTTTTACATGATATTCTGCCACAAATGTTCCTTCCTCAAGTCATCATCTCTCAGTATAACAAACTTGAATAATTACTACAGGTTAAGGTATGACATTAGGTCTTTCTGTGGGAAAATGCGTGAAAATATACACCATTCTCATTGGACGCGGCATTATGCATACATATGTGTACAGTGCACATGTACACTTGTACAGTACATGTCCCGCAGTATTACATGAGTATGTGTGTACACTATCAAGTGCACAATATTAACTGTTTCTGCAATATTGAGTTGACATATAAATTATTAATAAAAGGTACTTTAAATTGTTTTTGTCCTATGACAAATTAAAGTTTGAATGCTGTCACGTGACTTAAATACGATGTCAGATTACACTAATAAATCCTATTATAATATTTCAAAAAATCATATTTCAAGAACCACAATACATACATTTACAATTTTGTACCTCATGAAAGAACTTGAAATAATAACAATAATTTACATACAATGACATCAATTAATTAGACATTTCCTTCTGGTCCACATAAGAGATTAATGAAAACATATTATGAATCAATTATGGAACGCAGAGTTAGGGAAATTCAATATGATTTCAGTTTAAATAGAATTTTCTTTGACCTCTGACATTTCAAGAATATTTTGATGATGTTATTGACCTTTGTTTCCGGTCTTAACAGGAATTTGAAATAATATAATTCTCAATCAAACATCCAAGAATATTAACTCTTGTCTTTTAACAATTTTAGGTGATGACGTCATCACATATGATACACAGCCCAACACCTTGAATTTGTTTCCTACAAACTCAATACCTCCAGTTCTTTTCAGAACTAATTACCACTCAACAGAGAATTTCACATGGTGTCACCGCAATTAGTCTTACTTATCCTCTTCACCATGCAAAGCTACAAGTTTTACCTAGTTTTTATTATTATTGTTATTATTTGGGAAAACCAGGTATACAAATTGCATAAAACAATTCACCCACGATGGATCCTCTCCAATTTTTTCAATTTCAGGAAAACACGTAAGGGAAAACATCCGTAGAAGTTTGGTCACGATGTTGTATCATATTTCAGGACACGACTTTAACTCCATGGGATTTGCACTTGAAGTGTCTCGATAATGCAATCTCAGGAGTGGTCTGTTCTCTGCCATCGGGAATTCGCAAATCGCAGTGGAATCTATAATTTGTCAAAACTTACTTTTTCATGCCTGTGGCAAAACTCGTTTTACCATCTGCTCGCATCTCACATCTTATTTAAGTGGGCAAATGGAAATACAGTAACCTGACATAATGCTATACAATATTAGATGCCAGGCAAATTTTGTAAATATAGACGATGAACTGAAAATTAAAACCATTCTTGATGCTATCTGGAGAAGTACAAAATGTACAAACTATGCATAGAAATACATACACTTTTGCCCGGTGGGTACTCAAAGTGTAAACAAGTCATTATTTCCTTCTGTTATCTCCTCGAATATCCCTTCTATAAACCTCTAACTAGGTTTCAATGGAATATAACTAACTTATTTTAAAATCGAGGTACAACATTGGTAATCACCTGAGTATTAATTTAACGAATTCTTAACCAAAAAGCTGACTAATTAGTTTGAAGTATCAATTATCCTGAAGTATTATTCCGTCTGAAGTGCTTTCCTCTTATAGAAGAATTAATATAGTGGCTAACGTAAAACATTCAAACATGTAAAAGTTTTATCAAACTTGAGCACCTTTTGTGATGAAACTTTCACATGTTAAAATAAACCTACTATTTTCCAACAATGTTGTACCTTTTCAGTAAATCACACAAAAATAGGCCCTATATTTTAGCCGACTTATCATAGAATCTTGCATGCTAAATTATGGATGCAAAAATAACCTCTTGAATATCATTTGCCTCGAGATGAGAGACTTTAATTTTCTCTTGCCTTTATTTTCCCACTCTTTTTTCCACGTTGATGTCGTGGTCATCAACGTCCCAACAAAACCATCTATTGCTATAAGCTATGTAGGCCTACACAGACACTAAGAATGGAGAAAGTCGAATTAAGCCGTACTTCGTACAGCTGTTATTCTAGCAACAGCGATTCTCAAATCCGTTGAAAGCAAAACACACCTAGCATTAAGTATTAATTTACCATATACGTCATGTGGCAACCCGTGAGAGATAATAGCAAACAGTTATAGTGACAGGCTTTAGCATCGCTGTGCGTGAAATCTGAGATCACGATCTTAAGGTATTTTTACATCAAGATACTGGAAGGAACGAAATACTTTAAATTTGCTCTAGTGATATAAATTCAACTAAATGTGTCATAATTCCTACACAATGATATGGTTCTAGGCCTATAATCCTTGTTTGGTGTGTGTTTTCGTCAATGTACTGTATAGTGAAGTATACGTTGCCTATACAATCACAGAAGATGTTCCACTATTAAATAGTCAAGACAAATCCTTGATTTCAGTTTTGGAGCTGATGACGCAATTGACGGCGAGGTAAACAAACAGCGTTGCCTAGAGGTTGGAATCGCAAAGCTGAGCGTGCAATACCCGTGAACACACGGACATTACATTGACAACAGTATATTTTCTTTGCACGCCCGCTACAGTACCATGGTGAGTCCATTGAATAAATGAGGCCAAGCGCATTTGCGAGGAACATCCGTTTGCAGGAAAACAATTGCATTTTCAATAACTTTTCAAATGTTTGGCTAATGTTCAGTTCGAGTGCGTGTTCTCTACTTTTCATGCAAAGTGATAATTTTAACCATTTTAATAAATTCCCCATTTTGTTTCACCTGCTCTAAAGATTTTTTTTTTTATGAACTCGGTGGATAAAAATACCATCTTTTATGTTGTTAAACATTTCTGAAATACAATTTTTGTATAAATTGTCAGTCTCCCATGTGTAAGGTGTTTTTTCCAGAATCAGAATATAATTACAAAATACGCATTCAATAGAAGTAATTCTATAATGCTATACTTTTATAATACAAACAAGTTTAATACAGCACGGTATAATAACAGTATAGGATCACACAATAAGCAGATACCCGATGACAAGTAAAAATAGAGCATTATCCGGTATAAATAACGTGTACCTCACAATATGACATCTACTATTCGAATACCTGACAGTAATAACTGTGATTGTGCAGGAGCAAAACTCCCTAGAATCTTTTCTGTACTTGATAATAGGGATTGCTTTTTGTTTTAGTCGGAACATAGATAATTTTTTTTTTTTTAAAGGAAAACAAATGTTTCGAAAATATTCCACAAAATAGTTATCCGAATCTTGGCTTTACTGATAAAAAGTGAAAACTATGTAATTTTCAATCTTTGTTTTCCTCTCCTCGGGTTAAATAGCAATGTTCTGATGAAAAAAAAAAAAATTAAAAAAATAAAATTAACAAATTCCGGAAATTACCGGTAAAATAGTGAAAAGGTTTAAATGAAATAGGAAGACTATTTTTGTTCATGCTTGTACCTGACACACGAGGGAGCTGTTTCGAGGATCTAAAGGGTGCACTCCACTAAATTAGTGACAAATTCATGCGCCGAGCTATCATAATTTGGATACAACTATGCGCTGAAAAAGTGGTCCTAATTTGAACTGACAAGGAAGTCAGCCAAACCAACCATGATTTTGCGTTTGTTGTCACTTTGACATAAAAGATGTGGTCATGAATATGCACATATTCTTAGCATAGATACCAACAGTGCACAAAAAGGAATAAAACACAAATCGGCTCTTAAAAAGTGGAAAAGTGATGACAACATGGATTCGTTGATGTTTGTGTGTGACGTTTTAAAACCTTGGTTTTTCCCGCCAGTCGTCGCGCGCTTATCCATTTAGTCTTTATCACCCACAAAATAAGCATGGTATAAGATAATATGAAGCTACAATAATGAATTTATATAATATCAGTAGTATGCATATCAGTAGTATATATTCGATTATTCAAACCTCGAGCCCGAGTTCGAGTAAATATCCCGTTATATATTATACTGGTACGATGAGCATTTCAATATATATAAAAGACTTAAATGAACCTGTTTCTGTTTGAATTTTGTTGATAAAATTTCATGTTTATTTTAATAATTTTTTTCCCCCGATGATCATACTCCGTTTATGGACATCCCCTGGCAATAAATCAGAAAATTGGCATCGGTAAGCATGTTCATGTTTGTATAAGTAGCACGATTTTTTTCAAATTCATTAATACAAATCCATCTCACTAGTTTGACAATAATTATCTTATTACACACAACTATACATGGGACATTAACCAGCCTTCATGCTTTCATGCTCCAGCTGTCCCAAGACGAAAACACAAGGAACACCATGCACTGACATGTCAAGTTACTCTCCAACGCTTTTTATATTAAGGATGAAAAGTCAATGACGAGCGAATCGATTGGAACGAGCAACCGGGGAGAAGCAGACAACCGAACAATTCGCAAGCAGGTTGCGCCCGATTTGTACAATCTATCTCGGTGCTTTGGAGGGGTTGATGGAAAACCATCAATTAAAAGACGAAGGGAAATGTTGGTTATTGTGTATTTTTGCATGGGCTATTGCTTTGTTCAAACTATCCGAATAACACAGACGAGGCATCAGTGCCGGGAATTATCCCACAAATATAAAAAATATCACACACTAAAAGCAATTTTCATTATTTTGAAGCCTGAATACAATTAGGGTAAAAGGTTTTTATTTGCAGTCTAGTAATATTTAGCCTACAGAAACCAACGTGTTATGTTCATATTTCAGCTTCCATTAAAGCACCACCTTCTGGGAATCTCAGAAAAAGTCGATACCAGTATCAAACGTAAATAACGACAGGTTTGCTTGATAATAAATCTGGGAAAGAAATCGGGAGACTTTGAATTCAGTGTCACTTTCACACGTGAACTATTTGTTGGTTCATAATATCAAATAATGTACTTGGATATTACAATTTATATTCCATGTTGTGGGCTGACATTATTTATTTTCTGCGTACGACATTTCAAATGAAAATCATATTGTTTTTGAACGACAGAACAATCAACCGATTTGTCAGTATCCAAAACGGTCTACAAAGGACAATTTTGATCTACGCTTCTAGCGGTACTTATGCCCCAGTCACATTTGCCAAGGCGGCCGTAGGGTCTATAATATCTACGGCCAGTAGCAATTATCGGGCCGCCGCAGCATTCCCACGGTGTCATACACTAGCAGTCAGATATGTAAAGGTAGCCGCACGGCGTATTTAGAATTTTTGGAGACAGAAAACCTGCGGCTGCCGTACGGCCTTTGAAGTGATGACGCACGGTTGCCTCAAGGCGACCCTGCGGCGGCCGTAGGGTTTTGACAAATAGCAAGGCAGACCCACGGTCGCCGTACGGTCGCCGCAGGGAGACCCTACGGCGACCGTACGCAACGGCGCACCCAAGGGGGGGGGGGCTCGGGGGGCTTGAGCCCCCCCAAGAGGGTCCCCGAAAAAATAAAGGGACAAAAAGAAGAAGGAAAAAAAGGAGAGAGAGAGGGGGAGGAGAAAAGTTGCAAATGTTGTTTTTTCCCCGGCCCGGCGGCAGGGTGGATTTCTTTTCATCTTATGCCACTCGCATTTTTTTTCTTCTTTCTGCCAAAATTATTTTATTATGATGTCTCATGAAATCTCACTATAATTGTTTAAATTTGCAACAATAACATAAACATTTGAAACCAACGTGCCAATTTGTCCGGGCTAAAATATATTTTACGTGGTTCCGGCATTTTTCAAATTTAAGTGTTTTTCCCTTTTCAAGGGGAATGCCGGACAAGTGTAAGGAAAAAGTAATACATTTTTGTTTACCCACAATGATTTATTTTTAGATGTTGTATAATGAATATGCATGAACATGTAACTCTGGTGCAACGACCAGATCCAATCTTATTTTATCATGTGTTGCTTCCTTTTCTCCATTTTCTTTAACTCGGCTATGTGCAGGGCATTAAAAAGGCCTGCAATCCTACCCTTTTCAAATTACACATCACATACATGCCCAGGTTAGGGTTTTAATTTTATTTTTTAACAGTAATCTGATGTAAATAATTATTATGTGACACCGTTTTAGCAACAAAAAAGAAAAAATATTACCGGTAGGATCTGGGTTTGCCGCCCACTTGTTCATGGAATTTGCTGCCCATTGATGGAAAGTAGGTAGCACCGCCCCGGAATGATCTCTTCAACAACGTCCGCTATATAATTATTTAAAGCAAAAAATCTTGCCGACGATATACACTCAAGTTCATATGACCATGCAGGCGCGTAGCCAGCCCTGTCGGTCCGGGAGGGCAAAATTAAGATGATCGTCCCGATTTCATGGTTTAAATTTAATTGCGAAATACTGAATAATATTGAATTAAAACAATCGATATATTGTACAAACCTGATCATCTGTGATTTATTGTTCTTTCCTTGGATCTATACTGTCTGAACTGTTGCTATTAATTTCTACACTGTCATGACTGTGATGAACTTAAACATTCATAATTAATCGTATTCGTAATGTATATGTATACACACCGTTTACAACACACATTACACTGAAAGTTATTCGTGTACATGTCGTATAAAAACCTTTAATAAAATGTTGTAAGACAAGTTGTAAATACGTTCTGCACGTAACCCGAGTACATACTGGTTCATTGTATTGATTCAAATTTCAATTTAATTTCACTAATTTACATCCTCTTGCTATATAAAACCATAAAAAATATTATATTTGGCAGCAATTTAATTTAGCGAATTGGGCCTCCTAGCGAAATTAAATTGCTAGCGAAATTAACTTGTTTTACAGTATTTGATAAAGTGATTTCCGGGACAAAAACCGGGTATAAAAACTTCAGATCTAACTTCCCTTCCTCAATCCTCCCTCTCCCGTCTCCCTTTATCAATTATTCACTCCCTTTACCATTCCCTAAATCTGCCTGCCTCTGCATCCTTCGTCCCAGGTCCGTCCTTCCCGCCCTTTCCGGTCCCTTACCCTCTCCGGCTCCCTCGGCTCCCTTCCTTCCCTTACCCCTGCCCTACCGCCGTTTCCACCCGCCCTAACCTTGCCTGCCTTAAGTTAGGCTGCCTTGGTACTCGTCCCAACGGTCCTATCCATCCTTTCTTCCATTACCAAGGCCCACATTTCCTTCTCTCCTCCCCCTCCCTCCCTCCCCCTCCCTCCCTCCTCCGTCCTCCCTCATTTCGTCAATAATCCCTACTCTTCTAATTTCTTTCTTTACCTCTTTCGTTTTTTCTCCCTCGGAGTCCCTCCCTCAATTTTCCCTCCTTTTCTCTTCCTTTCCTTTTCTCTTTTCTTTATTTTTACCGTCCCGATTTTACTTCTATTTTTTTTCCGGGGGGCAGTCTGCCCCCCCCCTGCCCCCCCCCCCCCCGCCGCTGGCTACGCTACTGTGACCATGGGAGGTTACCAAGTTCCTAATTGGAAGATCCATCCATACATATTATACATACATACAACCCAAAATTACATACATACGTACATATACATACTAGGCCTAGTTGATTTGTGAGAGTAAAATTTTCTTTGAGCCCCCCCAAGACAAAATCCTGGGTGCGCCGTTGACCGTACGGGTACCGTAGGGCCGCCTTGAGGCTGCCCTATGGTGGCCGTGGGATTCCTGCGGCCGCCGCAATATTTTGGGGGTCCACAAAAGTCATAACACCCTAGGGCAAGCGTACGGCAAACGCAAGGCCACCGTACGGCCAACGTATGGTCGACGTGGAACCGCCTAATTGCTACGGCGAACCTGGAAAAGAAAAAAGTTATAACGCGGCGCTATAATCTCACGGCGACCCCTACGGTCCGTAAAAGATAGGGATACGCCATAAAAAAAATCATAAATAATTAATATAAGACAAATATCTCAATTACGGATAGCAAGACTGATGACTCAATAATAATTTACATATTATGACGTTGGCAGCTCGAAGAACAATGAACGCCGATCATTCATAACGGTTTTTATTTACTTCGTCTGGCATTATGCATTGATGAACTTATTTGCGTGGGATGTCCCATTTAACATGTTATAGCTTTGGTGATCCTAGAATAGCTATAGGTGATCCTATACACAAAGTATGGTGGCTAAGAACGGTCTCACAAAACGGGCAAACGTTCATACCCCTATGTGAAAAAGTCGTTTAAAACACAGCATTGCAGAATTCCAATCGATCCAGCTATTTTGGCTGCAATTGGACATCGTTTCATAGCAAAAAATTAATAAATAAATAAATTTAAAAAAAAATAAAAATAAAAAATAAAAAATAAAAATAAAATAAAATAAAATAAAATAAAATAAAATAAAATAAAATAAAATAAAATAAAATAAAATAAAATAAAATAAAATAAAATAAAATAAAATAAAATAAAATAAATAAATACTTTTTAATAAATACTTTTTAATAAATACAGTAGTAAATTAAATATGTAAACCAGAGCAAATACTTTAAATAAGGAAGCCGTCTAGCCAAGTTGCTACTGTCGGAAGCTGGATGCCCCAAGTCCTTCCAAAAGGTAGCAACAAGGCATAGGACGAGGGAAAAAAAACCATTTACATTCAAATAAAAATGGGGGTTTGAGGGTAGGGGGTAAGGGGAGGAGGAATGGGGCCCACTGGCGTCTGGATGTGGACACATCGTGTCCACTGCCAGTAAGGTCCCGAGTGGGAAAAATTCAAGCCACCGGGGTGGGCGGTGATAACAAACACCACATCCCGCCTGGGGGGCGGCGACTACCCACGCACCGGTGACCTGGGGAGGGAAGGAAGGGAAGGGAAAAAAATTCTAAATTAAACCAATTCAATTAAACTAATTTTAGAATGATTCATATCAACCATGTCAGCATTTTGTTATTGTAAATAAAAAGAGTATCATTGATGGACCATTTATTGAGAAAATCGTTGAGAGAGTTGTTGAAGTTGAAGTATGAGAGTTCGAGGATGATTTTATTTTTGAGACGGTGTTGCCAAATAAGGAGGGGGTCGGAGAAATTACAGGTGCGGTATAGCCAGTAAATTACATTTTTGAGACTGATGATGAGATAGTTGGCCAGGCGGACAGCCTCCTTGCTCCGACTCCCGGCGTGGGGGATCAGAGCCCAGCATAAGTCGAAGTGGAGATCCAGATCAGGTAATAGTCGAGAGAGAAGGGCTTGTAGAAGTTTCAATGCGGGTTGGATAGACGGACAGAGGATGAAGAGATGCCGGACGGTACCTCCCTCGCCGCACCACCCACAAGACAGAGAGATGGCAGGATTCAGATGATGTAGAACTTGTAGAGAAGGAAGAACGTTGTGAAGAAGCTTGTATTGAACGTCCCTTTCTTTCTTTGAAGTAGGAAATTGGTACACGCACTTCCAGGGAATTTTGTGGGTTGACGGAAGAACGCCGAGGCGATGCCAGTCGGTTTCAGGTGTTGGAGCTGTTGTTTATTTGCTGGTTAAAGTGCGTGTACAGAGATTTGGAAGTAGCAGTGAGAGCATCAGTATCTTTGTCATAAGTGACGAGTCCAGGAGGCAGAGGTCGTGAAGGAAGATGCTCCAAGATGACAGGGTCGTGAAGAAATCCAGAAGAGTCGAAGAGCGATGGGAAAGATGAGATGATCACGTGGTGCAGGCGAGAGAGGTTTTGTCGAAAAACTCGAAGAGAGGGAGGACGGATATTTGAAGTTGACAGCTGAAGATCGGAGGCTTGTATCCAGGCGCCAGTGGTAGATTGTAGGAGATGCTTGACGATTCTGATCCCGCCGGCCAGGAGTCGGGTTTGGAAGGTCGTACCATCAGCCAGGTCCCCCATAAAAATAGGGAGGATAATGGGCAGATTGCCGACATGGTTGATTGAATCGGCGGGTGTGTCAATACAAGCTCCGAGTGTGTTCCAAGCACGCAGGACCTCACTGTAAAAGCAGGTGAGGCTAGTGCGAAAGTGTGTTTCGATGTCAAGGAGGAAGATTTGATAATCAAAATTCATTTTCTTGTATCGGCGGAGATTGTAGGAGACTAGATAAAAGGAGGGATGGGAATCGGATTGGAGATAGCGTTGGACGAGGTTGAATTTAGAAGTGAGGCTGCGTGCTTGGAGGGAGACTAGACCTAGCCCACCTTTATTAGGATGTTGGAATAAAGTGTGTCTGGGTAGTAAGTGTCGTTTGTTGGACCAGATGAAATCGACTAACATTTTTTGGAGTTCGCTTAATACGTTGGGAGGACACGTAAGGACAGAGATGCAGTGAAAGATTTTGGATGCGGCGAGTTGGTTTGCAATGAGAATTTCCCTTTGAGAGACAGAGTAGAAGAGAGAGATTTCCAATTGGCGAGAGTTTTCGAGAGTTTATTTTTACAGGCAGACCAGTTTTGTTGAGTATACGTGTCATTGTTTCCAGGGTGAACTTCAAGAAATTGCAACCCCTGGTTGTTCCATTGAAAGCCCAGGGGTGCGTCAGTTCGTCCGGTCCAACATCCGACCCATAGTCCCTTGGATTTTTGGAAGTTGAGGGAGGCAGCAGAGGGAGGCAGCAAAGGGAGGCAGCAGAGGATCTGTGAAATAAGTCATACACCCTTTCGAGTATTTTAAAGCCCTGGTCGGAGGTGATAAAAACGGTAACATCGTCTGCATAAGCAGAGACCGAGCAGTAAGTATCCGTATCTGGTAGAAGAAAACTATGACCAGAAAGACTTTTCCGAAGGCCATTCAAGAAAGGCTCAATGGCTATTGAGTAAAGTAGCCCCGAGAGCGGACAACCTTGCCGAATGCCTTTACTGAACGAAAAGGATGCGGTTAGTGAACCGCAAACCTTAAGGTGGCTCTCGGCGCCACTGTACAAAAGATTAACGTACGAAAGGAATTTGTCCCCAAAGCCCATGGCTCTCATTATATTGAATGGGTAGCCGTGGTCAACGTTGTCAAAGGCTTTCCTCTGATCAAGGTTGACCACGGCTAGTGGTAGATCGTTAAAATTACAAAACTCTATTGTGTCACGAATGAGATTAAGATTATTGTAAATGGTACTCCCGGGAGTACAATAGGATTGATCCTCCCGGATGACTGAATTTATAATCTGTTTAAGCCTGTTGGCAAGCAACTTGGCAACGATTTTATAATCGGTATTCAACAAAGATACAGGGCGCCAGTTGGAAATGTCGAGAAGATCGCCCTTTTTGGGGATGAGAGTTATAACAGCTTTATGAAAGGAGGCAGGGAGGGTATCAGAGTGAATGGAGGAATTGAGAACGTCTAAGAGATCGGACTTAAGTAGGGACCAGAAAGAGAAAACAAATTCGGAGATTAGTCCATCGAGGCCGGGGGTTTTGTTTTTGCCAAGTTGCTTGACAACAGCATCTACTTCGTCCGGACGCAAAGGAGCATCGAGGTCCTCTGCATCCGGACTATCAAGTCTAGATAAATTACTGACAAGAGACTCGAGGGCGCTCTCGTCAGTTGGGACACTAGCATAAAGATCTTCGTAGAAATTTCGACAGTGTGTTTTGATTTCCTCGGGATTATCGGTGACGCATCCCGAGGACAGCCGGATACTAGACATGGTTTTAAATTGCGAGTTATTTTTTTCGAGATTGACGAAGTAGGAGGAGCTAGTGTCCACTTCATGAATGTGTTGGAAACGGGATCTGACGAGAGCGCCTCGAGCCTAATTTTAAAGATGAATATTCAATTCTTTGCGTTGTTTATCGAGTAAGTTTTTAGATTCTGGAGAGATGTCTGGCGTAGACTGAAGCCGCTCGATATTAGAGTTTATGTTTTGGAAAACTTTCCGTTTTTCTTTGGCGACTCGAGAGGAGTAGCTTATGGTTAGTTGTTTTATTTGGGTTTTGCCGAAATCCCACCATTTTCCAATGTTGGAAAAATTGGTTTTCTCGAGTCGCCAGTTAGTCCAGAAAGAGGTAAGTATATCGCGGTAGTTCATATCAGTAAGAAGAGAATTATTGAAGTGCCAATAGACACTTCCTTTGTTGTGAGAAGAGGGAAAGTGAAAAACAAGACTGACAGAGGAATGATCTGAGAGGGAGCAGGGAATAATTTGACAAGACCGGATGAAAGAAACGAGATTGAGAGGAGCGTAGAAGCGGTCTAGCCTGGCCTTGGAGACGCGCGCGGGATCGTTAGCGTACATCCTGAGCCCGGTGAAACTTTTCTCGTTCGGATTCAGCCTACGCCAGACATCGTACAACGAATGATTATTTAAGGAATTTCTGAGAGCCATAAAGATTTGGGGAAGATGCTCGGTCAGCTTATGCAGACGGTCCATATTAGGATCGTCAGTACAGTTGAAATCACCTCCGATAATAATGACGTCATCGCTATTGTATTGTGAACAATGTGTGTTAAGGGCATCGATAGCTTTTAAGGCAAAGACATTTGATTGGGGGATGAGTACATTGTATATGTTATAAAACACGTCATTTATTTTGATTTTGATATGATGAATGTATTCCTTGAATACAACACCGGAGGTTACGACATCAATGTTGGATTTTACGAGAGTCGTCACTCCTGAGCCTGGGGATGACCCGGGGTTACAGAAAGGGGTATAATTAGACCAGTTTTTCCAGCATGGACAGTGTGAGGAGAGTGAGTAGGTTTCTTGAAGGAGAATGACGTCATAAGACGGAGAAAGTTGGTTAAAATACGATTTAAAAGAAGCATTACGAGTGGTTTGGGTGCAACCTCCGGTGTTGAGGGTAATTAGCGATAACGTCATTATGAGGGGGAAAAGGGTGTAAGACCTAATATCCATGAGGAAAAAAAATAAAGTTAAGATTCTAGTTTTTGATCAGTTTCTTGATCCTCTGCTGCGTGCGATTTTGGAAAAGGGGGCAGTTTCTGAGAGGTTTTAGTTGCCGGACAAGTCCAGGTACGTTCTGAGTGAATTTACGGGCAATTTCCTGAGGTCTTCTCTGGCTGATGACAGAGTTGAGGAAGTCAACAAGTTGTTTGTGATTAAGAGGTTGGGTGTGGGTTGGGAGGACTTCAGGAAAGTCTTCCTGAGAGTCCTCCACGAAAACCGAGTCGTCCGTTGCATCAACTGTGGAGGGGCTGGAAGGGGTAGGTGAGGGGATGGAGAGGATGGGGGATGGGGTGGGGTTGGGGGATGGGGTGAGGTTGGGGTGGGATTGGGAGTGGGGGTGGATTCGGGGTGAGGACTACGGAAAAGTGCAGGGGCAGGGATTGGAGACGCCGGTGGGGGGAAAATGGATTGACTGGGGGTAGAAAAGGTTGGGCTCTGTGAATTAAGGACTTGGGATAGCGTGGGAGTTTGGGATTTAGGAGTGGAAACGGGTTTCGTCTTCTTTTGCAGTTTTCGATGGGGGTTGGGAGAGTTCAGTGGGACGAGCCTGGGTTGGTCACTAGTCGGGTTGGGGGATAGTTTGCGTTTGGTCACAACTTCGGAGAAGAGTCTGGTGGGAGCGGGAGGGGTACCCCAGATGAAGCTGGACGTGTCCATGCCCTCGTCGGCATCCGACGCCGGACCACGTCCAGGAGACGGGCCCGCGGGCGGGGCAGCCGCCCCCGCCGAAGTGGCAGCCGCCCCGGAAGAGGGGGAAGCTGCCACCGGCGAGGAATCAGCCCCGGACGGGGTCCCAACCCCAGACGAAGCCCGCGCCCCAGACGAGGTCTCAGCCCTGGCCTCAAATGAGACCCGGGCCCAAGACCCCGCCCGAGTCCCCGACCCCGAAACAGTCGGAGACGCAGCTCCAGTAGCCGCCGAGAGCACGGTGGATTTTGAGGAGGGATTCTTGGGTGGGTGTTTTGGGTCGGATTTTTTGCTGTGGAGGAAGACTGGTGGGGGATTGAGTGGGTTTTCAGGCTGGGGATTGTCATCTTTGGGATTTTTGCAGGTTCGGTTAATGTGGCCGAACTCTCCACAGTTGAAGCAACGGGGTGACCCGGTAGATAAAAAAACACGGTAGTTAACCCCGGTGTAGGTGAAATTGATATGGTCAGGGGGAACTACACCGGGGTTGAGAAGGACCTGGACCTGTCGGCGGAAAGACATTACATGGGACAACTGTTTGTGTTTTAGACCAAGGGGGATGGGACGGATCGACGACACTATTTTACAGAAATCAGAGATATTATGGGCTAGAACTGCATTTGGAATTTCATGGAACACGTTGGAGAGGGTGAGCCGGGTAGTGGGTTGGACCAGGGGGACAAGCTCGAGGAAAGAGCCGCCGTGTGCCAGCCCTGAAGCGACTGCATCAGCGACATCTTCCCTCGAGCGTAGATAGACTGCAATTCGATTGTTGGAAATACGGCTGGCTGAAATTTCATGTTTGTCGGGTAATGAATTGGCAAAGCTGTCGAGGTATTCATGAAGGGGGACGCCATCGATTGCTTTAAACGCAACCCCATTGTTCCTGGTGAATCCAACAAAAGGATCTTCACCAGGAACAATGGGCCTGGGACGCCCACCCTCTCCAACGGTCGAGTGACTCACTGAGGGTTGTTCCGCCTGACTGGCCATAGTGACCAGCCAGCACCCCAGGAGCACTACGAAAGACCAAATTTTACACACAAAATAACACTAAAATGGGGGAATTTTACACGGTGAGCGAGGTCTAGTAGGGTCTATATACACTATACAACAAGATTATGCAAGTAAACAGAAGTAAAAATGGTTATATAAGTGTAATATCATGTACTTACTCGGAGCTCGATGGAACACACGTCCGCTAAATAAATAAATAAATAAATAAATAAATAAATAAATAAATAAATAAATAAATAAATAAATAAATAAATAAATAAATAAATAAATAAATAAATACATACTTTTTTTTACTTTTTTCAAGGAAAACTTTATTTCAACGTTCTTGAAATAACATCATATATACAATATATGTACAAAATTTAAAAGAATTATAAATAAATACATTCATCAGTATTTTGACAATAGTAAATTAATATGTAAACTGGAACAAATACTTTACTTAAAAGAGATGCCGTCCAGCCAAGTTGCTACTGTCGGAAGCTGGATACCCCAAGTCCTTCCAAAAAGCAGCAACAAGGCATAGGACGGCCACAAAGAATTGCATTCAAAAGAAAACGATAGTAAACCAGAGGATTAAAAAAAATAGTTAACAGTAAATAACAATTATGGCAGTAGCTTTTAAGCATTTAATTAAGGAGGGGAAACGTTAAGCACAAAAAGAAATTTTATTTATAAGAGAGACTGAATTTGCATCGTCACCGTGGCTCGCCTACTGGCTGTATGCTATGCCAAACTGGCTCACCACGGTGACGAAGCACTAAAAGGCAGTTATCGTAATTTGAAATATAACAATCCGTACCATTGTCGGGGAGAGTGGGTATGGGATAGGAAGGAGGGGGTGCATGGGTTCCTTGGCATACTGGGTGTGGGCAAAATGTGCCTACTGCCAGTCCCCCATGCAGGGGAGGTTGTGGGCGTGGGCGGTGAAAAGCGATCACCACGTCTTGCCTTTGATATAGCAACGACTACCCACGCCCATAAATAAATAAATAAATAAATAAATAAATAAATAAATAAATAAATGAGCGTGAATTATCCGCGGTCCAATCAGAAATCAGTATTTTGATGACGTTATAAATGTTTAAAAATACTTCCATTGGCATCTGCGGGTCCTAAAACATATCTGGGTCTAATATGACTTCAAAATAATGGACAATTTAGTTGTGTCGCACTTTGGTCCCACCCTGGCCCACTGTGCGACGAGAGACCAGAGAACGGAGAACGTTTTGGCCTATCCCGGCAACTATCCCAGATGGAATTGTTTTGTAAAACATGATGAAAAAAAAAAAAAAAAAATCGTTGTTTTCTTATAAACACCTATTGTGTATGATGAACATATCATGTGATGACATCTGTTGTATTTTGAGATGAAAGCACTTCAGACAGAATAATTCAAAGATGATTGGTACATGTAACAAATTCACATCAAGGTAGCTTTCGGATGTTAATTCGGTAATTTGCAATCAAGTAATTACAATGTTGTATCTTCCGTTAAAGGCAAAGGTACACAATTTGCATTAGTAATTTTGGCAAAACAGCTTCAGTGAGAAGGCCTGTCTTTGCTTCATTTTCGGAAAGTTTCAGTTTCAGCATTTCGGAAAGTTTCAGTACGAAGTACGAACAAAAAGTTGTCGTCTGAAATGTTTGTAAAACTGTGCAGACAGAATAATTGTTCAGGATGATTGGTAGGCCTACCTTTACCAATTTCTCATCAAGTTACCTTTCGAGGTAGGTCCATTGTTTTACTATCCCTTAAACAATTAAAACAAAAATAGAACAAGAGAGAGAAGAAAACAACCTATTTAACCTTTACATTGATATTTGAACTACAATTTAACAGGATTAGCTTTTAACATTGAAATATAATTAACAGAATGTGTTCATAGGTGTAAACATTTCAGTGGTGGCCTGTCGAGTCTGAGACTGTATTGGCCAGTAGCTCATATTTCTAACATCAGAATCACAAAGCCAAATGTTTCTTATATATTAAAACCAGCCCTACATACTGACCTCAAAATAGAATGTTCTGAACAGCTGGATTTTAATGTGAAAACCCCATAAAAACATTTCAAACACACAGGTTTATGTCAAAAAGCCTTACTTAATTTTCCAACAGCTAAGGGGGCAATATCGTCACGATCAACAGGATATGGAATCGAAGTGCTAGTTTTAGATTAACTCAGTAACTGAAAATAATACCCACATGATAAGGTCATATTACCGATGCTGCATAAATGAACCAGTCACTGTGTTCATCTTGAACTAGGACACCAATTCCATACCATGTTGAAAGTCTGCTCTGATCATGATGATACTGCCCCTTAAAAAATAACTGTAATAAGAAAATGTTATGAACAGTCAATCCTAACTTTCTGACAGGCAATTTATCAGGATAAGCTTTTACCAGTAGCTCTTGTTTCTAACATCAGAATCACAGAGCCAAAAGTTAACTAATTATAACAACAGATGGAGCACACAGGCGAATCGGGCGGGACTCAAACCCACAACCAGTCATTCTCAATTGTTTGGAGCGAATTTACAAACTTGAGGACACCCCTATGCACCATCGCCTTCTTCCTACCAGCCTTGGAGCCTTTTGGGGGATTTATCCACAGAAAGCATCTGAAAAAAATAGGAAAACCTGTTTTAAATTTTAAGTAAGGCAAGGGGCACATGTCATAGGGAATATATGATGGTCATGCACTCAAAGGTGCCCCTCCTGTATATGTAAATAATATAAAAAAATATTTTTCGACAAAGGCAGTGCTAGCAAATAATCAGATGTCGAAAGTTGTCACTAAAACACAGGGACCTCACGAAATGGATGACGGCTGAATTTTACATTGAGTGCAAAAATGGCATATTTCAACGAAATGAAGTGACATCTGTATTAGTTTTTTTTTTTTTTTACCACAACATTAAATAAATAAATTGTTATGGGACTATTTAAGACATGTTACAGGTTTGATAGTGCCCCGAAAATCCAGACAAGTGAATATTTCTCTAAAGCTTACTTGGTTGAATAAACTGATGGTACTATCAGGTGAACCTGAATAACCTATGTAACAACTGTTAGTAATAGTATGACGAATGGAATGCAGCTTGGGTAATAGTACATGTACAGGATGTAACTTCAACTCATCAACCGTCTAGGCTGGCCTATGCTTACCAAATGCTCAGTTAAAAAGTGACGACTGGACCAAAGTATGGATATTGTGTAGAATAACGGTCAACAAAGAATACACATCAAGCATGACATACACGCACGGAGTCTGACCCCAGACAACCACGACATTGTAGCCTCGCAGAGAACTTCCTTTTCAGTTCTCTAAAAAACGTTAAATTTATTTCTTGTGTAACACTACAGCTTAAAAAAGAAATGTGAATAGAAGTAAAAACCGAAAACGCGAAAAATACGAAAAAACAAAAGACAAAAAATTAAAGGCACAATAAAACAAAACCAAAACACCGAGACATACAGTTTATTGAAAACAGGACAACTGTGAAAGCAAGTGAAGCGCTGTATTTTTACAGGGAAGTACTGTGGATTTTTAACCTTTTGATATAATTGACGTTATAAAACGGATGCGTGATATATTTTAGGCCACACACACTGTAATTTTACATGCAAAAAGCTGTTAAATAAAACAAAAAATCACGAAATTACGGACAAGAGCAGTATTTTAACGAGATAATGTTTTAATTTAACAACCTTTCAGTAAATTTACAGTTTAACTTTCTAAAAACTGTATATTAACACCAACAAAATGGACAAATGTAATTTTACAGTACAAAGCTGTAATTGTATGTAGAAAACCCCGTGTAATCCAAAGTACGGTAAAAATCTGTTTTTTAACATGGGGGAAAACCTGTATTTTTACGATTTTGTTTACAGTGTTGTGGTGAAGAGGAGCAACTGATGTCAAGAGTATTGCTCCAGTAAACATGCATCGCACTCATCTTATATTGATACCAACAAATTAACCTCTGGACCGGGTGTGCAGACCATTTCAACACGGTCCTCATTTCAAATATTACTCCTCTCTCGTTTTCACTATTTTGCCCAAACAAATTGCTATTTTGCCCAAACAAATTGAATTTGAGAGTGTTCTAGAATAAAGGGGCCCAGTAGATAAACTTATATATACATGTCTCAACAATATAAGATTGCTTCTTACACACTGCTTGTGTTTCATAAAAAATTTCATGTTTACAGGAAGGTAATGTATGAAGAGATATGCTAAACAGAAACACGGCCTTCTTAATTTAACTTCGAGCTCCGTTGTGCGTATGCAATAATTTGCATATGATTATCTCCTCTTCAAACTTATACCTGCGTAATTAGTTTTGCATCGCAAAATTAGAATGTTTGTAGTTTTTATACCAATACGAGAAAGCATTATAAACTAGCAGTTTTCTGCGCAAAATAATTACATTTTACACAGAGATTTAATAAAGTATACACGCTTAGAGTATTATTTTCAAACGGTAAAAAAGGAAAAATAATATTAATAATAAAAACCCGTGTACAAAGGCTGGCAATATAATGAATATTTCAAAAATGCATATTTTCAATTAAATTTTGCTTTCTATGCTTTGCCCCACAATATTGTACAAAATGAAGTCAGTATTTTAAAGGTCGAGAAATTTAATTAATTACAGACAATCTTAATGCCCACATCCATTACAAATATTGCTTGTCAGGCATACAAATAATTTTGTTTTCATTTCAGACGAACGAATTCCGACGAATGAATGCAAGCATTTGAGATTTGTTATGCTGGTACATTGATACATCTTTCCAGATGAATTTTCACAAAAGACTAATCCGCCAAAATAAGGCCCATTGATTGCCATTGTAATGCGCATGTGATTCATCAATGAAATCGTGTGCAGATAATCTTAAGACGATGAAAAATGCATGCGCATAATTTTAATAGGCTATACTTAACCGTTGGCGTGAATAGGCTACGGCCTATGGTTGTTATTCAGGAAATGTACACCAGATTTCTTCGCAAGTAGATAAATAATTCCTTTAAATGATGCACTTGCATACAATGTGTGGTTTTGAGTGTTTTCAGGATTGCGGATGACTTTCTGGCTTAAATTCAAGCGACAAAGCGTCCATCAGAAATGTTTCGATTTACTTTCCCTTTAAAGGGACAATATAACACTAATGTCTTGTGTCTTGTCACACTTCCTGTGAATAAAGATCATATATCAAACAACTGTAAAATATCAGCTCATATTATTATGTGGTGTCATTAACAATAATTATATGCCTAGTGAAAATACATTCAGAGAGAAATAAGGCCTATTATCATGGACTTCTTATTCCTTATAACATTGAATGAAAGTATAGTTCATCGCCAAATCTCATACAAAAATAATTTGGACATAATAATAGGCCTTAACAAAACAAGTTATATGCTTTACCCTCATCAGTTGTTCTAAAGTAATGTAAAACTGTGAACAGATGTAAGTTTTGAGAATGCACTTCCTTTAATAATGTGTTTAAAATATTTTCTATGAGACGACCCATTTAAAAGATAATAATTTTCTTCGAGTACAAGATAAACCAATTTTAGCATTTGAATAAGGTTATCAGCGTGAATTCTGCATGAGCCAAGAACATGCAATTTTAACGAATATTCGGTACACACCTTTTAATAATCGGAAGCAAGAAAGATTATGCAAACTGCAGTACCGTCAATTACTCTGATGTAATTAAACATATGAGGATGTCAATGTAGATAAGTTTGAGCCAAATTCGCTCTAGAGAATGGACAGTTGCTGTATCTATTTCAGTATTCATTGATTTCATTATTAAAAGTTGGCTGATGCAGGACTCGAACCCGCGACCTCTCAAATACCGTACGAGTGCTCTACAAACTGAGCTAACCAGCCCCTATGTTGGTGGGCGGTCCACTTATGCCAATTATCTATTGCTCTATGAGGTTAGGTCAGAGGCCAAACCATATCTGCCAAGTGGCCAGGGATCAAGCCCCGTAAGATGCAAACAACCTGGGTAATGGCAGTAGCGGGGATCACACAACGGGACATATATATTTGAGAGATCGCGGGTTCGAATCCGGCATTAGCCATTTTTTTCTTTGCTCGCTACCCGTTTATATAATATTCAGGTCAGTTTAAATAAATCTACTTATATAAATATACTTTGTGTACAACCACGTAAAATGCTTGTGTCCCAAGTTGTGTAATCCCCACTACTGCCGTTACCCAGGTTGTTTGCATCTGACCGGGGCTTGATCCCTGGCTACTCGGCAGATATGGTTTGGCCTCTGACCTGGCCCCATAGAGCAATAGATAATTGGCATAAGTGGACCGCCCACCAACATAGGGGCTGGTTAGCTCAGTTAGTAGAGCGCTCGTACGGTATTCGAGAGGTCGCGGGTTCGAGTCCTGCATCAGCCAATTTTTTCTTTGCTCACTACCCGTTCATATATATATATATATATACATATACATATACATATACATATACATATACATATACATATACATATACATATACATATACATATACATATACATATACATATACATATCTCTCTCTCTCTCTCTCGAGGTGGTAAGACGTGTTTTTTTTTGAGCTCCGGTAAAATCGCTTTTATTGGCCGTTTATACTTACAAGTTTACTATTTTTTGTATATCATTGTATTTATTATTATCTATAGAATTATATTATTCGTCCTTCTCTGTCAGATTATCGGTATTTTGTATGGTTTTAGGAGTTTTGGTTTGGTTTTTTCAGGTTGGTTTTTGGTACTGTGGACGCCATCATGGCCAACCAAGCAAACCATTACAAAAGGGGCAGTTAAGCGGAACAGCTAACACCAACAAAGACCCTATTGTTCCTGGTGGTACTTTCCTGGGCCCGTCTCCAGGAACAATGGGGTTGTCTTCTACGCACAGGACAACGTTTCTGTGCGTACTTACCTAAACCATTTCTCAAAATCTATTTCTCCCGCACATATAACCGACGCACACGTATTAGAAATGGCCGCATTGCGCTCTACATGTCCTCGGGAACGGCAGCCTTCGACGTCGTAGAAAATGGCTGGAATACGACGGCTCCTTTCTCGAGGTCATGCCGCTATCCGCCCCACCACTCGCATGACTTTATCAAATGTTTTCCCAGAAATACCAAACATGGTGTTAATTAGCAATCTCTCAACTTTTGTAAGGTGGTTTCACAAATTCGCTCTGTTCCCTGGGTTTTCAACAAAAACAACTAGCTCATATCCGGTCCTTCAGGAGACAGGTTAGCGTGTTATTGGACAAGAACATCACACCGCCGGCTTACATCAGTTTTACACATGCCGGCGAAAACTACCGGGTTTCATTTCAACAGAGTCCACCGGTGTTTCCAATGTGGTGGACTCGGCCACATCGCGCGTTCGTGCAGGAAGGAAACCCGACTAATGACAACAACGACAACGACAACAACCCACTAAATCCACGTCCAGTTTTCATTCATGGTAAGTCTGATCCCAAACACCCTCCCAAACAATCCAAACCTGTCCCCACTAATTTGACTGCCCCGTCTGATACCGATAACGCTTCCTCGAGGGCGACCCCTTGATAGTGGTGTTGCCCCGGTCGAGCTACCGGCGACGGCGGATCCGGTGGCATCACCGACCTCGAACCCCGACCGCAACCCCTTGAGGTCCTCGCTCGAGCGTCTCCTCGCGGAGACGTAACCCCTCTCACCGGCATCAACCTCTAATCATATCTGGGGTACGCCCCTCGTCCCGCCCGCACCTTCTCTGATGCGGTCCTAAAAGAAATTAACACCTCCCCAACACCTCTGACCCTCTCCAACAAATTCACTCTCCTCAATCCCTTCCCACCCAAGGAAACTCAAGCGAGTCCCACAAAACCTATGTCGGTTGACCCTCCGCCCCCACCAAACGCCTTCCAATCCCAACCCCAAACCCTCCCACCCCAAACCCTCCGACCCCAAACCCTCCGACCCCAAACCCTCCGACCCCAAACCCTCCGACCCCAAACCCTCCGACCCCAAGCCCACCGACCCCAAGCCCACCGACCCCAAGCCCACCGACCCCAAACCTCCGACCCCAAACCCTCCGACCCAAACCCTCCGACCCCAAACCCTCCGACCCCAAACCTCCGACCCCAAACCCTCCGACCCCAAACCCTCCGACCCCAAACCCTCCGACCCCAAACCCCCCCGCCCCAAACCCTCCGACCCCCAAACCCTCCGACCCCCAAGCCCTCCGACCCCAAACCCACCGACCCCAAGCCCACCGACCCCAAGCCCACCGACCCCAAGCCCACCGACCCCAAGCCCACAACTCCTGCCCGAAACCCCGCCACCCCAGCCCGTACCTCCGCTTCCCCTGACCGTATCCCCGCCACCCCTTCCCGTATCCCCGCCACCCCTGCCCCAATCCCCGCCACCCCTACCCGAAACCCCGCCACCCCCGCACCACACCCCACCTCCATCCTCGACACCCCACAGCAAAACATTCACCCCATCCACTCCCTTAAAATCTACTCCTACACCTTCCAAACCCTACGACCTCCACCCCAACACACCAAGACATATATCATCCACACCCTCCACACCTTTATCCCAGACTACTGACCAGGACACTGACACAGACATGTGGGAAGACTCTCAGGGCGACGACCTCGCCCTCGAGGGTCTACAGCTCCCTGAGCACTCTCTCCTGCGCGAACTGCAGCGTTTCCTGTCTGTCGTAAAACAAAAAAGAAACCCGCCATAATAGCAAAAACGTTTACGTCCAATATCCCTAAGCCTTGTCAAACAACTCAAACAACTACGAACCACCCCAACCTCACTAAAAGA
Source organism: Zoroaster sp. YZ-2022 (assembly GCA_029582265.1). Classification (NCBI taxonomy): domain Eukaryota; kingdom Metazoa; phylum Echinodermata; class Asteroidea; order Forcipulatida; family Zoroasteridae; genus Zoroaster; species Zoroaster sp. YZ-2022. The sequence continues at coordinate 15,571,100 of CM055833.1, read as the reverse complement.
TTGCAGCAGAGACTCACGAAACTCGTAAGAACTTTAGACAATTAACTATTTTATTTAAACTTTCTCAATGGATTCTTTTGCTTTCCTTTCCTTTCTTGCGATGGCTACCGGAGCTCAACTTCAAATAACACACGACTGTCTTAGCCATGTGTTCAACCTCCCCATTAACAGTTCTATTCTTAGTCTTGCAGCTGACGATGAGGCGTTTGCTGAGGTCGTGCCGTTCTCTGCTCGGCTCTAGCGTGTGGAATAAAATTGGTGCGCCACGTCATCAACCCCACCACCGGAGAGTGGATCGCGGTCAACGACCTTTCACAAGTAATACCCAGAGCACGCCCACTCTCCCGTCGTCTTCTCAACTCCGTTCTTCAACGTCTGCACTCTGTTCTCGTCCGCATGTTTCCTTCGTTCTTTAATTCCAAAGGTTTTCTTCACGCTCCAGCTCTTCTTCTTCGCATCTGTCACCAGCCAGATCTGCCCCTAAACATCAAGATTTCGTCAAACATCAAAGGACTCTCCGCACCATCCAAACTTTTCTACGCTGTCATCAACTCCACTGTGAACCATCTACCAGAATACACCATCACTTTCTGGCACCTGCAAGGTTTCCTCGACAAAGAAAATGAAATACAATGGAAACAAATCTATGAACTTGCCACAAGAAAGAAACAGGGGGACATGCAATTTAAACTTCTACATAACGTCATTCCTTCACTCCCAGTCCTTCAACACCTCAACCCCGACATCTCTTCTTTTTGTGGATGGTGCGGTGAGAGGGGCACGATCTGGCACATGTTCATCACCTGTCCTTCTATTCAACCAACCCTCAACCTACTTCATCGCCTCATCTGTCTCCTGCTTAACTTCAACATCTTTTGGGCACTAATTCCACACGCTGGGCGCCGCAGTAGGGAGGCTGTGAGACTGGCCATTTTCCTCGTCGTCAGCTGCAAGTATGTAATATATACCCTTTATCGCACCTCTCGTTACACCGATCCTTTAATTTTCTGGCGTTTTCAACTACAATACAGAATCCTTCTTGAATACAATATCTATAAATCTTCTCATAACACTGTTGCCTTCAACAACAAATGGTCTATAAACAATGCTCTTTTCACCGTCGTTAATGGGGAGTTCACATGGCTTCTCTAACCGCCTCGTTTCTGTTACTTATTAAAACAAACTTTGTATTTTTGTTTGAAAATACATTCTTTGCTTTTTTGATTATTAATTTTTTTCAAAATAAGCTTCATTAACTCTTTGTACAACTTGTGTATAATGTTTTGTTTAATGTCTATATTTGTTTAATTAATGTTTTATTACTAGTTATTTTCCTCAAAAGGAAACACCACCTTTTTTCTAAATATCCCAAGAGAATTTTTTTCTGTTTTGTGTTTATACAACTGTTTAATTAATGTTCTATTGCTTAAATTACATTTCCTTCAAAAGGTTATACCACTGTTATTGTATTGAAATTGTTTATTTACTTATTCCATGGCAGTTATGACTGCTTTTTGTACATATATATTTATTTATCAAATGGAATTGTAATAATTTTTAATTGATGTGAATAAAGTCTCCATTTGAAAAGTCAAAAAAGTCTCTCTCTCTCTCTCTCTCTCTCTCTCTCTCTCTCTCTCCAGGTCATCAGGATTTACTGCCTGTAGCTCAGCGGTTGCAACAGATCTTCACCTGTCGTAGTAAGTCACTATTTACTGTTGTTGTATCCCCCCGTGGTGATCCCCTTGAGTTACCTGTTTTTGTTTTATATGTTTATCTCATCTATTTTACTCCCTATTTATTCATCCAACCTCTACTCTCCAAAGCTATATTTATCAACCAATACTCTCTTTAGGTTTTTGTATCAAACTGTTCTCTTTTAGATATTTGTATCAACCTGTTCTTTTTTCAGGCATTTCATTTGTTTTAACCTGTACTCTTTTCAGGTATTTGTTTAACCTGTTCTCTTTTCAGGTATTTACTTTTACCTGTGCCCTTTTCAGGTATTTGCTTTAACCTGTGTTCTTTTCAGGCATTTGCTTTAACCTGTACCCTTTTCAGGAATTTGCTTTTACCTTTGCTCTTTTCAGATATTTGTTTTAACCTGTGCTCTTTTCAGATATTTGCTTTAACCTGTGCCCTTTTCAGGTATTTGCTTTAACCTATGCCCTTTTCAGGTATTTGCTTTAACCTGTACCCTCTTCAGGTATTTGCTTTAACCTGTGCTCATTACAGATATTTGTTTTAACCTGTGCTCTTTTCAGGTTTTTGTTTTAACCTGTACTCTTTTTCAGATATTTGCTTTAACCTGTGCTCTTTTCAGGTATTTGCTTTAACCTGTGCTCTTTTCAGGTATTTGCTTTAACCTGTGCTCTTTTCAGCTATTTGTTTTAACCTGTGCCATTTTCAGATTTGCTTTAACCTGTACCCTTTTCAGGTATTTGCTTTAACCTGTGCCCTTTTCATGCATTTGTTTTAACCCGTTCTCTCCACAGCCCTTTGTATTAACCCGTTCTCTTTTCAGGCATTTGTTTTAACCCGTTCTCTCCACAGCTCTTTGTATTAACCCGTTCTTTTTTCAGGTATTTTGTATTAACCCGTTCTTTTTTCAGGTATTTTGTATTAACCCGTTCTCTTTTCAGGCATTTGTTTTAACCCGTTCTCTCCACAGCTCTTTGTATTAACCCGTTCTTTTTTCAGGTATTTTGTATTAACCCGTTCTTTTTTCAGGTATTTTGTATTAACCCGTTCTTTTTTCAGGCATTTGTTTTAACCCGTTCTCTCCACAGCTCTTTGTATTAACCCGTTCTTTTTTCAGGTATTTTGTATTAACCCGTTCTTTTTTCAGGTATTTGTTTTAACCAGTTCTCTCCACAGCTCTTTGTATTAACCCGTTCTTTTTTCAGGTATTTTGTATTAACCCGTTCTTTTTTCAGGTATTTTGTATTAACCCATTCTCTTTTCAGGCATTTGCTAGGCTCCCTAGCACCAACAGTGACCTTAACGTCACTGATCATGAATCACCACAGGGGTGCTCTAAGTGTAACCGCTCGAGATGCAAAACCTGTTTGTATCTCAAACCTGCTCAGAAGGTGAAAAGCCACAGTACACACACAATCAGAACTAAATCCCAGTGTGACACACCCAATGTTATATATGTAATCTCATGTAAAAGATGTGGTATACAATATGTAGGGAGACAAAGACCAAATTGTGTCTCCGCTTTGCCAACCATGTTTCCTCTGTGAAAACTTAAAAAAACCTACCCTGTGGCTATCCATTTTAACAGCCCTAATCATAGCATTAATGATGTTGAAATCATTGTAATTGAAGCCTGCACTAGCAATGATACACATCGCAAACTTAGGGAGTCACACTGGATACATCAACTGAAAACACTTCAACCCTATGGCCTCAATATCAACACAGGTATCAAATAACCCAGCTACCTTTACCCATTTCCAGGCATTTGTTTTAACCTTTTATTTTTTCAGGTTTTTGTCCTAACCTGTTCTATTTTTAGTTGTCTTAACCTGTTCCTTTTTCAGGTATTTGCTTGTGATAAATTCAGCTGAAAAAAAGTTACAGTACAAAGCATTGCTTCAATGGCATGTTACACATGTAGTTTTCTGTAAGAACTCAGCTATGGAGAATAATGGAGGACCAATTCCATATTAAACTTTTGCTCTACCCTTCTAAAACAATGGACATGCATGTTGCATGTTGCTCTTTGAATATTCTTTTCTTATTATGAAACAGCCATCAATACCATTGTTATTGATGCATGAGTTCTTACAGAAAACTACATGTGTAACATGCCATTGAAGCAATGCTTTGTACTGCAACTTTTTTTCAGCTGAATTTTCATTCAAATCACTGTCAATTGTGCATGCATGATTGAATTTCAACCATTTCATTACGAGCTGTGTAGAACATGTCATTCTGTCATTTGCTTTTTGAATTTTTAAAATTCATGCAATACTTGTTGAGATATTCTAAAAAATATTAGGGGCAACTTAGAAGTTGTGATGGGTGTATAGCAGGGTGTAGTGAATTTTGGAAAAGTGGGAATTTAGTTATGAATACCATTAAATGATGCTCTGGCAGTATCTAAGACATTCCACCAAAAACAATTTCCATTCAAAAAAATTTGCCCAACCAAAATAAATGGATTATACATTCCACCAAAAAAGTGTAGAGTCATCGTTTTTGTGAAAAATGTGCGTTTTCTGTTTGATTTTATGTATGGAAATACATGCAATTTTTATTTATTTGTTATTCAAATAGATTCTCCAGGCTCTAGAGATTTCACAAATAGGCATTTCCAAGAATTATAATTTAATTCCAATACACTAAGAGGTCTCTGGATTGTGTCTAAATACGGCCATTTGGGGTTAGTGTCATACTACTATAGTTTATGTCACGGATGCAAATGGGCAATGTGCACTTTCTAAAATATATTTTCTGTTGCATTTTACCTGTACAAAATGTTTTGAGAATATTTTTCTTGTGTAGTTAGATACAAATGATCCAGAGATGTCCCATGCATCATTTTGTGAGCACAAAATTGATTTTACATGGTAAAAGAAACGTATGCATAAAACACATAAGGTGTACTTTAGCCATTGTTGAGTCTGCAAGTTATAGTAGGCTATATGTAGGTACTGAAGTCTTTCTTTGAAGAAAATGTTTTTATTAGTGATGTGGATGCTATTCTTTGCCTGATGATTGCTATTCTTTGGTCTCATGAACTGCCCGGCTGGCCTCTGATTCGAGTTTCACTCCACGTTCCACTAACTGTGTGTGACAAGGATAATTTGGCACAAGGAGGGGATGAGGGTAGCTGTCTACATATACATATGTTTTGTTTGAAATTAATGGTGGGGTTGTGATATGATCCTTCTCCAGTCAATCATGTCAGTATGTCTTTGCCTGAAAACGTAGGTTGGGCACCTTGAAGGGCCAAACTGATTTATCCTGGGGATATTCTTCATCCTCCACCTCATCACCGTTTGCTTCATCATCCAATCCAATCCAATCCAATCTGCATTTGTAAAGCGCCATCAATCTAGTTGACTATTCCGAGGCGCTAAACCAGAAACACTTTCACGATAAGTATCCTGGGTTCTTTTACGTGCATTACACAACACACGGGACCTACGGCTTTACGTCCCATCCGAAGGACGAAGCAATTACGGTTAAGTACCTTGCTCAAGGACACAAGTGTCACGACCGGGACTCGAACCCACACCCTGCTGCTGGCAACACCAGAACTTGAGTTCGGTGCGCTAGACCGCTCGGCCACGACACTCCACTGTATCCTTCAATCTCCACATCTTCAAAGTTTTCCTCACTTTATGTTCCGTACTGCTTCTTGATTGTCCAGATGTTTGACGTGTTTGATGAGCTTTTAACACATGCGTGACAACATCTTGAAGAATGTTTAGATCCTCATTAGCAAGCATAGCAAGAAGTAGGTTCTGTGGCTGATCATGGAAGGCATTACACTGGATAGCTGTTTTTGCAGTGCGCTTCTCTGTGGCATTGAGATATTTCAGTGTTATCATGAAATGAAGTTGTTAGGCCCACCGGTGCATAATGGGTGACATTTGTTTCTTAATCAGCTTTGAGCATAGAACTTAATGACAGTAGAGTATGAACATCAAGACATAGATTTCTTTGTGCCAAAGTCAACCATCGAGAATGGCAGAGAGGGCCGGGTTCTAACATAGCAATATCATCATCCTACTCCACTATGATAATGGCCTGCAGCGCACACATCTATACAGCTGATCCCAGCTGAGGTCTACCATGGGTCTACCATGTAGATATGGGAAGTGGAGAGATGATATTGGTTGAAAGTCAACTATTCCTAGCTCTGCTCTTTCAGTTGTGATCCAAGTATGCCACTGAATGTTTTTGGTCCGGTAGTACAATGTACTACCATTTTTATACCATTTCTTAATGTTCTTAGCAACTGTATCATTATCGGACGTTGTGAGAGATATATAGTATGCCCAATGCCAAACCTCTATCATCTCATAAGCCACTTGTGAATAAACTTCATTCATCTGAATTTTCCGTCTTAAACTCTTCACATCACCAGAAATGATTATATCACATCTCAAACTGAAGACTCGGATACGACAACAGTCCATTCTAGTTGGATAGTATGACACTAACCCCAAATGACCATATTTAGACACAATCCAGAGACCTCTTAGTGATTGGAATTAAATTAAAAGTTTTAGAAATGCCTATTTGTGAGGTCTCTGGAACCTGGAGAATCTATTTGAACAAGAAATTAAAAAATGATATGTATTTCCATACATACAATCAAACAGAAAACACACATTTTTCACAAAAAAACGATGACTCAGCACTTTTTGGTGGAATATACAATCCATTTTGTTGGATGATTTTTTTTGGGTGGAATGTCTTAGATATTGCCAGAACATCATTTAAGGGTATTCAGAACTTAAAATTCTAACTTTTCCAAAATTCACTATGCCCTTATATATAGTGATGCTTGTGATAATGTCTGTATCGAAAAAACAGACACGGAAAAGGTCACAAATCGAGTAACACTTCGTTTGCGTCACGAAGCTTTAAATTAGAAGCACGTATAAAGTTCCTGTGTCCGTATTTCCCCAAAGATTCTGCTGCCGCACTTTTGGGGCAAAGCTTTTGCTTTGTCACACAAGGAAAAGCCAATGTATTTAATAAGTAAAGCTATATCTAGACTTTGGGCATTTACTTGATCAGTCGATATGAATACTTATTGAGGACACGTGAAAAGATCAGATGAGAATTACAATGTCGATTCCAACACATGGGTCATTGCTATAATATGGTGAAATGTAGACTACATAATTAAAGCTATTGGTATTTCACACAGGAACAAAAATAACCGAAATACATACTTAGCTTAACCAAAAATACTGATAGTTGATATAATGTGAAATGTTGTCCATCAAGTTTAAGAGGCATACACAGCGTGGATCATTTTGTTCATCACATTTTCATCACTTTGTTTAATAATCAACACATTGCTCTAAAATAAGTTAATTCACGAGACACACGGAATATGCATCTAGAAATGAGCATGGAGCCATGACTTATAAGGATTAAAGAATCCAACAAACAGGGATCAAGACAAATCGTTATTGGCAAACGTCCTTTCCCTAAATAATCCTGGATTGAACTGGTCTATCATGAACCCTCCACTCATTAAACACTTGATGCATTAATGCAAGCAGAAGAGGACAGCTCATCAAATGACTAGATAATCTGCACCTGTGCACAATCGCGTCCACCAAATTAACCCAGTTGTTGAAGGATGTTACTTTTCATCATGATTAAAAAAAATTATAACGACGAAGACAGACACGGATACTGTAAAAAAGTACAAACAAAGGGTAACTGTGATGTAAAGTTTCATTACATTATACCGGGTAGAGAGTTTGGTTATGGCCTATGAATCTCTAGTTAGATTTTACCTTTCTAAGTTAATTGATTACAGTTACGATTGTCCATCATCCTTAATCTGTATCCATACATATTCTTCAACTGTTTCCCGATGGTACTTACAGCTGTCGATTAGTGCATGATTTACCTTAGACCGAAACAAAAATTCTCTGGTTTCTGGTGGCCTCAGACCCGCGCGTCGGCATTTTTATTGTTTTATTATTTATTTATTTATTGCCCAATTGCATCCACATTTGCTGGATCGATTGGAATTCTACCGTGCTGCATTTTAAACGACTTTTCAAGGGTATGCGTTGTACACAGAATAAATATATAGGAAGAAACTGACCTGAAATATTATATAAACGGTAAGCGAGCAAAGAAAAGTTGGCTGATGCCGGACTCCAACCCACGACCTCTCGAATACCGTATGACTCCTCTACCAACTGAGCTAACCAGCCCCTATGTTGGTGGGCTGTTCACTTATGCCAATTATCTATTGCCAGGTCAGAGGCTAAACCATATCTACCGAGTAGCCAGGGATCAAGCCCCGGTTCAGATGCAAACAACCTGGGTAACGGCAGTAGCGGGGATCACACAACGGGACATAGACCTTTCACGTGGCTGTACACAGAATACATGTATAGGAAGAAACTGACCTGAAATATTATATAAACGGGAAGCGACCAAAGAAAAGTTGGTAAAAAAATACAGATATAAAGGCAGTGGATGAAATCTAGTAACAGAAATGATATAAGTAAAATAGCTATTAAATAGTTATTTAATACCTGTGTTGATGTTGAGACCACAGGATTGAAGTGTGTGGAGTTGATGTATCCAGTGTGTCTCCCTAAGTTTGCGATGTGTGTATCGCCAGTGCAGACTTCAGTTATAATGAGGTGAACATCCTTCATTCTATGATTAGGGTTGTTGAAGTGGATTGCTACAGGGTAGGGTTTTCCGGTTTTCGCAGAGGAGACATGGTTGGCAAAACGGAGACACAATTTGGTCTTTTTTTTTGTCTCTCCTTTATATTGTATACCACACCTTTTACATGAGATTACATATACAACATTGGGTGTGTCACACTGGGATTTAGTTCTGATTGTGTAGGTGAGGCCAGTACTGTGGCTTTTCACCTTTTTAGCAGGTGTGAGATACAAACAGGTTTTGCATCTCGAGCGCGGGTACAATTAGAGCATCCCTGTGGTCATTCATGGTCAGTAACGTTAAGGTCCCTGTTGGTGCGAGGGAGCATAGCCCGAACCAATATATCGCCGAGGTTGCGGGGGCGACGGAAAACATTCAAAGGGGGCATAGGGATGGCTGAGCGTAACCTGTAAGAGGAGTGTAAAATAGTCATGTCATCATTTACAAAAGATGAAAGTCTGGGTAATCTGGGGTGATAGGTAGTGACTGTCACCATTATTCGTTTTACCAATTTGATTTTATATCATTAATGGTGACCCCAGTGACCTAATAAATGAATAATATTAGACAGAAAGGACTGAAAAGCAACACACAATGATTTAATATATAAACTTAGAAGATTTTAATTAAACATATTTGTATTAATATTTACATTAAGATTTACAATTTATTTACAAGGGACATATGGTTAATATCTAGGTGTCATCACACAGATTTCGTTTACGTTTCTTTTCTATCAAGATTTGTCACTCAGACATATAGGCTATTCAAACTTGTAGCTTTGCATGGTGAAGAGGATAAGTAAGACTAATTGCGGTGACACCATGTGAATTTCTCTATTGAATAGTAATAAATTATATATATATATATATATATATATATATATATATAGGCCTATATATATATATATAAATTAAATCGGGAGGGTGGCCTTAGCTTTCGATCAAATCCGGACCTTCATCAGAGGCTTTGACAAAGTACAACATAAAATCCCTATCCATTTATAGGGAAAAGGAAAGCAAAGGATCATGGGGCGGGATCCAAAAAAGGCGGGAAAATAGTGACCAATTAAAGATAAGCATCAGTCTAGAAAAAGCCAATAGGAGTATCAGAAGTGAACAAAAGGGGGATTATTGAGCCACACAATAAGTAGATGTGGCAGCTTATGGTGAAGCTAGGGTAAAAGAGGGATTATTGAGCCACACAATAGGTAGAGGTGGCAGCTTGTAGTGAAGCTGGCATAAACATAGGACAATACACAAAGGGATACGACAACAAAAAAGGGGGGGTTTTGAGCCTTACAAATTGAGGAGTTGATGCGTGGGTGTAAATAGCTCAATTAAAATAGTTCTATGAGAGACAGTTTGAAAAAATGTAAAAGTATACAAGATAAGATAAAGCAACAGGATAAAGCAAATACCTGGAAATAAAACAGGTTGGGACAAAGACCTGAAAAGTAACAGGTTAAAACAAATACCTGAAAATAGAACAAAGGTTAAAACAAATACCTGAAAAATGAAAGGTTACAACAAATGCCTGGAAATAGGTAAAGGTGACTGGGTTATTTGATACCTGTGTTGATATTGAGGCCATAGGGTTGCAGTGTTTTCTGTTGATGTATCCAGTGTGACTCCCTAAGTTTGCGATTTGTATCATTGCTAGTGCAGGCTTCAATTACAATGAGTTCAACATCATATATATATATATATATATATATATATATATATATATATATATATATTAGCAAGGCCTTATGTTAAATTAGTTGTCAACTTCAGGAAATGGTCCGAACCCCCTGGCAACATGTCTCTCAAAGGACAGCGTTGGATGAATGACGTACATGCAATGACTCAGTGGTTTAGTTGTCAATTGAAGATGTGGCCTCTTCTCAAGCAGGGAAGGTGGTCACCCTGAACATACAGCCATCTATTAACATAAGATAATAAACCAAAACCTAAAAAGTATTTTGTTCTACAAAATATTCGATTCCAAGAAATGAATTCATTAACCACCATATTTACACAATTATATTCAATCAACTTTCCGTTTACATTCTAGTACTCGGGTATTTTACTTACGCAAAGAACATTCTTCGTTTTAACTTAACAACCATGGCTAGTTAGTTTAAGTGTGACCCAGTATGTCATTACGTGGTTTAAAGTTACATCATTTCAAACACTTAGCTTATTTTCTAGATTCTCAAAATTACAGTATGAATAATATATAATATCAAGCAATTTAAATAATCTATCCATAAAACTTACGGTTGTTAAATGTTAGTGAAACTTCTTGATGCCGGGCTGAGTGTTGCTGTTATGATCGTAATGTGAACTGGAAATCGGGACTGCTGTTGAAGATCTTAGATCTCTTTTTGGCACTGTATTTGCCGAACTGAAAATTTTGCTTGATTTATTGTGGCTGGATTCCACGTATAAATCAGCCAACCTGCTGTACCCAGGTATCTTCAGGCAGTTGATACCGCTTACACATACACGCACACTCAGACCTCAATTGATGTTTCTTGATCAAGAGTTTCGATCGTTCTCTCTCAAACTGTATATCTATCTCTCACTCAAGCAAACCCCTCGTCAAACCCCACACAACAATACCACTATAACTAGAATAGATTTGGACAATACCAACAATTATTCTGACAATAAACACGTTGCACAACATTACGCAGTTAACGCAGCTTAGACGCCTGAAGCTTGAGTGGCTGAGCAAAAACTTGCAGGAATTTATTTATCGTTGATTGGCTAAAAACTTCGAGTCGATACCACTTTGAATAGGTGTGTTCCGGTTATACCAAAATATAGAAGGTTGCAACAAAATATAATATAAAAAAATTATTGGTGTGACAGTGACCAGGGGAAGTCTGTTGGGGGGATTCTTGTTACCCAGGGTAGCCAAGAGGGTGCTACTGGGTACTCAGGGCCCTGTTGATTGCTCGTCTTATACGGAGGGATTGACTGTAGGCAATAGTCTCTTTGCAGTGTTTGGGGTGGCAGCTGTCAGAAAGGAGGTATTCATGATATGTATATAATAAATTAGCACTTTATCATTTAAATCATTTTGTTACCGTCGATTATCATCGATGATGTCAATATCATATTTTCTTTTATTATAGCAATATCAATTTCATATTCAAAAGACATCAATTTTGCGTTAGAATGTGTTGAATTTGAAGGTCAGATCAGTATATATTTGAGGTGAGCGCCTAACAAGCGACACTCCAAGTCTCTCTTAATTTTGTATCAACTTTACCAGTTTATTGGTGCATTCATGTCTTCATTTTTATACCAGTGGATTTCTAATAACACCAGAATGCTGCTGGACTTTTTTCATTGATGAAGACACTACCATTATGGATATATTTATGAAAATTTATTTGAATTTTTTGTGTACCTGCATGCTAATTTTCTACATGGAAGATAGCCATCATGGATTGATAAACAACCTGTGCATTCAAGCTTGACTGATCTTCTTCTATTGACTTGACTCTTATCTACCACATATCTTTTGTATGGATAAACAACTGTGACAATGGAGCTTCATTCCTGTTTATTCTTCTCATCCTCCCTGGATCAATATGCATTGATGACTCACTATTGGATACATGTGGAATTAAAGTTATTGTCTACATGTAGTAACTTTGCCAAGAAACATGCCGGCCATCGTAAGTATTTTATTTTATTTATTTTTATATTTTTATTTATTGGTATTCAAAGACAAAATGACCAACAGCTGTAGCTGAAAGGGTCACTTTACAATGATAAAAATATTATTACAATATAAAAATACAATCACCCAAACATTAAGGGACCAAAGAGTTAAAAGTTAAATAGTAACAAATTTAAAAGGCTTGGATAATAACTAATGAGCAAAACATGCTGGATTAAAATAAATAATTGAGACAATTACATTACCATTAAAACAAACTTATTACAGGATTTTGACGAGTTGTGGAATGGTTGATTTCCTGTATCTCTCTGTGATGCATTTAATTAAGTTTAAACCAGACATGTTACGTAAGACCCTAGAATTAGTTTCAGATTTAGAAGGTGGAAGCAACTGTCTGTGACGGTTTGATTTCAAAAGTTTAGTTCCAATTGTGAAGTAAATGATTTCTTCGTTCAGCCAAAGATGGTAGTTTGATCAAATCAAGAGCTTCATTGTAATTGTATTTCTTTCCAAGTATAATTTGAACAGCTCTTTTTTGGACAAATTCTATTTTCTTCGACTGGGATTGAGTAATGGCTGTATGCCAAACTGGAGAGGCATATTCTAATATGGGCCTTATGTAGGATTTGTAAACAGTAACCATATCTTGGATGGGAACACCTGATTTTCTCAAAATGCATAGAGTATACAAACGACGAGAAGCTTTAGAAACAATTTCAGAGATATGCAAATTCCATTTAAGATCACTTTGAATAATAATTCCTAGAAGTCTAAAATTCGAAACTACATTTAATTGAACACCATTGAGAATAAAATTGCTTTTGTGTGTTATCCGTCTCAAAAAGAAAATAGTCATTAGATTGCACTTGACAGGTTTCGGAAGAACATCATTTAAGTCTACACCAATCTGAAATATTGTTAAGGTAATTTTGAAGAAAAGGTTGATGATTTTGATTTTTGCTCACGACTTCACCCAGAGTTAAATCATCCACATATTTCCATCTGTGAGGACAATCACTGGCCACATCATTGACTAGGATTAAAAACAAAATTGGCCCAAGTTTAGTACCCTGTGGTACTCCACACGATACAGTAAAAAGTGATGAAAGTATAGCAGCCAAGTTTAGTACACTGAGTTCGTTGAGTGAGAAAACTACAAATAATAGGAATAATTGATCTCTGTACTCCTAATTGAATTAGTTTGGAAATAACAATGGAATGATTAACTCGATCAAATGCTTTGGTGAAATCAATTGTGGCAAGATAGGCATAGTGTCCCGATTTATCGAGTCCCTCCAGAACAAATTTTAGCATAGCTACAAGATAATGTACAGTAAAGCATCCCTTAAGATTGCCAAACTGTTTAATGTCAATGTGAGCAGAAATAGCATGAATAATCCATTCAGCTAAAAAAGATTCAAAAACTCTGGCAAATAATGGCGTTAATGAAATAGGACGTAATTGGTCATAAGATGTAATATTAGTTTCTTTAGGTACAGGAGTAATTACTGCAGGTTTCCAATTGGTAGGAAACACACCCTCTTGCAAACATGTATTAAATATGACAGTTAGCGGTTCGGGCAGTTCAGTAGAAAATTCCTTAATTAATTTAACAGGTAAATCATTTTAGTTCACATATTTCTTACTACAAGAATTCATCTGCTACTTTTCAACTGGAACTATTAATTGCAGGAGATGTAAACCCCAACCCAGGATCTGATTCACCTACAATAACATCCCGACACCCTGTTATTTCTTACTCACGTGATGAATTTTTTAAACTTTAAGATTTATCATGTTGTGGATACCAAAACATTGTTACCACCTACTGTACTGAATGATCTGAAACAGTATAGGCCTAGAATATTTCATGAACATCCCAAATACCGCCCCGCACATAGAGGGAAAAAAGGTGGTAGACGCCGAATGAAAAACATCCCAGTTCTTGTTACAAGTAGACCTACAACTAGCCAATCCACGAGAACGCACCGTTCTTCAAACAATACGCTCTCTGATTATACTGTTTGTTTTAACAACTTGAAATCCTTCAAACCTCACACAGACTCTCTACTTAACTTTTGCTCTTTGAATGCTCAGTCAATAAGGAATAAAACATGTGAATTTACTGACTTTGTTTTGAGTAAAAAGCTTGATGTTGTCGCCATATGTGAAACTTGGTTAAAAACTGATGATTGTATAACTATTGCAGATATCACCCCTGCTGGATATTCTTTTCAACATATTCTTAGATTCAATAAAGCAGGTGGTGGTGTTGGAATACTATTTAGATCTTCTCTCTCTCTGTAACTGTAATTTATGACACCAATAAATATTCATCATTTGAAGCAATTCATGCTGAGATTACATCAAATTCACAGTCATTTCTTCTTGTAACAATATATCGCCCACCTGGATGTGCTTTTGGAACATTTATTCTTGATTTTGAAAATATGATTGTTGATTTCCTTTTACATAATGATATCCTGTTTTGTGGTGACTTTAATATTCACAAAGATGATCCTAATAACCATGCTGCCAATCGATTCAAGGAATTAATATCTTCTTATGGATTATTTCAACACACCACTGAACCTCTACTCACAAGCACGGACACTGTTTGGATCTTCTCATCATTCGTGAGAATACGTCTTTACTCTCAAATATTTGTATATTACATGGACTATCAGATCACTATGCTATAATGTGCAATTTGAATCTGAAGAAGCCTCCTCCTCCCACTGTTATCAAAAAGTCACGCAATTTGAAAGCAATTGATCTGATATCAACAATTTTTCTGATGATGTCAAATCTGCTCTGTCAGCCGCTAATCTTGAAGACCATGATTTGGATAGCTGTGTTGAAATTTATGAATCATCTGTTCGTAAAATCTTTGATAAACATGCACCTGTAAAATCTAAAACCATCAAATTAAGATCAGCAAGTCCCTGGTTTACGAATGAAATTCGCTCCGCCAGGAAAATTCGTCGCCAGCTTGAAAAGAGATGGATCCGATCGAAGCTTGAAATTGATAAACAAGAGTACTGTAAACAACGTGGAATTATAAATAAGTTGATTCATCAAGCTAAGACTGACCACTATTCTGCACAAGTTGACGACTGTTCAGGTGATCAGAAAAAAAACTCTTCAAAATTGTAAATAACTTATTGCATAAATCAAAGGAACCAACGCTCCCCACCAGCGGATAAAGTTGCCAATTTCTTTGTTGAGAAAATTGACAATATTCACATATCTTTCACTACCAATTCCGGTGATTCTTCTTTAACAACAAATGACGTAACTTTGAACACATCTATTTCTCTGTTTCAACCTGAAAGTGTAGAAGAAATCAGAAGAATAATTATGAAGTCACCATCCAAATCATGCGAACTTGATCCTGTTCCTACTTTCTTGTTAAAACAATGTATTGATGCTTTTGTACCGTATATAACCTTGATTGTAAATAAGTCTCTGCTTCATGGAATGTTTCCTGACAGTTTGAAAATTGCACATGTTTGTCCACGTCTCAAAAAAGCTCATCTCGACAAGAATATTTTGAAAAATTATAGACCTGTATCAAACTTGACGTTCCTGGGAAAGACTATAGAACGAGTAGTATCTTGTAGAATACCACATCACATGCATGTAATTAATTTATACGATCCTTTCCAATCTGCCTATAAAGCACACCATGGAATAGAAACAGCACTGCTTCGCGTCAACAACGACATTTTATCTGCACTCGATGATGGAAATATAACTGCCTTAATTCTTCTTGATCTTAGCGCTGCGTTCGATACGGTTGACCATTATATTTTACTTGCACGTTTAAAACACCATATAGGAATTAATGGCCATGCACTGGAATGGTGTCGCTCATACTTGTCTAAAAGACCTCAACATGTTTGTATGCGTGATGCCGTCTCTGAACCTTTTCGTCTGAATTACTCAGTACCTCAAGGATCTATCCTCGGCCCTCAGTGGTTTCCAATTACACTTACCCAATTAATAATAATAATAATGTATAGATTTATATAGCGCACGTATCCACCAACTAAGTGGCGCTCAAGGCGCATTATATTATTATCCCTGCTCATAAGGCTCATAAGGCTCATAAATCATTCCTGAAACCATCTCAGCTCCCTGGGGAGTATACAGCTCAATTGCTGCCATTTCTAGCGCATAGAGAGCAAACCATCTCTGCCTTCACAGGTACCCATTTAACCCCTGGGTGGAGAGAAGCAATTATGGTTAAGTGTCTTGCTCAAGGACACAGGTGTCACGGCCGGGGCTCGAACCCACACTCTGCTGCTGGCAACACCAGAACTTGAGTTCAGTGCGCTAGACCACTCGGCCACGACAATCCACTTTTCGTGCATTATACAACACACGGGACCTACGGCTTTACGTCCCATCCGAAGGACGAAGCAATTATGGTTAAGTACCTTGCTCAAGGATACAAGTGTCACGACCGGGGCTCGAACCCACACCCTGCTGCTGGCAACACCAGAACTTGAGTTAGTAACATATTCATGAAATATCTTATCACGTCTACGCAGATGACACTCAGATTTATCTAGCTTTCAAACCATCACAACAAGAGAGTGCCTCTATAATTAATCGCCTTGAAAACTGTATTCATTATATTCGCATTTGGATGAAGGAAAATTTCTTAAAACTCAATGATGATAAAACTGAATTTGTGCTATTTGGTCAACAACTATCTAAGATTTATATTCCAAATATTGTTATTGGTGACTCTCATGTGCAATCTTCTTCTCAAGCAAGGAACCTTGGAGTTATTTTTGATGCAAACATGACGCTTAAACCTCATATTTCAAATGTTACTCGCACCGCAGCATTTCACCTTAAGAACATTGGATGCAACAGAACAAATTATTCATTTCTTCATAACATCTCGTCTTGATATGGCAAATTCGCTGCTTTATGGACTTCCACAGGATCAACTACAACGACTTCAAAAGATTCAAAACACTGCTGCACGTATTGTGACTCTCTCTAAAAAGTCATGTCATATCACCCCCATCCTGAAAGATCTGCATTGGCTGCCAATATCTTGTATTATTTATAAAATATTGCTTATCGTTTTCAAATCTTTGAATGATTGTGCACCATTATATATATCTGACTTGTTGAAATGTTATGCCCCCTCTCGCAAGCAAATTTTTTGCTGGCTGAACAAAAGACAAAACATTATTATTATTATTATTATTATTATTATTATTATTATTATTATTATTATTATTATTAATTATTATTATTATTATTATTATTATTATTATTATTATTATTATTATTATTATTATTATTATTATTATTATTATTATTATTATTATTATTATTATTATTATTATTATTATTATTATTATTATTATTATTATTATTATTATTATTATTATTATTATTATTATTATTATTATTATTATTATTATTATTATTATTATTATTATTATTATTATTATTATTATTATTATTATTATTATTATTATTATTATTATTATTATTATTATTATTATTATTATTATTATTATTATTATTATTATTATTATTATTATTATTATTATTATTATTATTATTATTATTATTATTATTATTATTTCGCGTTAGCACAGCATGAAAAGAAAGATCTTGTTTTCCTTTCTGCCGGTTACACCTCGAGTCAAGCTACGTCCCGTAGCCTTAGATCTCGAGTGTCTTTCGCAGAATCCTTGCTGTCCCTAAGAGTGCCGCCTTCTGTAGTAATTCTATTCTAACAGATGTTCCTATCTCCTTGAGATGTTTCTTCAACGCCTTCGGGATTGTACCCAGTGCTCCCACTACCACAGGAATAACCTTCACCTTGACTTGCCACAGCTTGCGGAGTTCTCTGGCTAAATTTGAAGGTCATATATATGACGCAATAAAATTTCCACATGAACCTGCTTTGGTTCAATATCTGAGATAGGGGCGCTCTGAACCTTGATGACGTCATCAAATATATATTTTTTTAAAGATAAGATGTCACTAATCACTTTATTCACAAAAGTCATATTCAAATTTCCTATGGTTTTTGAGATAGAAAATTATTATTTTTCTAAACCCGCCGCCAGAGGGCGCTGTGACAGGTGATGACGTCATCAGTCACATTTTTGAAAGGTCACATGTCAATAGTAATTTCGTCCACGAAAGGAGAGGTCAGATTGGGTCATGTCTGTGTACGAAATGTCACATAATTCAAGATCTGTAAGATGATGCAAAGATTGTGTAAATATCTTTTGTGGTTCATGAGATATGATTTTTTGAAATATTAAAATTGGATTTTAGTGTATTTCGATAACTGATGACGTCACCATAACGTCGCAACTGTACCTGAAACTATATGTCATAAATGTATTGACAACTACATGTTATGGTCTAAGTATGTGTCAAGTTTGAAGGCTCTGTGAACTTTGGAACTATTTTGGAACTGTTTTTTTGTTTGTTCGATAAGTCTCATCGAGAAGGAGAAGAAAAAAATCGAACAATTTCAAGAGCTGTCGCACGAACACCTAAATATTATAAGTCATATAAACTATTGCTATTCCGTCGAAAAACATTATCACAGTTTTTACATGAGACTAACTCAGTGGTGGAAAAGTTGACGATGAACATCCTTTGAAACATTTCTATATCAGGTGCTTTCATGTAAGTATAATACTAATCACATTGTTCGCAAAATGTTTCGTGTGTCCTATATCGATCTGGAGAGCCACTTTCCACATCTGCATGAAATCGAACAATCTGAATGTATTTTCAGTATTTTCTCGTTGACAACAGAACAAAATAAACCAAAACTTTCACAAAGTGGTTATGTACACATCTCTTGATTCTTGTTTCGTATAGCCTAGATGCATTTAAGAACATTTAACCAAAAGTGTATACTGGCTTAAAGGATATAGAACCACCCCCTTACATTTACGCCGTCTCTTGATTGTATAATGTAACGAATATATGCAGCAAATCGTAGCCGCGAAATGCCACCGGAATTGTGTTACCCCCCCCCCCCCCCACCCTGTATACACATTGGGTGGGAGCAGATGAACAAACAGTAGCAACCGCCAGAAAACGTGTTTCCATTACCCAGGCATGAGCTTTGTTCGTGTCTGTGCAAAAGGATGTTGTTTTTGGCGGAAAATCTTGTGGTCGATTAAGTAATGTTTGATATAAGCCATAATCCGTGGTGTGGAAAAGAAAGTGAAATAAATAAATATAATCAAGCCACTCAACCAAAACATTGTTGCATTATCTGGAGCAAGTGGGTATGTTTAATTCATTTATATATTAAAAATGATCCATTCAAAAGGATGATAATTTGCGCACAGTGGGACACAAGTTATAGTTTCACTGTCCAAAATATTAAAACAATTTCCCCTAGACCTCTTTCTGCTTTTGGCATACTGGCATCTGAATGGAGAAAACTGATTTAATTTTGCAATGCCCTTCATTATATTGTAAGGGAGAAGGAATGGTCAAGATATAATTTAGATGTAATTCCCGTGTCGGTTTGTTCAATATCGTCACGATCAACAGGGCATGGAATCGGAGTTCTAGTTTTAGATTAAATCATCAGTGACTGAAAATAATACCCCACATGATAATGTAATATTACCATTGCTGCTGCTTAAATGACCCAGCAATTTTCAAGTATTGTTTTCATCTTAAACTAGGACACCGATTCCATACCCTGTTGAAAGTCTGCTTTGACCGTGACGATATTGTTCCTTTAATGATAAAATAATGTATATTCTACCAGCCACTGACCTTGCTCATGCTCGATGCTTTCAAATGTCTGTGAAAAACACATTTATATTAAGAAACATCAAAAGGCTGACATGAACCGACTTTTGGTACACAAAGAAACAGCCAAAGTAATGACGATTACTAAACCATTTCTGCGTGAAGGGCAAGCGAACATAGTCCCTTTTCAATATTTCCGACACAAGACTTTCGTTAAGTATTATATTCATCAGTAATTGTTTAGAACTAGTCGATGTGATGCCATGGTAACGTGACGTCACAATTAAGACCTCTATAGGAAAACCTGATCAAAATAATGAATAGATTTTAACATAATTTGTGTGAACTCTCTTGATAATAATGAAGAAACATGCTGAATGAATAATGATATTCTTGCGAGGCTTTCTGACAGCACACTGTAAAAAATGTTTGCATATCGTGCGCTTAAACTCCGTTACTATTTCTTCCCCAAATAAACTAGCTCATAAGGTTCTTAATAAAAGAATTTGATATTTGGCACCTTTGTGATTTTGGATGGATCGGACTATTAACATTTTATTATTATTAACCTAACCGCCATCATGGATTTGATAATTAACGGACATATGCTTTGAAGCTTAAACATGTGATGTTTCTTGTTAACATTTGTCAACATCATAACATGTATATATGGATTGATCTAAGAAATAAAAGGCACAACAATTTTGCTGTATAAAAAAATTGAGAGGGGATTGGGTGGTGATGCTGGCGATAGGCTAAGTGAGGTGGTACAAATATATGCACCCACATGCTCTCGAGTAGTCTTACTGAAAAGCCAGCAACAGCAAAAACAAACAAACAAACAAACAAACAAACAAATCATTATCCGTCACCTTTGAGCAAAGTGAGTCAGTTCTTTTGGACGCAAAGAATGACAAAGCTAGAGATCCGGTAATACTTCTATAGCGGCACAGGCATTTCCTGTGGTAAAAAAACGTATGTAACACACGTAACAAGCACTAACAAATATTACAACAAACACATGAAGCACAAGGACTTTAAAATAATAGCAAACGTTTGCTTATATCTGTCACCTCAAGTGCCTAATTAACTGCATGCTCGACGTGTAACAATTTTTTTTACATTATAGGCTTGATGAATTTTATTGGATGAGATCGTTTTTCTCACCATGTTCTCACTTAATCCTTTTTTAATTCGGCCCAGCGTACAATTGATGATACAACACAGCTTTACAATGGAATGGAGATGTTAAAATAAACCATGGATAAGTATGGGGGGGGGGGGGGGGGGTTAGCAAACAATTAAAGTATAAGTTGCTGATTTTCGGGCAGAGACTTCATTATACTCATTATTCAAAATTGACCAACGATATGCATATCACAATTATTTTGACTAACATTGTAAGTTAGTCAAAATAAAAATAACGTCATAAAGTAGATCGCCCAAAATATGCTATTGTATTCGAATAGGCCTATGTACGAGGTCGTAGCTTGCAAATGTATCATGGCTCTGTGAGAGCGCACCGGCCAGAATGTCTCTCCATGAATCAGTTTTAAGGGAAATGGCGCACTTAAGGTAACATGTTTAGCAAGGCTACCTTTTGATTGAGACCTTCACTAAAATGCGTTCAGTCGTTAATAGAAAACACCGTAATTTGATTGGCACATTCGTTTGAAACCAGTTTGAGCTAAGAACTTAGTCTGAATGATTAAGGTCGCGCTAGCTAGTGATTTGTTCCCAGCCAGTAAAGTGTCATGTAACTGTTTTAGATCAAATCAGACGGTTAACCTAAATTACCTATGAAAAAGGAAATGTGCATGGTGTCCTCTCTTCAACTACACGTTAGAGTAAAATTGCAGTTAATTTACCGTAACGACACTTAATACAGCCTCAAATATCGTACACACAACTTGATGGCTGGATCTGATTATAGCGCGAAGACACGAATGGTCAGATCCATCAATTCAAGTTTCCATTATTTGATTGTGTGGGGTCTATTCCGGAAGCATAACTGAATCATGGTTTATATTGCCACGGGCTGTTCGATTTCCACGCAATAAACTCACAATAACGAAGTCCATAAAAGCGTTTGCCAGTGTATAACACTTCATGGACACATTACAGGAATAGCCTCCATGTAAATGACATTTGCCAACCGCAAGGCAGAGCATATTATGGGAAATTGGACTAGAAGAGGAACGGTATATAAAGAGCTTGACTTGAGTTTTCACTTTCTGTATTCTTTTCTTTTAATAAACTAGCCAGCAGTATGAATTGAGCTCACTTGCATGCTGCTAGCATTGTCAAATTTCATATAAAGAACCAACTAGAGAAAGCGTAATTCAGTGTTTGAATAAATGTGTGATTAAGTAAAACATGGCTGAATGGTGATGAAGGTCCAGTACATAATATATGCCTTTCAGTGTTCACTGCATCCTTCCAATAATTAAGAGGGATATTAACCCAATTTTTTGTTAGATGCCCCTCAAAATATGTACCAACCTATAAGAAAAAAATATTTAAAAAAACAGAGTGTTAACCCCTGTGTATTCCCCTAAAAAATTGTTTTTGGGAAACGGAATGGCATCTTGACTTCTTGTGTAGATTACTTGAATACCGTTGGTGCGGCACCAGTCTATTTTGTTTAAAACACCAATGTTAGGGAAGAAATTATTATTAGGGAAGAACATCTCTTCACCATTTATTTTAAAGTACGTTCTCATGTTTACCTGTTGAAATTGTAGCATACTATTCCATGACAACCTTCCTGTGGGTTTATATGGACTGCAACTGAATATTTTATTTCAATATTATATCAAATTTATTTTATCCTAGAATAATATAAAATTGATATTTGCTCTTTACATTCTTCTAGAAAAGAATTAATTAATAAAAAATATTATATATGCAAAATAGTAGTTATTGACCTCAGTTATGTTTCGAACCTAGCAGGTTCTTTCTCGCATTTATATACTACGGGTCCTTTAGGGTTAAGCAGTTTCCAATTCTCTATTTATAAAATAGTACAAATATATATTAATACATCTAACATTAACAACATATTTCATAGCTTTAGCAGGGATTTTGGATTGTGTAATGCCAAAATGTGTTTCTGTAAATGATACAGTAGATCTAATGCTCTTGAACAAGTTCTGCTACCAGATGTGAAGTATCATCTTTAGATATAGTAAGATTTGTGATGACACCATGTATTGAAATAATCTCTTTTGAGTAGTCAGGGTTCTGAGAAGAACCTTTGGTTAACTCAACATTTCGATCTGTATGCTTTGATCATCTTCTGTGAGAATGCCGGAATACTGGTGCAGGAGGGGCTTAAGTAGCTCAGTGGAGGAGTCCTGATCACTAGATCTTTGGGCTTGCTTGTGCCATTCTTGTAGATGTACCTATTACCTAAAACAAATTTGAAATACATTTATAATTAATTATGTGTGAAATAACAAATGTATTATTATACAATGTATTTATAAAAAGTGAAAGATAATATTGTAACAATGTATTAAATAACCAACCAGACACCATCCCTTACAAACATTCAAATAATAAATCCCACATCCCACTATTTTATTTTAAGCTAGGTTTCAACTTCATAGGTTTGGGGTTACACAGTTGTAAACCTTAAATTTATTTGGGTATTACCAACTTTGTATTCTCTTTCTCTTACTCTTACTATTATATCATCGTGATTGTACAAACTACAGTTCTATGACAGTAACCAGTAGGTTACTATTTAATGTTTAAGATTATAACAAGTCCCAGACATGTCAAATACAATGTTCCCAACTCCCATGGAAATTTCTTGATATACAGTAATACTAGTGGGTGCATATTAAAAACAAACTTACCCAACTAAGGTCATAGATAATAACTTCTGTCAGTGTCACTGCCCAACTTTACCAGCAAACAATCCTTTTAGATGACATGATGTATGTATTTTACTAAACCATGTCAACAAACCATGAACAGTTGATTAGTAACCATTCTAGATTATAATTATGTTTGGTACATGTCACACACACAGACTGGTAACCACCATTATGTATGTCTCTTCAGTGCATATGGAGTCAGGGAACCTTCACGTTAAACTGACAACAAAGGGCGCCCTTCAACTAAAACTTTCATGGGGTATGTACAGGGGGGTTAAAAATATCAAATTTTTATTTTAATGATTTAGTCTTATTTCTAACAGGCCTGTACATGTTTTGAGGGGGCAGAATATAAAAAAGTCAAAAAAGTGAAATAATACCCCCCTAGTTAGAGATATCATAGTTTCTAATAGGCCTGTACACGTTTTATTTATTTATTTTTTATTTATTTATTTATTTTTTATTTGGGGGGGGGGGGAGGAGAATATAAAGAAGTAAACAACAAATTAAATAATACCCGCTACTATAATGTATCTACTGCCAAACAGCCATCACGAAAACTGAATACTGGTAATACACGTGGCTTAAAATGGGAGGAAAGCTGCAAACATAAACACATTTTGAACAACTTTGTTATAACTACGATTTAACTTACTCTAATTGCCTTAAATTACAAATATCAAACTGTCAAAGGACAATGTAGATGCACAATAGGCTAAAATCCACTTTTTCTGAACTACTGTCTTGTTTGAATACAAATAATACATATAGGCTACATGTAGTTGCAAAGATTTCTGTGATCGGCGAAATTCCAAGTGTTACGCTGTGTGTTGTTTAGTAAGAACTTTTAATTTAACAAAAAAGTTCTTATACATATGTGTTTGGTTTCTGTGTATAACTATCTCTCGATTATTACCAAGTATGAATGCATTATTAACAGATCAAATGTGTCTCCCTTTAAACCAACATATGGGCATTTGATCAACAGATGGTCTGAATAAAGGATGAATGAAATTGCCCTTCGGTGGAGTAATTATTTTGAAACATGTGAAGGAACTGTGGACGGAACTCTTGCCCAAGGAGCTCCAGGGAAAGGGGGAAATTCACACATATTCACCCTTCATTACGCTTTAGCATACAACCAGCTGTTATCTAGTTTGTCAAAATCAAAGTATTTGTATACTGCAGTAGTATTGCGTATACCTTTCTAACCAGCCAAGCTGCTTTATCGGAGATGAATACTAAATAATTCATCATACTTTTTTATCCAAACAATAAAATTATCCATTAATAGGCACAAGTATGATAATCATTGTATAACGGATTGACCTACCGCAGATACCGGGGTCAATGTTCCATGATACGATAATATTGCGTTAATCCTTATCCCTGGGAACTGGCACTGACCGTATCGACATAATAATTACATTTACTGTAACTATAGATGATATAATGTATGAAGCTATACAATTGGTTATTCAGAAACAACAACTTTTTGAATTTTAAAGGACAGATTTCTTGATATAAAGCTGATGGTGGTATAAATTTTCAATAGGATTTTTTGAACGACGTGCTTCCACTTTTAAGGAAAATTTAGTAATTTCCATATAAATTTTAATCTTCAGCCGATGTTCATAAAACTTCGTATTTTTATTAGTTAAACTTCGGGTTATTACGTTCAACAAGATCTATCGGATGAAGTCATAAACATATACATAGGTCACCATTAGAGGGCGCTATGCCCATATTTTGGAAATTTGTGGTAAAAATGTTATTTTCCCAAATTGTTCTTATTTTTAATCCATTGGCCATCGAACTTGCTACAAGTTGTCTGAAGTACAAATAATACTGTGACGTCACTAAGATAACCGATACAATTGGCTACAATTGCGAGTCATTTTGTACCAACGACCTCTTTATTGGAGATTGTGACCCAACATTGTGGTGTATGGGGTGTGGAAGGGAGAGGTACTACCTTTTGAGGATGATACGGTCGCAGCTCGATTGCTAGTGCTGGTTGCACTAGCACTAGCACTAGCACTAGTGCTGGTTGAAACCTTACTGGTCCTCACCAACACCCAGCTCTTGTCTATGGCTCCAAGTAGCAGAATTTCTGCGGCCACACCACGGTAAACTGCTTCGACCGGCAGGCTAAACTAGACAAGGGTAGCCAGGGGGTCGGTGGCCCCCTGGTGAGAGCTTGGAGAGGAGATAGGCACCACCAAGCTTATTTGCCTAATGAAATGTCATGATGGAAAAACAGTCAAGTATCTATATGCCGGATCGGTCGAGGCCCGGAAAAACATCGTTAACGACCGCGCTACCCACTGTCTTGCCCCAGGGTGGGGGCGACAAGTTTGCTACTGGGACAAGTTTAACATTAAGTTTAACAAGTTTAACATCAACACTTAGCCTCCCAAAAAATGACATCATTATTGGGTCATGGAATGTTCGCACACTGTATGCATGTGGGAAAGTGAGAGAACTGACCCATGAACTAGACAGATATAGATGGGACATCCTTGGATTGGCGGAGGTCAGGTGGACTAGCTGTGGTGAGACCACCACAGAAGAAGGCCACAAGATATGGTATTGCGGAGAGGATTCTAGACATCAACATGGAGTTGGCTTTATTGTCAACAAAAACAAAATAAATTCAGTCATCAGCTGCACGCCTATATCCAGCAGGCTTATCAGCATCCGGATCGCTGCGCGGCCCCTGAATATAACCATCATTCAAGTATATGCCCCAACGACGGACTATGACGATGAAGTAGTTGAAACTTTTTATGAGGAGCTAGAGAACATCATCAAGAAAACACCCAAGAAGGACTTTCTGGTCATCCAAGGAGACTGGAATGCCAAAATAGGTACAGATGCATATGAGCACTGGAGAGGAACGGCAGGACGTTTTGGATTAGGTGAAACGAATGACAGAGGATTGAGACTTCTGGACTTCGCTAGAAGCCACAAGCTCACCGTAGCCAACACGCTGTTTCCACACAAAATCTCCTGCAGAACAACATGGCATGCACCGAATGGAAAGACACATAACCAAATTGACTACATACTCACCCCACAAAGGTTTAAGTCAAGCATCAACAAAGCCCAAACCAGAACTTTTCCTGGTGCGGACATTGGAAGTGACCATGACATGGTACTGATGACGCTTAAACTCAAACTGAAGACACAAAAGAAACATAATAACCCACGCGTTAGATTTAGTCTAGACAAACTGAAAGATCCACAAGTCGCAAGAATATTTGAGGCAAACATAGGAGGAAAATTTGCAACACTTAACCTACTACAAGACATAGACTCATTGACAGATAATATGGAGAAAGCACTTATAGAAACAGCAACTGAAGTACTAGGGAAGGATAGGAAGAAAAACAAACCATGGGTCACTGACGACATCCTAGATCAATGTGACCTTAGAAGGACCCTCAAAAAGATAAAGAAGGATGACCCAAAGGCAGCAAAGCAGCACACCTCTGTTAACAAAAACATCAGGAAGATGATGAGGGAAGCAAAAGAAAAGTGGATCACAGAACAGTGTGAAAGCATAGATGCAGGGATACGACAGGGCAATAGTAAAGCAGCCTACACAACACTAAAGAAACTGACAAGGACACAACAACCTACAGCCACAATAATAGAAGACAAGCATGGCTCTCTATTAACCGAGAAAGCAGCAATAACCAAGCGATGGACAGAGTATTGTCAGGAACTATACAACTTTGCAATAAGACCAGACCCCAACATACTAACCAATGCCAGGAAGCCCAGCAGTGAATGTGAGGATGCACCAATACTGCAAGCCGACGTAGAGGAGGCAGTAAAGAGCCTAAAAATAGGCAAATCACCAGGCATCGATAACATCCCAGCAGAGCTTTGGAAGCATGGGGGGCAAGGAATGATAATAGCATTGACACACATCTGCCAAAAGATATGGGAAACCAAGCAGTGGCCCCAAAAAATGGACCCAATCTCTGATTATCCCCATCCCCAAGAAAGGGAATTTAAGGCAATGCCAAAACTACAGAACCATCAGCCTTATCTGCCACGCTAGCAAAGTAATGCTGCGGATCATCCTGAACAGACTGAGGAACAAGGCAGAGGAAATTCTTTCAGAGGAACAGGCAGGATTCAGACCAAAAAGGAGCACCACCGAACAAATCTTCAACGTCAGATTACTGATCGAGAAGCACCTTCAGCATCAGCACGACCTATACCATAACTTCATTGACTTCAAAAAAGCCTTTGACCGTGTTTGGCATGAAGGGTTATGGCAGGTTCTCAGAAACTACAACTTCAACAATAATCTCATACAGGTTACCCAAGCACTTTACACGGATGCAAGCAGTGCAGTTCTCATAAACAACAGTATGGGAGAACCTTTTAAAACATCTATTGGTGTCCGTCAAGGCTGTCCCCTCTCCCCTGTCTTGTTTAACGTCTTCCTAGAGAACATCATGGAAGAAGCACTCCAAGATTTCCACACCTCCATAACCATCGGAGGAAGACCCATCTCCAACCTCCGCTTCGCTGACGACATCGACCTTATGGGAAAAAGCGAGGCCGAACTCCAGGAACTCACCACCAGACTGGAAGAGGTGGCGAGAGCATATGGCATGGAGATAAGTGTAGAGAAAAGTAAGATCCTGGTCAACAGCCACAACCATTTACCACCACCGAACATCACAATGAACGGGCAAACGCTGGAGGAAGTAAAGGACTTTAAATACCTCGGGTCCTTTGTGAGTGAAGATGGCAGCTCCACAAAGGAGATAAAAGCAAGAATTGGCATAGCAACATCAGCCATGACGAGACTGGCCAGTGTTTGGAAAAGCAACACCATCAGCTTCCCAGTGAAGGCCAAACTGTACAAGTCACTTGTACTCTCCACCCTACTCTATGGTTGTGAGAGCTGGACACTCACAGCAGACACTGAGCGCAGGATACAGTCCTTTGAAAACAAGTGCTACAGAAGAATGCTACATATATCATACAAAGAACACCGGACAAATGACTATGTTAGACAGTTAGTTACCATCCATGATGGAGTACAGGAGCCTCTACTCGCAACGGTAAAACGACGCAAACTGGCCTGGTATGGCCATGTCACAAGGCATACTTCCCTGTCAAAGACCATCCTACAGGGGACAGTAGAGGGAAAGCGGAGAAGAGGCAGGCAGAGAAAGTCCTGGATGGACAACATCAAGGAATGGACTGGCTGCAACTTCCAAACCCTGCTTCGCACAGCAGAAGATCGAGAGCGCTGGAGATCCCTGACTGCCCAAGTATCCAACATGACACCCCTACGGCCCCAAAAGGGCCATGGGATGAGTGAGTGAGTGACCCAACATTTTGATTTTCTTCTCTTTTTTGTTTAGCAAAAGTACAGTTATTGTAACTTCCCTTGATCGATCAGAGCAGATCAAAGCAGACTTTCAACAGGGCATGGAATCAGCGTCCTACTTGATCGATGAACACAGTGATTGGAAATTACTAGCTCATTTATGCAGCAGAAAACGTTAATATGACCCCATCATTGTGGGGTATTTATTTTCAGTTACTGAGTTAATCTAAAACTAGCACTCCGATTCCATGCCATGTTGGTGACGATATTGTCCTTTTAAAGTATTTAAGATTATTATTTTTCTTCTTTTTAATAATGACATATACAGAAAAAAACATGTTTTGTACACACACAATGCCCAATACTCGGAATCCTGGCGTGCTTTTACCGCTAGAGAGGCCAACAGTTATTTGCACGGATCGGATACAAGGCAACCCGTGAATCATTATAACGATGCATTATCTGATCATGCAGTTATGCATGCATTAAACACACCTATCTATGAGTCGTTATAACGATGCATTAAA